>VZRO01005748.1:1581337-1604341 GCA_013397915.1 Daphoenositta chrysoptera
AGGGGAGGGATGCAGGGGCGGGGAAGCGCTGCCCGGCCCAGCTGGGGAAGGGGCGCCCTGAGCCTCTGCGCGATGTTCGCTCAGCTCGCAGAGCAGCGGTGCTCGGATGCAGGCACCACCCGCTCCCCGTCACTGCACCCCGCAAAAACCCGCAAAAAGAAGCCCTTTCCCTCCCGAGCTGCGCCTCCTCGGTCACCCACACAGGGTCACTCCAGAGGGGTCCCAGAAGACTGACTCTTTGTGGGTAACTCTGTGGGTTTTGCAGTTAACATGAATTGGCACACCACGGGGCTGAGGGAGAGAACATTTGGATGAAGGGGGTCTTCCTACATCGTGTCCACACAGGTGCTTCCCAACACTTGTGCACTCCCTGTAAAGTGCTCCGTACGCTGCCGGTGGGAAAGGGAAGGCAAACTGCATCAGAGGTGAGACGTGGTGAGGGCTGGGCCCGTAGCAGGGGGGCTCTGAGCAAAGTGGCCTCCAAGGCTACGGGGGAGTCAGCAGTGAGGGACTCCCCTAAATTCTCGACAGCACATAGTGCAGGTTGTAGTCTCAAAGAGGAACCCAGTGGGCAGGTGCAAAAACAGCCGTGCATTTCTGCTGCGAAAATAAATTGCAGCGTATTACTTCTTTTCTCAAAAGCTCCTGCACATACAGGAAGAGTAACTACATTTCTATTAGCAGAAAACTACATCTGTTCATATAATTTATGTTGTCATTTGTTTTCTGCATACATCTAGACATGTTTATAATACAAAAGCTCACGTTTTAGACTCCAATAATCCCAGTCCTCACTGTCTCCTCTTAGGTCAGGCTTGGCAACATTAAGATAAGGGGATTTTTGGACCACAGCAAGAGAAGCTAAAATGATCCCCAAGAACATAATCTCTTGGAGGTGTTAGGGGTCTCTTGGGGAAGAGAGACTGATTATTTTGCATTTGAGCTGTCCAAAACCAAAGACTGATTTTTTTATGTTCTTTTCAAACAAACCTTTCAAAGAAATGCTCAAAATCAGCAGCAGCTAGCTTTATTATATTTGAGTATTTATTATACTCAAGTGTCAGAAAAAATACCCAGTATTTTTCTCTTCAGTGCCTAAAATATTGAAACCTTGATTCCAGCTAGATCCCTTAGACACCGGTGTAACACACATGGTAAATCATACTGACAGTATGGCACCTAGGCTGGCACCTAACCCAGGCACGCACAGTCACGCTGGCACCAACATCTGCAGTGATATCAGGGTCTTCCTTCTTCCTAGAAGGCACTGAACTTCAAACAATCCTGTTTCTAAGAGAGTGACTACCTCGGCCCTTACAACATAGCACAGGATTGAAAGAACATGGCTGTGAATGATGACATAACTGGAAAACCCTTTTTTTTCCCAGTTTGTTAAGGGGATATATTTTGTAATTAGATGCTTCAATTTTCCCTGCATAAAGAAAATGCAGTATTTATCAATATATGTCTTAGCTCTACAACAGGCATTTCACTTCCTTCCTGAAGCATAGCTCTCCCCATCAAACAAGCTGACTCAGAAAGCAAACAATTTGTAGGATCTTTACCCAGGCTCCTAAGTGTGTGAAAGCCTGGTGATAATGATAAATCTGTAAACACAGGCACAGTAAGACATTTACCATATAATATGACTAATCTGTAAATTTTCCCTAGCTCAAATGAAGCAATAATAATGGGGAGCCAATGGGCAGCTTGACCTATAACTGCTGAAACAATGGGAATGAGGTCGGGAATGAGGTCAGGAGTGGCCAAGGAAATTTACATCCCAGTGAAATTAATTAGTTACATAAGGAGATAACTGGGGTGCCCAGAGTTTTGGGGAGCAGATTAAAGCTGATTCACTGGTTTAGGAAGAAGTACTTGTTCACCACAGCCAATGTCCTGTGGTCTGAAAGGGCAGAACCACAAAGCGTGAATGGACTGGATTACAGCCTGGTTTCACTGGGCACTCACTGGAGCCTGCTCTGCTCCTCTCCACACAGGGTTTCCAGCTCCTAGGAATCTGTGGATGGCTTTACAGGAGAACTACTTAAAAGGTTTTATCCAAAAGCTGAATCTTCACAGCTCTAGGGTTGCAGGGTTTTGCAAAAACCCTTACTCTGTCACAAGCACAGCTGCTGCTTTGGGTTTTCACAGAGAGAGGGACACTTCCACCTTTTCCCAAAAGCTGGTAGCATATTCTACCATTTAAGAATGGTGGCTTGAGCCCCTCACCACAGAAGAGAGCAATATGGCACAGCAGTCAGATATGGAGCACAACACAAACAGGGCAGCAAAAAGCACAGGAGTTACTCTACTCATCCTGGCAGGAGGTGGCACAAGCAAACACTGACCCAGAAAAGGTCTGAAATGTGACCTGGTTGGTCTGCAGGAACACCAAGGCAAAGAGAGGCCAAAAGTTTTCAGTGGGACATCAGACATCTACACAGACCCTGAGGTGGGAAGGAACTGTGAAGGACAGAGACAACTGGGGCATCAACACCATAGGGAGAGAGGCCTCCCCTTATGCCAAGGAGATAAGAAAATACAGTGATTAATTTTTCTCTAAAGCCTGCAGGAGATTTCTCACATATAGCCTCTCACACAGACAAAGCCCTCCAGACAGATAATCAGCACCTGAGGATGGAGCACAGGTCTGACCCTGCTCAGAAGTGGGTCAAGCTGATCACGTTTTGCAGGACAGGGCTTTGCCACATGCTGCTGCCACAAAACCTCTTGCACTGGCACAGAGCAACCATGGCAGCACTTGCTGTGAAGGCTGCAAGAGTGGCTTTCAATTATGTTTTCCCTCATAATTCCTCATTAAATCAATTCTCCTCTGCCGCATTCAGATCCAGGTGAGAGGGTTATGTCAGACTGAAGTCCCATGTTGTCTCAGTCCTCTGCTGGAGTAGCTCCAGGAACATCAAGCAGGTCCAGAAGAGACCACGAGTCTATTCCTCCTTCCCATCTGCTAACTCAGAGGTGACTCTGCTCTAGTTTTCAGAGAGTTTCTGTTTTGTTCTTCAAAGCAGAAACTTGACAGCAGAGTTTGCAATCAAACAGTGGTTCTGACACTTGGGGATACACATTTTTAGATAAATGCCCTGGTGATTTTTAGGCTGGAAAGTATTAAAACCAAGCTGTCACACCTGCAGATCTTCCTCTCCCTAGAGAGCCACACAGTAAAGGACAGTTTTTGCTGTCTGAAACACAGCAACATAAACCTCTCTTCTTCCTCTCACTATGAGAAAGTTTGATCTCCATGGGTCAAAAATGTAGGGACTCAGCAAACCTGGCACATCTTCCCAGACATGGCACAAGTCTTGTATTTACCAACTCTCTGAGGAAGCTGGTCTAGAGGGAAAATAAAAGTGGAAAAAAAGAAAAATCAGCCTAGTACAGAACATCCCAGGGGTTTCACTGCTGGGGGAAAGACAGAGTCAGAGGGTGATTTTGTTGAACTGGTGAGGCAAGAACCATGGAAAAGCAGCTTGGGAATGATCTGTAAGGATATTAATCTTCTGCTGAAAGATAAGATTTTCTACCTGAATGCAGCAAGACTGAAGGAGACAATCAGTCAGCCCTAAAGTCTTCTCAATCCCATGAAGGTCATCAGTGGGAATTACCTGATCTCCCCACGGGAGAGGAGGAAGTTCTCTAATCTCCAATAAGGCAATTTCACAACATCACTTCTGAGGTATAAACCCCCTTGGACTTGACGTGGCCCAGCCATCTGCCTTTCCAAGCAGGACCATTTGTCTGAGGCAAAGTGGCCACTTGAAACTTTTCCAGAAAAAGGTATGAAGTGTTAAGTCCCTGAACAAAACAGGTTTAATACCACTTAATACCAAGCCTGCTCTAATCATAATTACTTTCTCCAGAACAGACAACTGAAAATTCTAATCACAGCCCTCTGCCTTTCTGTTAATTAACTGCTGCAGACAAGTCATGCCTTTAAGAATCTCATGGCACTTACACAAGCACTGTGGAAGTTGTAGAGAAGAGTGAAGAGGAACATCATGTAGCCCTCTGCACAGTTTGTTTTCCAACGTAGGTTTTACAGATCTTCCTCATACTCTGACTGAATTTTTTCAATGCCCTTGTGTACTGATGCAAAAACCTGCTGGTCTGAAAGTCTGGCTTGTTTTCTTCTACTGATTTTTATTATTTATAAAGCATTTATTGGCACAACACATAAGCAGCAGCATTCACTTCCAATCACTTTCTAATCTTCTTTCAACGTTTGACTTCTCTCGCATGAATGAGGTAACCTGTGGTTGTGGCTTTGGTCATTTACCAAAATGCAGGGAGTTAAAAATCTCCAAACCCAAAGCTTTTCAAATTTTCAAAGAAATGTATGGATCTGACATCCCTGTCTTTCTACAGAGAATTCTTCCATTTTCTCCCTTCTTCTGTGAACCACACTTTTTCCAACAAACACTTCCCAGAGCAATTCACCCAGCCTTTCACCAGCATGAGGCTGTGACACCCTGAACTCAGAGTAACCTCCAAGAAATGTCTGGAAGTCCCAGCCCCTGAGAAGGGAACCACATCCCCATGAGCATGGTTTAGCCATCAGTTAACTATTAAAGCTACTGAATAGTCGTTGATTAATAAAGCATTTAATTCATAACCAGTTAATACGCAACAAAAGGAAAAGGGGGATTTAAATTACGCAATTATTTAAAACATTTACAAATACCTTTTTCCAATGAAAAGTGCAAGAACCAATGAGGTAAATTACCCTCTCAGAGTGAGTCAGCCAGCTGTAGTATCAACAGCCTTCAAGCACACTTATGTCGAAAAGCCAGAACTGCTGTGTAAACCTACTGAAGCACATCCAGCCAACAGACCATTCACTGTTTGTATATTTGCTTTGGACTGTTTAAAGAAGTAATATTAGCCCTTTCATCTGAGGCAGGAAATATTTTTCATTTCACAAAAGCTAAATAAAATCACGAGTGACATGAGTTACTTGCTGCTCTGAGCAAACAACGGGTAGTTTTTCCTAACAACACCTTTGTAAATTTTTTACTAAAGGTTAGTTGAGATGCTGCTGGGACAATGGAGAAACCAGGCTCTGATTTGTTTTCTCTAGTGAAAATAATATCACAAAATTAATATCAATCAGCTACATTTCAAACCAAAGTGTTGTCTGGCTGGGAACCAAAGTCCTGAAAGAGCTCTTTGCTCCAATTACTCTGGAGTCACTGGGTATAGAAATGCCAATTACAACTTTCTTCTATTTCCTTATCTGCTCGGTGTTGGTCAAATCACCTGAAGTTAAACATGGTCGCCCACCAGTCAGCAAAAATTCCCTGTGTTACTAGAGCAAAAATGATTTAGTCCAGCCAGAACCATCAGCCAGGGATGGGGAAAGCCAAGTGGAAAAGCTCAACAAACTGATCTGCCTTTTGCCTGGAAATACAGTGCAGCCTGGAGAGGACAAAGAAATATTGCCTTGAGCCTTGCAGGTTCTGCTGTGCTCAGGCTTGCAGCCCAATCCCTGCAGCCCGGGCAGCGCTGGAGGGGGGCTCACAGCTGGTTTTACAGCAGCCTGAGCGAGGTGCCAGCTCTGCACTGCCCCAGTCCTGGCAGCAGCCCCAGAGCCATGGCAAGGGGGGAGAGGCTGAGAAGCTGCTTGGTGCTGATGGCTCTGGCACCAGGTACAGGGTGCGACATGCCCAACCTGAAAATGAAAGCCAAAGCGTCCAAAAAGAGAAGAGTGTGCGAGAACCTCAGGCAACCTCAGCCACCGCCACTGAAAACAGCCACTCATGGCATTCAGGGATTACTTCTGACCAGCTCCTGATACTTCTGCATCCCTTAAGCACGAAGTGTAGTAGAAGTGGGCTCCATTCATCGAGAAACCACCCTGGTAGCATTATTTCTACTACATTTTCATTACAAAACCTTAGGAATTATCCAGTGTTTTCACATCACAGACAAACACAAAGCAAAACAGTCAAATGCATAAATAAGCCTGCTGATAAGAGCAGTCACGGAGTGTTTGTTAACCTCAGCCTGTTGGCCTAATTAGTAGAACAGCAGCATATTGTGTATTCAGAGTGAGGTGGAGGAGCGAACAAAGGAGAAAGCTTTGTACTCGCTAATGATATGAGTAAGCAGAGCTCAGAAAGCGATTCAGCAGACTTTGATCCACTCAGGAAAGAGAACAAGAGCTCTCCAGGTACTTCTGACACAGGGCTTGCGCCAGTAACCAGCCTCTGCCACATTCGCACTCATTTAGAAAGTGTATCCGACATGAGATTTGCTGAATGTAAGAAGCAGGCAGACTGTATGCCATGTGTTTCACACACCCTAAACATAGCCAGGCCAAGGGAAATCAAGAGATGACCCCAAGGCCCGAACAATCACAAAAGACACTGGGTTTGCCTGTTACAGCAGGTTTTTGGTGTGTTTCACCCCCGTGCTGTAGATGATCAGCCTTTCTGAAACGGAGGACATGGTCAGATTGCTCATTCCCAGCCAGTCTGTTGAAGTCCCTCAGGGCTCCACAACAAAGTGAGCTCGGAGAACCATTCTTTGTTCACAGATTTCAGACACCCCCAGCCACTGAAGTCCTGAAATCACACAGTGAAACAGATGACAGAGGGCAGCCTCTGGTCTAGACGCTGGCCATTGACCAGCATGAACAACATAAATTAAATCACAGTCACTTTTTCCTCCAAGGATGAAAACCAGCAATGTAAACCCATCAATTCACAGCAGCAACTTTAAACACACTGGCAATTGTAAAATATCCAGCCTTGGAGCTGTGAAACACATCATCATTTCCAAGGCTGGCAAGAGCTGTTCATCTCGCTGTGTTCTCATGACAGATGTTTTTTTTCCCCTCTGAGTTTCTTTTATCTTATTAGGTTTTAACTCCCATTATAGTTAGGACAATTTGGTATTGGGGCAAAATTAATTAGTTTGCATCAAAGAAAGGCTTCTTGAAACGTAACACTAATGAGTCTCATCTGCCTGATTAGAGGGCTTTGCTTTTAGGAATACTAGGTACAAAATTTTATTTCAGAGAAATAAAACATTATAAGATTATTTAAGGTTGAAAGCATTAGCTAAACAGTAACCAGGATCATGGATTAAAAGATTAGGGTGGCAAACTCTGAGCAGACTTACAACTGATAAGAGGATGCAAGCGTAGACCAGAACAGGCTAATGAGGTTTTGTCAAAGATGTGCGAGCAGAGCTCAGTACAACTCACAACAGTGTGTTTAATGAACTGACACTGTGCCTCCCATCTATTCACAATTCTTTTCACCGATTCACATGCTGGTAGGGGCTAAATGGAAAAGAGTTACAGATTGGAAAAGACAGTACAAATTTTTAGAAAGAAAAGATAGGAAAAAAATTAATTCTGGATGAGTCAAACTAATCTTTAATATCTAGCAAACTACCTGGACAAAATATTTACCTATTTTTAGATCTGATTTTAGTCAAGAACAAGTTGTGTTTATCAATGTTTGGTTGATGTGAGAATTACTCCAGAGAACAAAGGGAGTTAAATAGATTGGGTGTTTCTCATTTTTATTAAGCTTCTTCACCCCACTCACTTTCTTTTACCCCATTAGTACAAACAGTTAAAAAAATACAATCTAGAATTAACTTATTGAAAGACAGGGGCAAATTCACCTGAAAAATCACGTGGTAAATGTAGTTATCAGAGGTTTTCTGGTAAATTTGTCATATCACACCATAAATGACATCTGCACAGCCACATGCTGCGTCATTTGTGAATGACAAACACATGAGATAAGCACAAGGAGTGGAATATAAGGGAACTGCGTTCCCTGTGGTTTTATCTCCCTCCACAAACTTCTCCAGCACAGACACAAGACTAGGAATGAAGATGTGGTGTTTGGAGAGGGCAGGTCCCAGCTGCTGGCAGAAACAGCTCTGCGTGAGAGGAGGCAGAAAGCCCACGATTGGACAAGGATGTGCTTTTACACAGTGTCTGTGGCCAAGGAAACCACTGTAAATTTGTGAGTGTGCTCTCAAAGCCACCCAGGCAGATGCTGAGCAGTACAGCTGAACAGGCACCACCTCTGGCTGGTGAAAAACCATCCAGACCCGCTGCAGAATCACAACACAAGGCACCAGGGGCTTACACAGCTTGAGGCAGTTACACACAAAAAGCCTTTGGATAAACCAAGAACTGAATTCAAACCTCTTTTACCTCTTTCCTCTGTTATGATAAGGTTTCAACTCAAACAGTACCACTTTTTGTCAAAATCACCTTGACCTGCAACAGGCAACACTAAAATCTTGATGTTTTTATCCTTTTGCCAACCTAACACCGGAATTCAAATTTAAAAAAAAATAATTTCAGACACCCATGTGTCATCTTCTTCTGATGCCATGCATACTGCACCTGTGCATAATATTTCTCCTGCCAGCCTTCCGCATTAGGTCAACAAAAGCAACAACAACAAAGACAACTACGACTGTTATTCAGAAGCTTTTTGTTATCTCACGGAAGAAGCAAAAGGGCCTAGAGCATGTGTGGGAAGGAAAGACCTTTGTTTAATTTAATTATATTTACTTCTTTCAAGTCTAAGTAAACTCAGGGATCAGCAGATCAGAACTGGTTAATTAAATCACGACAGTACTTCCTTTAGCCGGTGTTGGCAATCACATCGTGCTGTGTCACATTCAGCAGGTTCTTCCAACTAAGCACTCTCAACCTTTACCCTGTGGACAAGAAATAAGTGTGCCTCCCAGATGGCACTGCAGTATTAAGAGCTCTTCTAATGCAAAAGGTGGCAGCTGTGGAGTAGCACTGAGATGATTTTCAATCGTGAGGGTTGTCTCCAGATCTGTTGGTTAAAGTTACTGATATCAGTGCAATAAAAGATCTGGTTCTGGTCCTGATGTTCATCACTGAGTGCTGGACAAGAGGGAAGGGAGCAGGGTGGGCTCAAAAGCACATGTGCACAGATGCTGTCCCTACACACTGCTGGATGCTGTCCTCACCCACCTGCTCTGGTGTCCAGAAAGGCTGGAGAAGCAGGAAGGCTGTAAGAAGTTTGCTTCTCAGGGTCACCCCTGGCTGCTCCTGCTTGTATCTGTAAGCACATGGACTGTGCAGGAATTGGCTTGGACAACTCCAACCCCTCTCCAGAGCAACTCAAGGCCGGTATATTTTGCATCTATCTCCTGTCTCCTTTTAGGAGTTGTGAGAACCTCTCCAATAGGGGAAGAAGGAAAAGGACAAATCTTCCCTTCATTTGGGCTTGTGATTTTCCCACGAGAGCAGCTCACATTGCACAGTGCCAATACATTTAGGTCTCTCAAAGACTTTCCTTGGACCTATATAATTTGTCAGCTCATAGGCAATTTCCTGTGTTTCTTTTTGTCTGCTCATAAACATCTTCTATCTACCAGCCTCACAGAACCAGACTCCTCCCTTGCTCTCCCATGTTTTCTCCATTCATTTTTCCCTTTCCTATTATTCCAGCCTTTTCTGTCCACTACTGCTCTTCCTTCCATTCAGCCATTCTAGTGGCTTCATCCCAAATGACAAACTGCAGTTATTTTGCTGTTTTGTTTATTCCCATCTAAACTGAAGTGTTTCTCCTTCTTTTCTACTCTCTTAACTCATTAAATCAAAATCTTTACTTATCAGGCTGGCATAAACTCCAAATGTCTTCCCATGATTCCTGTGTCCAGCCTTCCCACCTGACTAATGAGGAAACTCTCTGATGTTGAATAAAAGAGTTTGTGCACTACAAAGAATTTTTAATGGAAAATGAAACCCTCTGACATCACTGGCTAATTATAATGCAGCACTGTGTCTGTATTGCAGGGCAGGATAAAAGTGTGCACGTATTTTCCTGTGTGTTTCAATATCCTCCTATTGACAGAAGATAGGGCGACTGGTCTACAACTCGAGGCCAGGAAATTATTTTTCTGATTTCACTGGAGTAATTGACAAAAGCACTTCCTTTCTACATAAGGTTAACAGATGGCTTGTTAAAGTTACAACTTCTTTAAACAGAGCTGTCACCAAAAATTATATACACGACAACAAAAATAATATTGATAAAAACTCACTGCAAAATTAAAATGAAGTTTGCATAACCTAAAGCACAGAATAAATAACCGCCACTATTGCAGCACAAAATACCAAGCTGCATTTTCTTTTCTAAGATTTCCTTGGAAACTGGATGAAGGGACATAAATTGGGGAAGTGTCGACATGGGACTTAAGTTACCATGGGCACAAGGATGCAGTCAGTCACTGTGCCCATGCCAGGAGCAGCTGCAGTCTGCTGCAGACCTGTGGGCAGCACAAGCACCAACCCTGCAGGGCTCTGCTTTCTCATCTTGTCTCTGTCATGTTCAAGACCTGTGCAAGGCAAGGGCTTGCAACACCTGACTCTGCCTCACCTCCATCATGATATGGCTCGCTGATGCCTCACCCAGCCAGCAAAAAACAAGGCGGGAGTGGTTGAATTAAAAAAAAGAAATTTTAAAAATCCAGCAATACTCACTTGCCCACCTGCTGTGGTTTTTAAGACTTCATGTTCACCTTAACCTTGTGTCATTTCCATAAGAGCAGGAGAAACTGCAAAGGAGATTCAGCTTTGAAAACAGAAAATGTAACCAGTGTTAGACTTTTGATAGGTGACTGCACACCAGCTATTCCACCTGGACAGATCTAGAATGCTAACATAATTACTGATATGTAAAACCTTTCTCCTTCAACATTGCACTTATCATTTATCCTCTTTGTCAAGATTCTTCCAGGTTTTTCCCTATTTTCCTTTTTTCTCCAGTATCTCTTCTTCATCTTTTTCCTTTTTCTAGTATTACTGCCTTTTCTTCACAGCCTCCTACCACTGTTACCTTTCCTTTGCAAGCTGTTTCGCAGTAGCCTTTGTATAAATTTCAGCTCCCAGATTTTACTGAGCCATCACTAAGACATACAGCTCACATGGAATGACCTGGGAGAAAGAAAAATGGAACCCCACTGGGTTTTCCCTGGGTTCACTCATTTTCTCCACAGTAACAACTCAGAAGCAAACCTGTTCTCTTACCCATCTCAGATGTCAGCTCCTTGCATTATAAAACTGGGTTTCTTTTTGCAAAATAAATGTATCACGGAGGGAAGTAAAAGGAGGTGTAGGAGCAGTATTTCCCACTGCAAAAGCTCTGTCAATAGCTGTTGGCAGTAACCTGGTTTGTTTTGCCGTGCTGGTGATGTCAGGTTCACTCAGCTCATGCCCCATCAGCTCTGACTGAGGGGCTTCACTCCCTGCAGGGCTGGGCAGCAGAGCACAGCCACTCGCTGCCTGGGCTTGCCTTCACATCAAGGGTATTTGGGAAATTGTATAACATCACAGCAGACCTGTCCTTGCCCCAGGTGTAGCAGGTTCTTCCTTTCTCACTGACTTCGGCAGAGCAAGTGAATTTCATCATCATCACCAAAAAAAATAAGAAGTAAACAACGAGCGCTGAAAAAGGACATTTAATTTTGAGGGGGAAATAAAAGGATACATTAGGGAACTGCTGTGACCAAGAGATTCTGCTCTAGAAAAAAAAAAGGCAAATTCTTCAGTGAAAAACAGAAGAGAGACTGCTGCTTTTGTGACTCCCGGTAGCAGCCAAAATAAGGGTAGTGAGAAAGAACACAGATTTTCAAGGCAAACAAAGACACAGTAACACCTCCACACATTTTAATGCCAATATAATAAACTATGAAGATATTTCACTTACAAATAAAGATTGTATCTTATTGATCTTTTTGGATATAGATTGGTTTCAGTAAAAGGTGGTTATAATAGGGCAGTTGTAACAACACATCATCTTACAGAGAAAGGAATCACCATGGTAGTTACAAAAAATATGGACTAAAAAAGTAGTGACAGAAAATTAAGCTAGCAGAGTGACATGGATACAAAGAAACACAGAAAAGAGCTTTTTAGGTTTCATGGTTTAGCCTACCAGAAAGGATAAATTTGCAAAATGAATATTGGGCAAGCATTAGGATATCAGCAACCACCTCCTTGCACTGCCAAAGGAGCAGGTAAAGCATTCCAATGCCACTGGGTTTTTTCCCACATCCCACATTTCTTTGGTTTTGTGGTGCTTTGTCCCACCAGGAAGAAGTTACAATGTGGGATAAAGATGCCAAATGTACGTAAAATTGAGTCAACAGAATGTTAGAATCCTATCTTTGAATGAAATTATTATATGGATCTATTTTGCCTAATTTAAAAAAAGGCTTTCCAGTCTGCTTTCTGCCTCAATTTTCTAGGTGTTCTCATGCCACAAGTCACATCCAGCTCATGCCAAGCAGGACTGAGTTCCTGTTGCTTTAGTTCAGTGCTTCAGATACCCACTTTTGTTCAGAGCTCTGCACAGAGCAGTGACAAGTACTTCTCGTTTTTTTCCCCAAATGAGGATGTTCTGAGTTAATCAGATCTTTGCTCTGGAAGAAAGCTGCTCACCTGCTTGTAGTCAGACAGATAAGCATTCTGAATCAACTGGCCTAGAGAGCTCTGGCTTGCCAGTGGGTATCAAAACAGGTCTAGGAGAGGGAATTAAAAAAATACCAAACTCAAAACCCAAACACGTCCCAAACCCTCCCTGCCCCTCCCCAGGAAAACCCCAACCCCCCAAAACCCCAAACACTTGCTGCTCACCAAGCACAGGCCGAGGGAGGTCCCTGCTGGCAGGATGATGAAACACACGTGCACCAGTTCCAAACACATCATCCACGTGCTCCCACAAATCCTTCCTTCCCTCTCTGAACCCCAACACGGCACAGGCACCTTGCTCTCCCCCTGGCAGCAGCCTCTCGCTCCCAAAGGCAGCACCACACCCACAGGGGCAGCTGCCCGCTGGGGCAAAGGGGGAATCCCAGTCTCCAAACCACCGTGTTTAGCAAGGAAAAAATTCCCAGCACACCTGAATTATCATTCTGCTGCAGCAAGGCTGACTGACCATTCCTGCAGCTCCTTCTGTTGCAGAGGAGCAGGAGGATGGGACCCACCTGGCTTCTCACCTGACATGGGTCATTTTTTCTGTCACATGACAGGCATCAGATATCAGTGACACTTAGTTCATCAGCCAACACTGGACATTGGTGTATTGAAAAGAAGGAACAAAATAAAACAACAGATCTTGTCTCAGCTTTTTTTCTATATTACATTACATGGCAACTGCAGAATTTCAACTACAACAAATTTCAGGAGACACACACCAGAAATAACGCTTCACTATGGTGGAAGACACTTATGATACAGCTGGGGACAAACTAAGCTCAAAAAATGTTTATGGGATGAGACACACATTAACTTCCAGACCATAAAAATGACTGTGCAAAAAAAGCAAGAGTTAAAATAAATATTCAATGAAGGAAAACATATTTTACAACACACAGACATTATGAAGAGGTTCGATTTTCCTCTTAAAACTGACACAGTTGAGAGTAACAGACATTTCCAGTGGCTCAGAAAATAAATTTAATTGACACTAGAATGAAGGAAAGCATACAGGTTTTTTTTTAAAAAAAGAAGCTTTATTACAAATCTGTACGTTTAAGAAAATATCCCAAAACTGTCAAAGTAGTATGAAAAATGCTGTCATCTGCTTCACAGTCACCATTTTTCTCCAACAAACATAGCATACAAAAATTGATATAAACCACGGCAATTCTTTTTGGCGACACAAGTCAGATATTTGTAATTCCAAATTCCCTGCTGACAACTGAGATGCTGCTGGCAGGGGGATGATTAAATTACACTGAAAACTGGAAGTTGGGATAGAAAGGTTATATATATACATATACACATATTGTATTTTCCTACATATCCAGGTAACTCCGGGCAAACACAACATGGCCCAGCACAATATTTAAGTCTGTAAAACCTGGAGAGCCAGGGAATGTTTGTATGGGACATTTAGTTATTCCCTGTGCTCTGGGTCCCATTTTACATCTCAAACCCAGTAACGACCCATTGTTTTCCACTCTCGTTTACAGACACAGTGAGGTTGAGGTGCTGCTGCACTGTCTCCTCAGACTCAGAACGTGTCAGGTGCACTGCATGCAGACACGGGATCTAAAAATGCAATGCAGTTAAAACATCACATAATTAAAGTGGGAGTTTTAGGAGATTGTGCACTGAATTTCCTGCAAGTGACCTAACACCTTAAGCTCTCCAATGGAAAACATGGCATTTCTCATGCCATTCAGAGATAATTCATACAACAAACGGAAGAAGGAAAGAACTGATACATGTTGCACTCCTAAACTGAAGCACAGGCTGCTGCAAAAACCCAAAAGGTCTGCAAGTATGCCAGGGATTGAATCCAAACCTGCCTGACAACTCTTAACTGTGGGTAGTTACCTGCAGTGGCTGGAAGCTGCAGCACAGACCATTGGTAACAATATTCTCAAATCCTTTGAACTGCACAGGACTGAGACACCACAGCTCAGAGCTGCAGTGAAGATGAGGCTTCAGTAGAAGTGTGAAGATTCGAAAGGAGCAGGGTGAAACATTTCTGTTACAGTACCTGCTCAAGGTATTGATACGATCTAAAAAAATCCCCAAACAACTCTATAATTTAACTGTTTTTATCAGGTCCTTGAAGGGGATTTTCTGTTGAGCAATCCTCCTTTTGCCAACAGCAACTTGAAAGAAACCAGCACCATGTTAAAAAACTACCCAGTGCATTTCATTCATTTTGCTGTTTCAACTTCAGTTGAAAAGCACAGAATTGAGAGTTATTCAGAGAAAACTACTCTGCAGGAGAGCAATTAGAAATCAACAGTCTCTCATTACCGGAGCAAACAGGATGGAAGATGCAGAAGTGATTTACAGCAATTTCCTTCCCCGAGGAGACCAGACTAACCCTAGGTTAATCAAGGCTACCTGGAACATTTCTTAAAAGCCACCTGCTGGTGAAGAGGTTGCCTCATTCTCCTGCATTTACTGAAAACCTGATCTCTGAAACACTGTAATGAAACAGTCCAAAATCTTCATTCCAAAGAAGGAAAATATTTCATGTACATTCTTAGGTGTGAACCTTCAGGCTTGGGAAACTTTTTTCTAGATTGTCAGCAAGTGTCTGATCAGCCTCACGTAGGACTTCAAGAAAACTCTGCACCTGGAAATGAAAAACACACACAAGAAGGAAAAAACCAAAACAAAAACAACTTGCATGAAACACAGAATTCTTATGCTGGCACGGGGGCTCTTTCTACTTCTGTACCTTCCAAATAAGAGCAGCCAGCAGCAGCCACTGCAATGAATAATGGAAAATGCCCCACAGTAGCTACCTTCCTCCTAACACCCCACAATTCCAGTTGGTCAAAATTTTGAAATGTTACCACTTTCCTCAAACCCTTCCTTTCTTGTTCAAAAGAAACACAGAAACTTTTCTCACCCAGAGAAAAGCTCCCTATGAAAAATATTTAGAATAATTCTTCTGTAAAAATACACAGGACAAATTTTCAGCTAGTATAAATTTTCAGACAGCCATTCATTTCAGCAGGGTTTGGCCCTGGCATCAGCTGATGATCTCAGCAAAGCTCTGGCTGAAGTGAGGCAGAACAGACAGAGAGAGTAAGACAGTCTGGCACTGGAATGGTGTTTTACCTGTGCCTGAGCAATTCTGTCCTGCTTGTGCATTGGATTTGGAAAGGTCTCACCACCCAAGGAGTGTTTTTTCAGCTGTGTCACAGCCCTTGTCACATACTCACCGATGCAAAATACAGAGGTAAGAGGTTCTGAAAAGCACAGGAACATGTCTGTTCATTCAGGTGTCCCTGGTGAAGTCCTTCTAAGGTGTTCTCCTGGAAAATGAGAAATACAACCAGCATGTCATGAACAGTTGTTGAAAAAACAAACTCAAGACTGTGCACAGCATCTACAGAATGTGCTTTGTTCTTATAAATGAATAAAACAACCAGAACTTACAGTTCTCAGAGAAAGCCAGACATGGCTGATACAAAAAGGTGTGAAAGCTAACACATCACAAGACTCTTAACCTGAATGCTTCCATAATTAAAAAGGTTCAGCTGAGAAGGTGAGTTTATATATTGACAGTATTTCCTTTTTTTAAATAAACTGACTTTCATTCAAAAGAAAGGGCAACATACATCTACAGAATTTATCATACAGAATCTTGGCACACACCTCAGAAAACCTGTGTCCCTCCCATCTCCCACATATGTTGCTACTCACCTTCTGGTTGATTCTCTAATGAATTCCCACTAAGCAACTGCACTTGCACAGGAAAATGCCCACATTAATAGTAAAGACTTTTTTCTTACCTACCCTGCAGAAATCCCCACTAGAATTTTGTTTACTCTTACCTTGGTTAGTTCTTGAAGCATATTGGAAAGTAATTCACAACAAATATCCTTCAAAATTTTTAAATGGAAATCTTCCTCATTTACATCAGTCCTTCCAGTCTCTTCTTGTTCAGACTCCTTGGAGTTATCAACAGCTCTCTTTCCACAGCCCTCCATGTATTGTAAAATACGAATCAAGCTCCCAATCAGTGGCATATCTTAATACAAAGTAACAAGAACAGTGAACTTTAACACTGAAAATTCTTGCCTATCATTTCAAGGCATTATAATTTTGAAACACACCACCAGATTTTACACAAAAGCTATAGGAATGTATATTCTGACAGGGTTGTGTTTTGTTACTCATAGACAGTTTTAAAGAAGCAAATGGAGATATAGTAGAAAACCAAAACCATTTTTCCTGCAAGCTGACCTGTATCTATAAAAAGTATATGCCAGTGGTAAGGGGTATGAGAAGGAAACTGTCTTTAGTAGTACCCATTGAGGGCAGTATGTTAAATTTGCATCCAGATAATCCTATCTGACAAACCAAACTGCACCACGTCTTCCTGCTGCAGGTGACCCTGAGCCACACTCTCAAGACAGATTTAATTCTTAAGACCTGGATTGAAAAGTAAGAAATGATAGATGGATTTAAGGAAGTGCAGAATTTCCCCCTACAAAAAAAAAATTACTACATAAAAACAATGTATTACTATATTTTAGCAAAAATTAATTCTGCAATTTTCACTGAATTACCAAATAGAGGAGACTGAGCAGAATCTGTAGACTCTGATACTTTAACTCCTCAGAATTTTCAGCCCATCCAGTAACTGAACTTTGGGCTAGGTGTGATTTTGAGTAACCAGGAAAGAGTCTTACTGTATGTAGTGCCACTGAATTGAACCACCTTCCACACTCACATAAAGTCAATTGTGAATATTAACTTTAAAAAAAAAACAAAAAAAACCAGAAAAAAGCATGACTTGCTTTTCCTCATCCTGGTGTATTCCTGCTCTGTCTGTGAAGCAAACATAGCAGACAGCACGGACAAGATAGAGGCCAGCACAGTCTTCTGCTCCTGCACAATGATTGGTGGATCATCTGGCTGGCAAAGCTCCTGGCAAACGAGGTCATAAAGCAAACTCCAAGTCTCTTTTCCTCCATCAGGAGCCTGCACTTGAGAAAGAAAGAAAGAGAACCCACCAACCCAACAAATTTAATCCAGGTATGTGAATTCCTTTTCTCCCCAATAAATATGTGATGATCCCGAAGTTATGGCCTCTCTTGGTCCCCTCACACGGAGCAATTCCAGCATCTTACCAATAGCCTGGATACCCTCATCCACCGTGGTCAGGAGCTGCAGGATATGCATATAAACATCCAGTCCTTCTGGGTTATCTGATCTACACAGAACAAACAGCAAAAAGACAAATGACAGTGCTGGTTCCTGAGCTTGTAGTCTGTGTTTTGGTCACAGAGAAGCCCACCAGCAATCACTGCCATTCTCTTTGCTAACAGACAAGTTGACTCGTTTCAAACTGTAAGTCCAGGAAACCATATCCCAGTGATCTGTTAAACTGTGCTGTTCCCACTAAAAGCAACATGTTTGCACACAGGCCTTACAAGGTTATAAGGAGTCTCCCCAGCCATGAAACCAAACAGAAATCTCCCATACCGGACTTGCTTGGCTGCTTCAAGTATACAAGGCACAATCTTGAAGTCTGGAAGTTCTTCAGGGGAATCATCTACAGATGGTCCCACGGAGCGACAAGTGCCATTTTTGATCCAGTTCAACATCAGCTCCTCATCCAGATCAAAGAGCTTGTCCACCACTTCACCCACTTTCACCAGCAATTCAACTGCACAAGAGAGAACGTTATTTTTATTTCAACAAGACTAAAAATGTACAGCAAAAATTAGCTCACAAATGTTAGTACATGCAGGTATTCAGAGTAACTTCAGAACTGAAATACATTCATTTTCTTCATAACCTACTACAGGTTGCTATGTTTAATTCCTTTATGTGGCATAGACCACATAAATATAAATAATGAATAGGGATTGCTGGAAAGCCCACTGACACCTTCTACCTTGTCATGCCATGTGTGAAGCAGTAACTTTATTCTGCAAAGAGAGTTCATGTTCCTGAAAAGTCCTAACTTCTGCTTCTGAAGTAAAACTTTCCAAGATTTGTTCCTAGATATGCAGTTTTATGCTAATCTTCCACCTGCCTATCTGCATTTTATTTAAACAGATATGTTATTTCAATAGGATGGAGCAGGACTTCTGAGAATTGTCATTAAAAAAAATTGGTAAAAAAATTGAAAAAGCTGTATTATTAGGATTCCTTGACAAATGACAACTGGTGTTACAACGGAGTTGGATGTTAAACATAAATGCTATTCCAAATATTTCCACTGTTAGGTGGTTGGTGTGTTTTTTGCTAAATTAGTGCTAAGAGAGATTTGTGTACCACATCTGTATACCCAAAGCCTGCACAGTATTCAGCTGCCAGAGTAACTGAATCGTTCCTCCAGTTCACATTCCACAGATAGGGTAGTTTTAGAAATAGAAAATCCATATCTGACTTGAAAAAAATAAATTAAATGAGGTCTTATTTCAAGGTTCAAAAATTATATATGCATATCCCTGAATGAGAACTATGTCCCTTCTTTTATTGTGACAAATAACAATTTCTTCTATTAAACATATTTTGATTCCCCCCCCCAGAGCTTTCTTCTTCCTCTATGAGTGTTTTTCTGGTTGGTTTTATACATATTTATAAATCTGCAAAGGCAGGGCAAGTTTGTTTTGGTGTCCTTTAAACTCATGAGGTTTCCTTTATTTAAGAAATAATCCCAACTAAAAATATTTGTCTTTGAAATTGCAAACTTCAGTTCTTATTTTTCTTCTGCAAACACCCATGAAATCCCAGCTTGTTTTGGCAACTTACCATTTGTAGAACTGGACATGATAAAGCAAACACAGTCATACACAGAAGGATTTTCTCGGATCCTCTCCACCCAGACATTGGCCACCTCAGGCTGGGAGAGGCAAGTTAACAACAACCTAGGCAAGAATTCCCCATTTAACAAATTAAAAGCCACTCCACTCCTTTTAGCTGTACAAGTGTAAATCCAAAATAATGAGAATGATGTGACAGAAACAGGAATCTAACTCACAGCAAACTGATTGCAGAAGAATGCAGAAACAATAAAAGGAAAGGATGAGAGGATAATAAAATAGTGAGCCCACTTGTCAGTTTTCTCCCCAGGCCTCAGACAAAGCAGAACTACACTAATGATGCATTAATTTCTGAGATCTCCTACCTGCTTGTTTCCAGAAGAGTTGGGGAGTCTGAATCACACAAACGTTGCAGTAACACTTGGCTTTAAGGAGAAAATGCAGGGAAAAAATGTTAATAAAATCTGTCTTTATTTTTTAAAAAAGGTATAAAAAGGTTCATTTCACAGCTGAGATTAAAGCCAGCTTTTCCTAACTGTGCATGCACTTCCAGTGTCTCAAGACTGCCAAACTTAGAAACTACCTTGACTGGTGATTTAAAACCCCCCAAAAATAGTGGTCTATATCCTTTTTTCCTTTCCTGAGCACTTCCCACACAAACATCGTCAGCCAAAAGTTATGAATGAAGATGAGGCTTGGCAGGCAAGCTTAGATCCTCCTCTAACAAATATTCCCTGATTGTGAGTCCAGACAAGCAGTACCTGTGCATATACAAAGCATACAGACACTTACCCAAGATTCTCATCTTTGCTAATGGACATGCAGATGTCCTGGAAACAGGCCATATTCCCTAATATTCCCACACAGATTTCCTGGAAAGTCAAAACACAGTAAAATGAGACAACTGCAACACAGCCCACAATTTCACTTCCAGAGCCGTGAGACAAAAGTAAAAGAGGTTCAAAGACGTTTTCCAGTTTGATTTCCAAGCTTTTATGACCCACTGATTTCATGACAAAGATACAAAATTTTCCACAGATTCTATATAGATTTTTCTGTTCTATCAGACTAGCCTAAAATATACTCAGGTACTATTCAGATATTTAGGTGTTAAGGTGTTCCATAAAAGCAAATGTATCTTGAAATCAACTCTACTTGCATATTCTTTATATGCTGTTATGAAGCTAATTTGACTGCCCTGTTATTAAAGCAAAAAGGAGTCCTAAACCAAAAATATCACTATGTAAGCATGACCCTCACTGATATTCACTTGCTCACAAAAGAAAGGGATCTTAATATGAGCTTCCAGCAAAGCCCATTTTCTGATTAAAGAGATTTAAAACAAAATAAAATAAAAAACAAACCCCAAAGCACTGCATCCCATTAGGATATTCATGCCAAGACAATTATTAAAAGGATGCACACTTGTGTAAAGGGGACCTGAAATACCTGCAGGTGACTGGTGCTAAAACAAAGTGAGTCACTAGTTTGCAGCAATTTAAACTAAAAAAAATTAACTCTCTCCACTATGGTTGTCTTCTTAATTATTAATGTGCTATTACCTCTGCTAAATTACAGCGGGCACTCCAGAAAACACATCTCATGAAAGTAGCTGTGACAGCCAATTTACACTCACTTCCAAATTTTGGCTGTACTTTCCAAACACAAAGTACTAAACTTTCAAAGCTCTATGTGTCTCTACTCATCTCCTGGAGTAAAGCATCTGGTAACTTCTGAGGAAGAGGATTTACATCAACACTTTCATGAATACCTTTCAAAATCCTTTCTTGAATGCTACAGTGCTCTGTGTAGCACAAGCTGCAAATCAATGACATCAAAACAAGTGGAAAATTAAAAACAAAAATATTAAGTATTGGTGCCTAATAATTCCGAAGATTGCTTTTTGTAATCTTTTTGTGTTTACCTCTCATTATCTTGTTCTGATTTGATTGGTAATAAATTAATTTCCCCAAGTGGAGTCTGTTTTGCCCATGACAAATCACAGTAACTGGTGAGTGATCTGTCCCTGCCCTTACCTTGACCCATGAGCCTTTTGTTGTATTTTCTCTCTGTACAGTCGAGGAGGGGAGTGACAGAGCAGCTTTGGTGGGCACCTGGCCTCCAGCCAGGGTCAAAGCCCCACACTTCTGTAGGTCTGACTAAACAAATTCATGACCATTTCTGTTCAGTAATCATAGCAAGTCAGAAGGAAAAAAAAGGCCAGACTGCTGGTTTTTACAACAGGTCTTATAACTATGTTTGATAAACTCAGTCTTTCATCAGTGTATTTAGATGAGGATATGTGAGCAGACTTGTACCAGCTTCAGCATCACTGACATTCTTACTGATTAGACCATGTTAAAAACACAGTGAAAAAACATTTTAAAATTTGATTTTGTGTTTTCTCCTGGTTCCCCTTACACATTACACATGCCATGGGAGAAGGGAGATAAGTGTAAATGCATGTACATAAGTGTAAATGCAATTTGTACTATTGCTCTTAACACAGGACAGCTTTTTGAGAGGCCATACTTACAGTTAGGCGAGGGCATTTGGACTTGGCAAAAACGCCCATGAATATATCGGGGGCGTTGAACTCCTGAAGAAATAAGGCAACATCCTGTGGAGAAAGTGAATGGAGAAGCAAGTGGACACCTACAATTTCCAAATGCAAAATCAAAAGCATTCTGAGATGACAAACTCACTGCACAAAATATGTTATTTGCCACCAGTTAAAACCAATAATCATTGTTTTTCAATGAGAAAAGGCCAGCAAGCCCCTGTGGTGATTTAGTATGCCAGTGATTTGCTGTACAATGAGCCAAAAAGTCACATTTGCAAGAAAATGCAAATTTCTCCCTATCTCAACAGAAACAGATGCTCAACCAGAATACAGTAAGTACCACATTTTAAGGCATGATATCACCATGATATATAAAAAAGAAGCAAGTGAAGGGATTGCCACTAGCACTCGATCAGAACACACAAAAGAGGAAATCTCCTCTTTATTTGACCACACTAAAACACAAGATTATTTCTGTATTTGGGAATAAAGAACCCACGATCCATGTTTATTTTAAAAATCTGAGCAACAAGGTAGGGAATAAAATAATAATATTTAAACTAATATATATATCTTGAGAATTTGTTCCAGCATTTGCGAATGCTGAGAGAAATACCAAGACGCTGTGTTACATTGCCACTGCGAGACTGCAGCTAAACTCTGAAAGGCTGGTTATCCATCAGAGAAAGCTATGCTTACCAACAGAGCGTGCTACAATTTCTAGAGGAAAATACGCCTGTTGAGAGATGGCAGAGATTTTATCCCCATAATCCAAGCGCCAGGCTGTGCACCCGCGTTAATTCCAGCTGCAGCTGCTGTGCGGTCCCTGCTCCTGTTCCAGCGCGGGCTCCCCNTCCCTCTGCCACCAGCACTCCGACGGAAGAGTCGGGGCAGACGGGCCCCGAGGTCCGAGTGCCGCACAAGGCTCCTACCTCGTCCATCGACATGTCCCACACCTTGCAGATGTCGTTCTCCATCTCCTCGTCCAGCTCCGTCCGGGCTCCCTCGGGGCTGCCGGCGGGATCCGGCTCCGCGGGGGCGATGACCTGGGACACAGCGGGGCGGGGGAAAAACGATCCGGCTGAACCCCCGGCACCACTCGGGAGCCGCTGGGTTCCCAGGAGAGTCCCCACTGTGTCCCCGGGGTT
>VZRO01005748.1:1604795-1631646 GCA_013397915.1 Daphoenositta chrysoptera
GGGATCGCGCCGGGATCGCACCGGGATCGCACCAGGACCGTACCGGGATCGCACCGGGACCGTGCTGGGACCGCACCGGGACCCGCCCGCGCAGGGCAGCCCCTCCGCGGGGAGCGGCCCCCGCGCTCCCGGAGCACCCGAGGGTCCCAATGGGGACGCCTTTGGCAGTCCCCGCGATGCCCCGACACCGCCCCGCCGCCCCCGCAGTCCCGCAGCCCCGGGAGGATGGATGCTCGCAGCGCAGGGAACAGTTCTCAGGAGGATTTCTTTATTGGGCCGTACAAAGGAAGGTGTGACAGGAGCAGAGCACAGCGCTAGTACTTGCGGGGCAGCCCCGCGGGCCGGTAGCGGTTCGGGTCGCCGCCGCTCCGGCCCCACGCGTTCGCCTCCTGGTCCGCCCGGGTGTCCTCGTGGCCTCTGCCGCTCACGCCGCTCTGCCAGTTCTCCCGGGCGTCGCTGTGGGGAAGGAGAAAAGGCCACCTGAGCACACTGCACCGAACTCAGCCTTGTGTTGGTTCCCTCACTCATGTGAAACAGCTTTTCCGCAGGGCTTCTCAAGTAAGATGCAAGCACACACTCGGCCTTTGTCTGAGAGCCCGCGGTGGAACCCGTAACTGTTATGTCGGGAAATGAACCAGCAGTGAAGGAGAGTTCCTTATCAGAAATGCAGAGGAAGGAATCTACCTTCTCGGGAGGACATGAAGAAAGGCTGACGCTCATGTGGCAGCACTCCTACAGAGATCGGCTGTGCAGACGGGAACTACTTCCCCTCCCCTCTGATGTCCTAGGTGATGAGCTACGTACAAGTCAAAAAGGACCTCACTCCAGCTGGAATGCCTGGATCCCTAATAATTCACTGTTAACAAGCCAAGCACATTCTGTTACCTGATCACCTTCGCTGCCCAAGCACCACCAGGTCCTCTCCGGGCAGCGTCATAATTCCCACGGGCATGGAAATACTTGTCGGCACCTTTGTAATTTGCCTCGCGCATATCCTGGTATGCTCTGAACATATCCCGCGCCCCTGAAGAAAGCAGAGAAATGGAGACGATGTTGACTTCAAAGAGTCACACCAGAAATAGTTCGGTGCCATTTCAGCCAGGAGCTGAAAGGCCCAAGGAGCAGCAACAGAGTGAGGCACTGCTCCACATCAGCCTTTGCATAGGGCTGTGCCCACAGAAGGCACCTGTGGGGGCTGATCGAGATCCTCATCCAGCAGCAGAAACCAGCGGGGTCTCCAACGTGGAGATGAGGATCTCCCGGCGCTGAGGGCTGGTAAGCTGTGCGTGGGGAGGGGTTCCTGAGGGAAGGGCCCCTGGTAACAGCAGCTTACCTCCCGCAGCATCCCGGACAAAATGTCCAGCTCGGATCATTGCTTGGACTGCTCTTGGTCTGTCAGCACTCGCACACAGAACAACGGAGAGCAACGCGATGCAGACCCAGAGCCTCATGGTTCCTGGCCAAGCCTGACAGGGAGCTGGGAGACAGTGAGAGAAATAAGCAGTTCTGGAGCACTTTGAGCACCCACCACACCCCAGCTGTGCCCCAGCTGCTGCCCCAGAGCTGAGGGCTCACCCAGGACCCCCTTCTCCCCCTGCAAGGAGTGGTGCCCTCTGTGTAACCACAGGCTCCACAACAGAAGCAGATGCACATGAGAAACCTGCATTTTAGCACTCCCTGCTGCTCCTGCCATGAGTACAAAGAAGCCCCACATGCTAAAGCATCGGTTCTGCTGCCAAATACCAGCTCAAAACACTGCACACTGCTCACAAATTCAGAATGTCACTCACCACTGCAGAAAGGCAAAGGCAAAGCCAGAGGAGATGGAGATGGTCTCGTGTGCTCTCATACTCAGAGAGGGTATTTATAAGCAATTCAAACCCCTCAAAAGAGGAAGCTGGAAAGGATACCCACGGTTGGGAAATCCCCACCAGCACTCCCAACACAGAAATCATTGCTGGAAACCTGTCCTTGTCCTCACCGAAAGTTCATAGCTCCTGTTACACAATTTTTTACAAACTGTGTGCTGCTTCTTCAACTGTCCTTGGGACTATTTGCTCCTCGTAACAACCACACTGAGAAATTGCCTTGAAGGCTGAAGAGTTCCATGTGCTTGAAGTGTTACTGTTGTCTCAAGGGTGACACTTTTGTTTGGATCTTGGGCTGAACGGAGCTCGGAGGGGAAGGTGCCTGGCTGTCTGCACATTGAAACACCAGGTCAGGTCTGTGTCTGTGCACAAGGAATGTATGAGCTGCATTACCATAACGGCTGCAGGAACTGCTAAGTGAAATTCCCACGTGTGCTGGATTGCCAGATGAATCCCAGAGTTAACGGAATTGAAAAGGTTAAGTGTTGCTCTTAACTCCGTTGCAAAGCAAACCGCATACACCTACATCCCTGCTGATAATGCTCTGATTGCGCAGACACAGATACCATAAAGAGGGTCTGAATGGTTCATTTTGTCTTGGCTTGCTCTCACATGGGACTCTCGAGGGACTCCAGCCACTCTGCTGCAACAGTGGCTCCGTGGGGCTCAGGTGGAGAGTTTTGGACAGCAGTAAACATTTTACCTAAGACGAATTTCAGATCCATACAGCCACAATTCTGCTATGTTTTAAATCAACTGTCTGGCCCTGTCGGCATGATTCCCTGTTTAAGTACCCATTATGCTCTCCCTGCTTAGAGCCTGCTCGCTTCCCTTGTTAACAACTTGACACAGCCCCTTCCCCTGCAGAAAGCTCCAGGGTTGAGTGCAGTTGCACTGGAGAGTGAGCGTGCAGAAGGTGTCCCCATTCTGTGGTCTTGTACATGATTTGACAAGTCTGAGAGCACTTTACATTCCCCTCAGAAGAGGTCGGGGTAGCTGCCCCACTCACAACTCTGCCACTGTAAACAATTCACTGCTGGATCTGCAGGGCAAAGGCGTGAGTTGAAAGAAGTGCAATAAAGCTAAAGTGTCAACAGTAGCTTCCTTGAGCATCACTGGAATTCAGTCAAAAAATACAGCTTAAGGGTAGAGAAGACCTTTTCCACAGACAGGCCTGGAGCAGCAGGACAGATACTCTGTAGTGTGATGTATCTCAGATTGGAACAATTTGCAACAAGAATCTAAACGCTAACCCAATGGACAAGGAAACCTTGCAAAAAGCAGGGAGTAGACACAGATTTTTGTCCCCCGGCACCCCTGAGCCTGATACTTCACAGTGTAACAGCTCAGCTACTGCAGGGACTGGAGGGCACCTCTGCCCACTTCCTGATGACCTTGCAGGTCACGTTCACATCCTTGCAGCACATGGCAGCTCGAGTGCCTTCTCTGCTGGCGGCAAGTAGCCTTGTCTGTCACATTTTTGGTTTTTAAAAATCTGGAAAATTACTCCTTAATTTGGGGTACAGGCATGTGGCACTTTGCCCAGGGACTCAAAACGAAGCATTGCCTTCAAAACTGATCTAAGGAACTTCTTCCCTACAAGAGCTCAGACACTTTGGACCGTAGAGGATATTGTGAGTCTTAGTTGTTTCGTTCTCTCCAAACCAACAATTTCTGCAAAACATGAGGACAATTACAAGAAGGCAGGTGCTGGAGGGATTCTTTAGATCTCAGAGTCCATCCCCTTGTGTCCAGCAAGGACAGCAGCAGTGACAGCAATGCTGGAGCTCCCCATGGAACTGAGATAAAGCTGCATCTTGGGGCTCCAGCAGGGAACAGCCTGAGCCCTGCTTTCCAGTATCCTCTTGGTCTGCACTCCTGGTCACCACCCTCGGCTCACAGAAATGAGCTGCAGCCAGAACTGTCGCTTTCGCAACAAAAAGAGGCAAAGCTGCCTCCGAGGGGAGGAAGGTTTGAACAGAGTATTTCTTCCTGGCCTGGCAATAAAACACTGGCAGCACGTGCACATTGGGAAACAACACATTGAGGGGGGCCCGGAGATAATTTTCTGGGTTTGTACATTCTGATACAGTTAAGATAAAAAACAACCCCATACTGGTTGCCCTTTAACCGTAAATGTCTACAGATGCAAGCTACAAACATTCCACAATTTTGCAATCTAAGAAAGTCGGACTGAGAAAGGGGATGAGGTGAATTCCCAGCTCAGGCACAATGATAGTTGCCATTATTTCTTAATCTGGGAAAGAACAGTACCTTATTTAAGTTTACACATGCAATAATTCATTTCAGGAGTTTTGCCAAGTATGGAGTACATACTAACATTGACCTCATGCTTATAGACATTTAGAATGACTTGGAAACTTGTCTCCTTTCAAGAAACAGATTGAAAATGCAGATATTTATCTGAACTAAAATGATTTACCCATAGGTTTCTAATAGTGAAATAAATGTGAAATAATGTATGATACTATTTTCTTGGGGAAAAAAAAAACCCAAAACACCGCCAGGAGTTTCTACTTAAAGCTGCTCCAGGCTAAGCCCCCTTTATTCATCTCTGCTTTTCAAGGGTCTCTCCCAGCACCAGTTACCCACAAAAATCAAAGCTGAGCTGCAGCTCATCTCCCCAGTGAGGCTGGCTCGAGCTGTCAGTGGTGTGTGCTCAGCTGGCTGACAGGAGCCTTGCTCTGTGCAACTGTGATTTCTGAACAAAGACCCTCTCGTTTTACAGTCCCTTACCCTTACCCCTATGAGATGAAAACAAACTCATCCAGAACAGGAAACATTCATTTTCCAACTCTTCTTCAGAGAGTAAACTCTCTTTTATTGACAGCCAAGTTAGTTGAAATAATCAACACAATGTTAAACACAAGCTCACGTTAAACACAAAATCTGAACACACTTCCCATTGCCTTACCTGCATGACCCGATTTTTTTTAAAAAGCGCTCTAAGTGGAATTACGATTTACTGTAAAAAAACCAAAAAAGCCCCAACCCTCAAAGTTAACCAAGTGTACAAAACCCCCACAGAAGTAAGAAAGAGACTGATGCATACACAAAATACATCAAGCGAATAAAGTGGAGCCATATGGAGATGAGCCAGGAACATTCTCGGAAATCCAGGAATTCCTCTGAGGAAGGCAAGGGGAGCACTCAGCTACATCGCACACTGCATGAACCCGAGGTAGGTAACTGTGGCACCCCTGAGGCAGCAGCAGGCTCATCTGGCAGGGAAGAGAACAGGCACCAACACCATCTGGTAGGTGCCTGGCTCCCATTCCCAGTCTTACTGTGAGAGCATGGGGTGCTCCTGATGGCACAGATCCCTCTATTTCCAATGGCTGAATCTAAACCCCAGAAGATTTAGTTTTCTTTTTTGGAAATACTTCTGTATTGGCTTTTCCACAAGCAACACTCTGGATGAAAGCCTGCCACTCACTGTCTCCCTGGAACTTCACTTCCTCTAGTAAAGTAACCAACCCTCCACACCCAAGTTTTCTTGCAATCAAGATTAATTAGTCTGCAGACTGCATCCCTCAAAAGGCTGAAAGTTGTACTACGTCCTATTTTGATGAAAACCATTATTTTGCAGCACTACAAGTGCTCCAAGACTACATAAAGATTCCTTATAAAGTAGTATTTTCACATCATTTTACAATAAAATTATCAATTTTAATTAAATTTAGTTCCAATGAATGCATTACTTTTTCATTTAAATGACATTTGTGAAAATTGAATATTGACCAGATGCTGTAGCCTTCTGCTTAAAATATGAGTCAGCTAGTGAAGAGGGTCAAAACTAGAAGCCTAAAAAGAAACTTGTTCAATGATGTATTAAATGCAGAAAGAATGCTAGTACAAAGCATAGTTCTGTAAATGAAATGAAATTTGTGAATCTTTATATTCAACCAGGTATGTAAAAAGACTTCTTTCTCGACAGCATCCATCTAAAAATACATATGTAAACCTTCAGCTTTTCACTGCAAGAAAGACATTGAGGGGCTGGAACGAGTCCAGAGAAGGGAAATGGGAGCTGGTGGAGGGTCTGAAGCACAAGTCCTGTGAGGAGCAGCTGAGGGAGCTGGGGGTGTTTGGTGTGGAGAAAAGGAGGCTCAGGGGAGACCTTATCGCTCTCTACAGCTGCCTGAAAGGAGGCTGCAGACAGGTGGGGGTGGGTTTCTTTTTCCCAAGTAACAAGGGATAGCACAAGAAGAAATGGCCTCAAGTTGCTCCAGGAGATATTTTGATTTGATATTAGGAAGCATTTCTTCAGCGAAAAGGTGTTCAGGCACTGGAACAGGCTGTCCAGGGAAGTGGTGAAGTCACCATGGCTGGAGGCATTTAAAGGCCATGTAGATGTGGCACTTTGGGACATGGCTGAGTGGTGGATTTGGCAGTGCTAGGCTAGTGGTTGGAGATTCAGGGTCTTTTGCAACTTAAATGACTGATTCTAATGCCATTGTCCTGAGGTTTGTTGGAATACCATAACTGATGTTTATGGTCACATTGCACAAACAGGTATGGGCAATTTAGAAATACCGTGCTTGTAATTAGCAGCAAGTTCATGTAACAAGTTTGTCCATTAATCAGCATTTTTAACCATAAATCCACTACTTAAAAATATATCCCTCCCATTTTAAGACTTGACTTGGTTAATGTATTTAAAATAGGCAAGACCTGTCCATATAATTTAAGATGGGGGAAAAACCAAGGGGTACCATGAAAAACACTTCTACAGCAACAGTAAAGGTAAGTGCCAGTTACAGGAAAGTTAAACAAGTACAGGCTTAGATACTTCCCAGGAATCGTTTCTCATGTTTGCAAACAAATAAAAAATTCTTATACATCATAATTTAATACTTAGGTGCTCATGTCCCTAAACATTTAAGTTCTAGACACAGAAAATAAATTCAGCAATCTTCATCTTGGAAATCTGTGAGCTTCATTTCAAGATAAATACTGGTTTGTATTGATTTATGTTCTACAGTTCCAAACTCATCTCCAAAGGAATAAGGAAGAACTGTCACCAGTTGCAGGTCAGATACTTGCCAGATAGAGACTGGCTCAGTATAGCTGAACTTTTAGACAGGAGTTTGTTATTTTTAAGGGCCTGTGAAATTTAAGAGGCACTTTAATATACAGTCATTACAGTATAAAATGTTCCCAGAGTTTTCCCAAGTAGTTTTCTATGCTTGCTGAGACCACAAAAACCGGTCACACCTTTCCAACATGGACTGAATCAGCGCTCTGAAATTAAAGCAAAAGGAAAAAAAAAGGTCAAACAGTAAAAAAGCTAACAACAGAAAGAACTGAGTTTCAGTTTGCTTTTTAAAGAAAAGTTTGTAAAAATCATGACTCCATTTCAGAAGTAGCATCCTGACATCACTGTTCACACCACTGCAAGAAATAGGACATCAAAGTCTGTACAGGTCTTGGCAGGACAGATCTCTTTCAGAGAATCTCCTTCACATACACCTTTAATGTATGATTTCCTGTTTACTCATTTTCAATTTTAAAATGCCTACACTGCAAAACACATAGTTCTTAAATAATAGGAAAGCTTTCAGCTGAATCCAAAACCCAAGGTAAAAATGTGAAGCACCTAATCTTCTTGTGAACTGAAAAGGAAGTTTAAAGCACCGAGGAGATCCAGAAAGAATAGTGTGGATCTTCTGCTGACACATCTCTTACCTCTGCCTTTTCTCAGCAATTCTCAGTATCTCACAGACACCAGTAAATCTCTCAGACAATTCTAGTGTCAAGCCACACTCCTGCAAGAGAGGCAAGGCACGATTTGGGCCGATGGCCTTGGCCAGCAACAGGGCAACATTTTCCACAGTGATGCAGTCTGGGCAGCTCGGGCCTCCATTGCTGACAGCATTCCCATTCTGTGGGCCCTGGTGGTAGAAAGCTGGGCTGTGTTTCTGTGCAAGATGCAGAAGAAACTTCCATTCTTCTATGGTCTCTGGAATGGAACCTAGATGTAAAATTTGTAAAACAACAATTATTTTAAGCCTACTTTTTGAACTATATCTGTAGTTAAAAGAGAAGCTAGCTATTCTGTTTTACTTGGAAGATTCTAGGAAACCAAGCATTATCAACAAGCAAGTTGTACACAAATGTACTGCCCTGACTGACTCAGTATAAAGATTGAGTGGTGAACACACATAGCTTCACAACAGTTCAGTATTCAAGGCTTTGGATTAAGTCAAAAGACAAACTTTTTTCCATCTTAGGGCCAGAGTGAATTTTCTTCTAAGCTCTGCCTTGTGGTACAATGCTTTGCTCACCCTAACTTTGGGTGTGTGCACATGTAGTGGGAGAGTTTTGTGCTGTGCAGGGAGGCTTCCTATTCCTCTGTCTGCAACACCAAAACTGCAAAAAAACCTGCAAAAGTTTAGCTTTTACTCCCAACTGATAAACAAATCAAAAGATTATTTAACTTTCAAGCATTTTCTAGCACAACCAATTTCACAAAGCACAGAATGAAGATGCAAGAGTATAACACCCATCTATGTGTTTCAAATATGCTGTACTAATAACACGGCTACAAAAACATTTCAAAAATTAAAAGTTCAATTCAGCTTTGGGTAAATCACTATATAAGGGCAGTTCCTACATTACAGAAGTATGTTTACACAGCTTAAGAACCACTAACCATCTTCTCCATTCAACAGGCTCAAATCATCCAAATGAACAATACTAGTAAAGGCTTCTCTTCTTCTATCCAGCTCCAGACAGAGAAAAAGATATCCAGGCCAAAATCTTGAATAAGAGAGTAAAGATTTCCAGGAATCAAATACTCAGTTCAAACCAAAGTCAAGAACTATTACATGCTCATTTAAGTATCAGTAAAGACAAAAGCAACTAAATTTAATGAATGTCAGAAATAGAGTAGGGACATGAGGAATACCATTTGGTACATTAAATTGGACATTCAATATTCATCCTCAAAAAAGGAAAGGTTTTTAAATAAACCCTGTCCAAACAAGCAGCAGATAGGTCATTTTCATTTGTATCTTCTCAGGATCAGAATACCCCCTAACCAAGTATGAAGAATATCAAATTTTCTCCTTACCCATGTGATTTACAGATATCAGCCATCTTCTCTTTCATAACAAAATCAGCTGGGAGTTTAATCAAGAGCAGAATGAGCTGGCTGTAGCCCCAATTAAACAGATGTGATCGTGGCCTAGAAGATGAGAAATTCAGTTTTAAAGCATTATTGATTTTCTTCAGAGCATTATGGCAGATTTACGTAATGAGAGGAGGAAAAATGAATGAAACACCATGTGCAGTCTCAGTAGAGCAGTCACTCTGGAAGGCATTACAGATAAAAGTTATTTGATCCTTTGGTTGTTTCTGCTGGATTCTGCAAACTGCTCCAAGGAGTCAGTGATCCAAACTGTCACACAAAATCTAACCCAAAAGCAGACCTGTTACATCCTTCTGCTGCACTCAGGACCTTGGGTGAAACCCACTTTACCTGGGATTTCCTTCCTCATCCACAGTGTTTGTCCTTTGTGGAGCATCATGAGAAACTGCCAAGCACAACCAGTCCAACCTTACAGACTCTGGCTGCAGAAGAGATCTAAGGAGAAATGGCCTGCAAAACAAAGTAGACATTAAAAAAAAAATCCTAAATCCTACCAGTTTTAAATATACCAGATATGAAGAAGCAGAGAATGTGTGTGGACAAATTAACAAAAAAAGGGGATGGAAAATTAAATGTGGAAAAGCCTAAAATGATTTATGTCTCTAGAAACTGAAGCAACCACAGAAAATCAACAGGCTGTGTTCCCCCAGATTTGGTTTGGGGTTTTTTTGGTTTGCCTTTTTTTTTTTTTTTTGGGGGGGGGCATGTTTGGTTTTTTTGGGTTTTTTTGTTTGGTTTGCTTGGGCTTTTTTTTAAATGCCATCTAACCCTGGTACACTGAACTGCAGATACAGGAATAATAAAACTCAATTCCATTAAAAGGATTATTTAGAAAAACCCTCTTAAAACTAGAATCTAACCTAACAAAAACTCCAGTCCAAGGCCAACTAAAACTGGCAGAATTACTTGGAACCTAATGCTAAAGAACACCAAGCAGATATAGAAACACAAAAAACTGTCCCCAAAAGCTAAAACAAAAAAACACTCCACACAGCTACATGATGAAGAGAGCAGACAGATGAAAAGGATTCTACATTCCCCTTACCTTTTATCCTCTGGCTTTGATTTCATCAGACTATCTAAATATGCTAAAAAGTGAGCTGGATCATTCCTGCAAAGCTGTTTAATATCAGAAGGCAAAATAGAGGGGTGGAACTTGATCAAGGGCCGAAGAGCTGTTTCCCCAAATTTTTCATAAAGCCTGGAGAAAGAGAGAGAGAATAAAAACTATTTCCAGTACCAAACAGCAAAATAATTTTTTCAAGATCTCTTACAAGTTCAAGGTAGTACCGAAAGGTGATCTCTCTAGGAGATTCCAGAAATTTTCATGAGATGGTAAGTGAAGGAATTCCTGCTAGGAAGTTAACAATGCTGAAGAGAACAAGAGGATTTGGGTACAAACCTTTGAGCATGTGCCAGCAACAGTGGGCTGTCATCCCATGGCCCCAGGTCATGCAGGAGCTTCAGTATTTTTAACATATCTTCACTTTCCATTGCTAAAGCCACTGGACTGTGACAAGTTAGTTCTGAAATAAATCAGTGCACAAGTTACAAGATATGGGCAAGTTTTTTGCCTTAACATGTCCTGCCTCTCCTTTTGTCCTTCTGCTGAACAACAGCTATCACATGGGAAGCTTTTGTCCTTCTGCTGAACAACAGCTATCACATGGGAAGCTTTTGTCCTTCTGCTGAACAACAGCTATCACATGGGAAGCTCAACATCCACCTCAATCCTGAAGAAATGCAGGTATTAACCTACAGGCACAAGTGCAGTCCAACTAAGGACAAACTGGGAATGCATACACTACTTTCACTTCTAGGGCTCTCAGAATCCAAACAGTGAAGAGATTCCCAGAAACACAAACACCAGACATCAACCCTCAAAGCAAGATTCTGTTGTTTAACTGCTCTCTGTTGGAGCAGAAGCAATGCTAAAGCTTTAATTCACTCTTTAAAAAAATACATGAGGCAGAAGCTGAGTGCAGAGCACAGAAAGGTTCTCTTTTCCAATATCATCATGAAGCTTTGGTTCAATAAGGCTAAAGATGCATCAAAAGATCAGAAAGTATTTCTGTGGAACAGGGAAGTGTGAAGTGATCACAAGCCACTCATCTGCACGAAACCATCTACTCCATTCACTTTTGTTTCATATTAACCACATTTCTTCACAAGTTGAATCTCCCAGTGCAAATGCTGAAGCCCCTCCCCTCCCTTCTGCCTTCTTTCTACAGACTTGTGGTTCTAATTATGATGCTTTTGCTCTTAGAGTCACATATGTTTGTTTCTAAATAAGCTGTGATCACTGCAGTGCTCAATCAACAAGGTCGACACAAACTAACAGGTTCAAAGTTGCAAAGTGGGGAGAGAACAATCTCTCCAAGGAGCCAGTAGTTCTTTTTCTTAAGAAATCACAGGTTATTCTGAGTTGAAAGGGACCCACAAGGATCCTCAAGTTCAACTCTTAAGTAAATGGTCCATACAAGGGTTTGAACCCACAATGCTGGCATTATTAGCACTATGTTCTAACCAACAGTTAGTTAAGTTCTTCCCAAGGGAAGTATTCGGGGGAAAAACCATCAACCAAACAACCCAAAACCAGAACAAAAACTCCCACACACCAAGCATCCTCCGCCTGCCACAGTATGCTGGCAGAAGGAAAATCTGCAGACACAATGATGAGTATCTTCAAGGTTTTTTCTCTTTTTTCTCTCTTAGAGTCTTATTTTCAGTTTAAGAAGGAATACAACGTTCATTATTTACCTTTCAATCCTAAAATGTATGTTTCCCATACATTAGGGCTGGTGGCACACGTGGTTATAATACACTGCTTTACTCTCTTTAAATCCAAAAGAAAGAAGTAGCTTTGCATAAACCTACAGGCCAAGATCCCTGAAGCTGCTGGTGGCAGAGTTCCCTGAGAGCTCTCCTCAGCCTCAGCACTCCCACAAGAGAAGACACGCAGCTCAAAGCACAGAGTTGTCAGCTCCACGAGGTCTTTCAGAACGTCTGGTTCGATGGCACACGGAGGAGACAACTGAAAGCTGCAGCCCAGAGGCCCCCTCAGATCAGTACCATTTTCACACATGGTTTTGCCTGTACAGGTTTCATCAGTATCTTCCTTTTCAATGCAGTCTTCCAAAATACCACTCTGTTCCTTGTCTACTGGGTCTCTGTCAGCTGGAGCCACTTGCAGATTTTCCTCCAGGACTGCCCTCTGTTCTGCAGCACACGCAGTCTTGCTTTTCTTAACAGCCAAAGCAGAATGCTCCTTGCTGCTGAATTTTTCTTCCAGATAGACAAGCCATTCCTGTAAGACCCTTCTCATACACTGAGGTTCTAACAAAACCAGGGGATCCTGGAGCTTGGCTCTGCAGCATAAAAGAGAAGTTTGCTAAATTTAACAGTTATAAGATGCCACAAGTGAAGTTTCAAATATGCTTTGTGTAACTGTAGTCCTACACTTGACTAAAGTCAGTTGTTGGCTTTTTTGTGATTTTGAGAGCATCAAACAGAATTTAGGCTACTTCACACTGTCTACATTTGATCTCAGTACATTTTGAGCTCCCTAGCATTTCTTTCAGAATGAAGTTTTGTTTGTGATTTTGATTTTTTTAACTACGCCTGTAATTAAGCCAAAGGGATAATGCTAGAGGAGCTTTTAGTGGGTTTTGCTTGGTTTTAAAAAGAGGAATCAAATCCTTCACCAAATGAGATCCTCTCAGGTTATCTTAGTAGACATTTAGAGCATCACTCTTACATACATATAATGAATAAAAAAGAGATTTACAAACCCAATAACTTTTTCTGCCAAAGCCCAATGCATCTATACAGTAAAAAGCTTCTCTGCTTACACAGCTTCTGCTGTTGCAGCCTTGAGATCTCTCAGATGGTCCTCCTCAGGAAGCTGGCAGTTCTGGGGTTCTGACCTAGAAAAACACAATCATTTGAGTCTTCTGAAGTATTAACTTTAATAACTTAAGTGAGGATTTCCTGGCAAATTTCCTCAACAACACTAATTCCTATATTAAACACAAAGCTTTCATTTTTAAGAAGGAACAGCTCAACAGAAAGTATGGATAAATTTGGCAGGAAAAGCAACAGGTAATACTATTTTTGTGGCCTTATATAATGGCTCTACTCCAGCTACAGTACATTTCTGCAGGTACTGAACAAAAAACAAAGTACCATGCCACTGTATGAAAGTTAGTCCAAAATGGTAAATTAGCACTGGAATATGAAATTACTTAGCTCTGTGTTCATTGCCTTATCAGCTCTAAGAAAGGAGTTGGGAGAACCAGTGAAACTGACCATGGGAATGAAGGCAGCTGGAAAAACCTAATGCCAAGTTCCTCATTCTGCTTGAAAGAGTTTTTCCTTAGGTTGCTATCCTCAGACATCCAGCAAACACAATTGCTAAGAAAATGTGATTTTGCACTCACTCTTTTTCTTCCTGGGGACATGGTACCAGATTAGCAGTTAACTCTGGCAGCTGCTCATCATCCTTTGCCTCATGCTTCCCTCGAGATTCAGGACTCATATGAAGCGTGCCAATCTTCTCCGTGGTTTTGCGTACAAAGCTGGAAACACTGGGAATCACAAGTCCAAACGTTTAAAATCAGAAGTTCAGAAGTGATCAAATCAAGCACTTTTTCACTCAAACCATCATTTCAGAGACTTTATAATCTGAGGAACTCTTGAGAAAAGGGTGAAAGCAGTGATGACCAACAGGAACAAAACTTACTAAGAACCTGCCCAAAAACCCCAACCCAGTCATGATCATAATTTCATCACAGAATAGAAACCTGAAGTATTTAACACTCCTGCTGGAGAAGCAGGATCACATACCAACATTAGCCATAGATTTTGACATGTATTTATAACTTGTATGCAAATAAATGCAGATTGGCTACACTGCATTTTAAAGCTTTTGAATATACAGCATCTTTAGGAAATTATGTCCCTCCTGGTGGTAAGAAACCACTTCACAATGCTTCAAATTAATTCTTCAGATTACAAAGCTCACCAAAAATGTCCTTTTCACTCAGCAGTCCCTATTCCTTCAGGTATTTTATTGAAGAGGAAGCTCAATGAACATACCAGAACTCAATTATTTCTACCACTGCCACAAAGAGAACTATGTCAACAAGATTTGAACAGGAAAAATAAGCTTTCTGCTCCAGAAAAAAACCAAAAAAAAACCCCAAAAACCCCAACCCAGCATCTTTTACTATAACATGGTATAGTAAAAGTTGAAAGGTGGCTGCAGAAAACAGAAAGGATCCAAATTTAGCAAAACATTCGGACTTTATTGTATAGAAGGATTAAAGCTGAACTTTAAAAAATTATTTGCAAATATGATAGTATTTTATTCAATGATTACTTGCATCCAGTGAATACTTTAAAACTTAGCCTTCATTACTAGCAGAAACACTTATTACTAGTAAAATCCTAAAGGCTGCTTACAGTTTAGAAAGAACTCAAAATACTGCAGGTACTTCTAATGTTTATTCCGAGATCCTCACACTGCTGATAGCAGCTATAATTCTTTGTTGGAGGGCACAATTTACATATTGAAGTGATTAAAGGAAGGCTGTGCAATTTTTCAGACCATTGCTGGGCCAGAGACATTTTAGCTAAGTAATTAACACACAGCACTTTTACAAAAATTTCAAGTTACGTATTTAACACCATCTCCTTTATATTTGTACACCCACACTCTCATGGCCCATTTTTTAAAAAAAAGTTTTAAAATACCAATGTGACTTATACATAAAATGGACACAGATATAATTGCACCAGGTATAGGCTACCATTATTCCACACATGTTTGAGAAATCAATTTAATTCACTGAAAATTTTGTAGGGAAATAGGACAGACCACTTTGCAAGTGTGTTTTAGCAATATCTATCTGCTTTGAATATTTTAACGTTTGTTCCCAAGCAACACAGGAAGCCTTCCCTCTAAGTTCCAGAAAGGCAAAATCCCCAAACAGTATTCAGTAAGTTTCCTTCGAATACAAACCACGAGCACTGTTTACAGCATAACAGCAAATATTCTTAGACATTTAACAATTATTAACTATTTCAAAACTGAGGTCTTGGCTCCACTGAAGTTACCAGCAGCTCTTTGTATCTTCACTGGAGCCAAAATGAAGATTTAAACTGCCTGGCAAACCTGACTGCATCTCTGGTGTTCCATGTTTGCAGAACAGAGTGTGAACTAAACCACACAATGCTACAAATCCTGGGGACAGAAGAGGGAAAGATCTAATGGATGAGTGAACCTGCTGCATGTTTTACCTTTCTTTGACAGCTTGGAGAGAGACGAGAGGAGATGGGGAACGGAATGACAAAGGAATATTGAATGGGAGAAATGTCTCATTCCGGTCAGCCTCAACCACCACAGATGCATGAGATACGTTCTCTGACAAATGGAATTGAAATAAAAAGTCATGAAACAGTGGCCTAGCAAAAAAATGGAACAGTGAAATGAACTGCAAGTCACTAATTCATTAATGGATAACCTGCCCACCGTATTTTCCTTTTTAATGCTCAAGAATGCATGGAGCCAGGTTTCAAGGGCCGTTTTACTACTGACTTTGAACCTAGTAAGTCTGCTTTATAAATAATGCTTTGGCTCTGTAGCAAGTCAAATAATGATCAACAACACTATGAAAACTATCTTTTAAAAGTAGACTTACTGTCCATTTAGGGGACAAAATCTTGATTTAATCCACTGAGTTATTTATACATCTAGGAAAATTAAGTATTGTGGCATACATCAATACACATTGCATGATTTCCAAAATCTAAATCACATGTGAACAGAGAGGCACATAAGCCACGATTAGGGTATAAACCAGTCTCTTATTTGAAGGGATTTAAAAATCTAAGTGAGCCCACAGCTCTCTAGATTTTGATAAGAATCACAGGAAATACAGAATCACTGAATATTTCCTTTTCTTTCCTATATCCCTAACAGTATCTACCATGTGTTTTGCTTAATCATTTCCTGGTACAGACACATACTGTATCTTTAAGTGAGGGCAACAAGAAAAAAGGGACCATTTAAAGCCAGGATGACACTGCATTTTGCAATAGTCAGCAGTAACCACAGCATTGAGACGAAAAGATGCTGTGTTGTTACAGAAAATATACCATCAGAATCCCTCTTGACAATGCCTAAAGGTCACAACTGGCTTTACAATTGGTTGTAAATAAGGCTGCTTTTGTTCATTATGCAGACTAGAAACCTAAAAACTCGTTTCATCATATGTCATTGTGAGCAGGGAAACACTAGGTCCATTTCTTTCAAATACCAAATCAAGTACTTGTGCTTCAAGAAGCATCTAGAACTTCTCTACTTGGAAATAATCAGAAAATTTGTCATCTCTTGTGGAACACACAGAACTTTTTTATCTTCTGACATTCAAAAGTTAAGTCACCTGAATTTTGACTTTTAATGCTAGAAATCATACACTTCCAAGTCTCTTCACTTGTTTTTATGGTGATGTAGGTAAAGAGGCATATAGCTTAGTCAGCAGGACAACTCTTCTGACAAGCAGGCGAGTAAATCCCAATTTCTGCACTCTCCCTCCCCACTGTGGTTTTCTCCAAAGCATCCAAATTCTCTCCATCCTCAACTGGCACCTACTCCTTGCAAAAGCTAAAAAGCAGTTTTATTCAAAAGCCTCTCTACCATACCTAGAACTAAGCCAGCTCCTCATCATCCCAGGTTTCTGCATCCACTCCCAAACCCAACCAGAGCAGAGAACAAGACCCATTAGAGTCTCACTCTAGCTTAAGTCCAGTGACAGACATTTGTCAGGCAACAAAAGAGCTCCCTGGATGGGCTAAATTTTAGTTATTAACAATTCTAGCACCCCTACACTAATGTTTACACATGTAAGAGACAATCCCCTGTACAAAGAAAACCCTGCAAGAAAGTTAAGAACACTTATCAGAATCCTTCTGCTTTCCCTGAAAAAATATAAGCCAGACTCCAGATTAAGAAGTTCTTTTTTGAAAAAAAAAAATTACAAAAGGATATTGGCAGCAAACAAATCTTGTTTGAAGTTCAGTTGACACTGGCATAGACAGCTGAAGGAATCTTAGCAATAATGTTGGATTACAAGTGGAGGGGGGGAAGCTGGAGTGGAGTCCTGGCTTGATAAAAGCCCTCTGAATCTTTTGTTTTGTTTCTCTGGGTTTTGTTTGCTTTTAAGCCTGGATTTCTGTGGAGCCAGCTTTTCAAACTAATGTTTCAAGGAAGGATTTTGACGAGAAGGTGGGGTGACTGTTTCAATTGATCAAATTACAGGTATTCATAATGCATAACTTGATGGTGGAAAATAAGAGCACAGAGCCAACCTGGCTGAATTCTTGTAGAATAAACAAACACATTCAACAAACATATTTTCATTAAGAAACATTACCAAGTTCTAGTTGCTCATCTTCATGGTGTGCAGGAAATTCTTTAAGTCTCTCATCTTCTGAGAATGTTTGACTGTGGAGGGAACATGAGTCTTCATCTGACTGACTGCCCCTTCGACTGATAACACGGTATATTCCAGAGTCTAAGACACTGAAGCTTTCCTGTCAGACCAAGGAGAGGAGTTAGACATTGTGGGAGTTGTACTTCCTTTGCTAAACTTTCAGCAATGAACTCAACCAACTATACCCACACAAATAACCTCACAGCATTTCATAATTCACTGCCTGGAAAACTCCTATTTAACAGAGTACTTTTAGCATATGCAGAACGGAAAAGGACGCAGATGCCAACAAGTGAGCAGTTCAGCGACTTTAAAAAGATGTGTATGCTGCAACTGCTTGTAGGAAAGCAGCCTGTGAACAACTGGTGTACTCAGTGCAAGGCAAAACCCACCTGAGCTTTAGTCTTGCAGCTAAGACTGTCACTTCAGCCCTTTGTAGCTGCATACCCAAGAATCTGTGTTCTTTCTGCTGGTCAGCCATACCCAGCTAGCAGGACCAAGACACATTCTTTTGCTCATTGTCAGTCCACATAATTTACTTTCCCATTGGCTAATGAAAAAAAACCTTCTCTACCACATCAAGATGGTATTTGCATTGCTTGGCTTTTTAAACTTTCCTTTTAAACACTGTTAAAGTGAAAGCAGGAGATGATATTGTATTAACTATGAAATATTTCCCCTTTTTTAAAAAGCCGCTGTATGTTTATTAGAAATATGCTCTGATTTTTTTCCTTAGAGCTTTCTGCTTAAGCTTCTTAGAGTGAGACAATTTTTTAAATAGGGCTAAGATAGTTCTGAGCACTCATTCAATTTCATCATGTAAAACTAGAGTTATAATCAAGACTATCTTCATTGAAGCATGTTAAGACACTAAACTGAGCTGTGGAAAAAGCCATCTTCCTATCAATCTTTGTCCACACCTCAAACATCAGCCCTAAAATAATATGGAAAAAAGGCAGAGGTCTGAGAGCTTACAGAATGCAAGTAGTGGTGTTTCATACCTCTTCACCCCACCTAGTTTTAGAATGCAGCATTATGAGCTGTAGTAGACAGGGTAGAAATTAAAGCCTCATCTTCCAAGTGAGCAACGAGGTGACTTTAAGCCATAAAGACAAAACCTGTAGGTAACATTTTTGGCACTACCAAGACACGTACATGGGATGAAATACTGCTCCTTCTACTGCTGCATGCAGAATCTAGAGGTTCCAACTTTGTAATCAGTTCTTCCAGCTGCCCAGTGAGATCTTGCTGGGTCGAAGCATCCAGTTGAGACTTCAAGTGCTCCAGCTTGTCTAGAGGTAAATTTTTTCTTGCCTAAAAGTAGCCAGTGAAACAGAAGCATTATTATTTCTAATGCACATGTGAAAAACCAAAGATACCATATATGCAGGATGATTTTCATCCCTAAAGTATAATGTTTAGATGACTTTTTAAAAACTCTCAACAAAATGAATCTCAGTAACCATGAAACTTAATGGAAGCGGGGGACAGGAAAGACACTGAAGTTGTATTGCACATTTACAGAGAGGTATTTACTTACTCTGCAAGAAATAATTGAATTTTGGAAGAGGCAAGAGACCCTGGCAGCAAGGGTCCAGAACCCTCTTCTCATCAGACGCTCTACGCAGCGATCGACCGGCAGCAGGGAGAGGTGCACAACTTTCCCATTTGTGTGCAGACAGAACAACTCACTCCTGTGAACTGCAATATCCTGAATATCTGCAAAACCAGATGCAGAGCAATACCTGAAGGATTGAAGTTCTCAACCAACATTCCTTTCTGTCTCTGAAAGAAGGTGAAATATTCCCACCTGACCGCAAATGAGTGCAAAGCATGAGGGGCATGAGGAAAATAAACACTGAGGAGTGCTGACCTATCATCTAACCACTATAAAACACGGTGTCAAAACTTTCCAGAGTTGCATGTCCAGAAAACATTAAAAAAATACACTAAATTACCAAAACGTTCCCTTTTGCTCTGAGGGGAGATGAAAAGTTAAAGCCTGATAATGATAACAAACACGTAATTGTTAGCTTTGAAACAGAAGGAAAATATTCACTAGTAGAAAAACAACTTTGGCCTTCCAGCAGTTTTCAAATGTAATAGTTATGCTGTATACAAACACTCCACAACAAAGGTATTGCAAACTTAATACCAAAATGGGGAGAAGGGGAAAGACTGACTGACAATAACTGTTGTAAGACTCTGCTTATAACCATACACATATAACTGTTTATGAGGGTTCATTCATCTGCCAAATAAATATATTCCCTGGATGTAATTTAGACAGGTTTTAGGAAAAAAACCCATGTTTTAAGCTTTCAGCAGCCAGATTATCCTTCACAGGACACCTGACAATGAGCCTAAGTAAAGAGAAAGAGGAAAGGATACTGCAGGTTAATCACCTGTATTTTAACTACTGTATTTTACGAGTCACTCTACACCACATTTTGTTTCTCAAGAAGCGTGTTTTCAGATCTGTGGAAGGAAGGGCTGGCTGGAGTAGGCAGGGAGATTGTTAATATTCAAGCATATACCTGACAGATGGCAAGTTTTTTATAAATATTCTGCAATCCAGCTGCAGCAATTGAGTTTGAAAAGCTTCCACATTAGGCAAGGACTTCAGGAACGACCAGTGTAACAATGTTACAAAGCAAAGTTTAAGAAACTTTAGTTTACCTTTAACTTCACTCCAGAGTAAGACTTGAACACTTTGGGGAAGAAAAATATAAATTCCTCTTTCTGTCCAGGTCACCACACAGTGCTCACTGCACGCAAAGCAAATGTTAATGGAGCAACAGTCAATTGTGGTAAAATACAGGTAAAATTTTAAATCGTAAAATATGCAGGGATGGCATTGACTTAAGTATAGCAAGTGAGATGTGAGACAGGTGTTTAGCATGATACTTAGGAAATTCTTACAGAAAAAGCTGCAGTTGGTAATATAAATTAGGAGAATATATAACTTTATAAGCCTACTTTATTAACAGGAAGCTATGCTGTCAAATACTCACGTCAAATACAGCAGCTTTGGGAAAGATAAAGATTGTGGAGAGCAGCTGGAACCAGTATAATGAGGATCCTGCCTGCAAAATAAAATTATCATCAATTACAAGCATTACAATAAGATCACTTTCTAAAATTCTTAATCCTGTAAATACATGGCTGGCTTAAATCAATGTAGTCTCATGACAGCAGCATTCATTGTGCTCGAACAGACGCAGCTGCAGAATCACGGTTTTACCATTTTTGATAATTGCTGGCTATACCTCTTAGAGGAGACTGTATTAAGGTGACAACTAGCATTAACATTTGACTGCAGTAGGAGTTTATTTAGTCTTCTCAGCATTAATGCACTTCTTTCCACCTCATCTTGAAGTCCGAAAAAAGCAAGTTTATCACTGATAACACTCATGTTTCTACCTGAGAGTAACAACAGGGAGAGGTGGTGACGAGAGCAGCTGCTTGAACTGATGTGTGCTTTGCACTTCCCCGTCAAAGTTCACCTCCCACATCCTTGAGCCAGGTCGAGCACAGTATATTAATGGCTGCTGATTCCCACTGTTTTTTCCAACGGGGAAGAAACATGCTCCAAATTCTCCATCTCTCTCTTTATTGCCAATTTTCCAGAACTTCTCTCTAGAGGGGAAAAAATATACTTGTTAAGTAAGGCAGCATTAATAAAGGCCTTAATTAATTTTGTATTTTTCTTGAATAATAAAAAATACTAAACCCCAGCTGCTGAATTGGTTTCATTGCTGAAGAAAAAATCTGTAATGAATATTATAAAGCCTGCACAAAGCCTATACAAGACAGGGTGCAGAAATATTCATTAGTTGAAATGAATGCTCAGATCAAAGGGGCTTTTTTCAGCAGAACCAGTTATTCAACCTGGTGATGGGATGGGAAGGTATGAACATTCCCAGAAATCATTTCCAATCACATGAAAAATAAGACAGTGATTATCAATAGTCAGCATGAATTTATGAACAGGAAATCATGTTAATAGCCCTCTGCAACAGAATGACTGGCTGGGTAGTTGAGGGGAGAACAGTGGACATTGTTTATCTTGACTTCAGTAAAACTTTTGACACTACCCCTCCCAACATCTTCAGAAACAGATTGAGGGAGCATAGGCTAAGTAAAGAGACATTGATGTCATTTCACAAACTGTGTGAGGCCCTGTGAAGTACACTATTTCAGAAATAAAATGGAACCTGCCTCTCAGTATCACATAAATAAGTGCGGGTGAGTGAAGATATGAGCAGTCTCCCATCCAAGTAATCAAGCTGAACCACCCGAGAATCTACAGTGGTAATGATCTGGACAGGAAACATCACAAAAGTAGCAGCAGCCTACAGTTGAAAAAAGAAAAGAAAGAAAACATGCTGGTCTTCAGTTCAAAGTAAAGACTGTTTCATTATGTTAAAATTGCAAAATTCAGAAAAGACTCACATATGTCATGAATACACAGCATAAGACAGAGCAGTTCCTTTCTTCTCTATTTTTACAAAGCAAGGCTTCAATGCTCAGAAGCACAGAAGTATAAATCCTCTTTTCCCCAAAATCATTATTGAAGATTTAAGAAGAAAAATCTTTTTTTAATATTTTTTTATAAAGGGTGTTTTTTCTGTAAGATTAAGAGAGGGTTTTATTCCTGCTATTCCAAGCTTTGTGCTTTTTTTCCAATTCTCCCTACAGGTACTTTGAGCCAGCAGTTTTATGGAAACACACTGGAGAGATTAATTGATACAAAAAACAACTTCTGTTGGAATTAGCTTGTTCACATAAGCTCACCTTGTCTGTTACCCTGTCACAAATTATCCAAACACCATTTATCATACAGTGTCTCAGTTTGCATGGGTGGCTGAACAGTCTCAGATAGACTTATGGATAAGAAAACTCCTGGGAACTGCATTTAAATTTGCTGTCAGACAGTCACTATTTTTGCCATCTTAAGAGCTGTTTTCCCTTCTTAGGAGTATGACTAATTGCATTATCTGAGAAATCCAACAGTCCTGTTCCTGTAACAGGCGTGAGCCAACACAGATTCCACGGGCCTTGCCCTTCTCTCCTCCCTCTTTTCCCACAGCTGACTTTTCCCCCCTCCTTCTTTAAACGTAATAATGGTCTTCCTACTTCTAAGTAAATTTTCCATCAAAATCTTCCATGAGGGCTAGAAAGGACCTGGAGGAACACAACTATTTCCAGGTTCTGCTCCTTTTTACAGATTAAAAGGAGAAAGAAAGGACCCAGTAGTGGTAAAACCTAGAGAACACTCAAGGGTTAGGAATCAGGCTGCTATCACAAACAGGTGTGTCCTTTGCACTAAATACAATGCATGTAGGCTCAGTGACCACCTACCATTTATTTTATCTAATCCAGACGTTTAAGAATGAGAGCATCCAGACAAAGCCAAGCAAAATCAGAGTCTGGGACTGCTCTGTCAGATCAACAGCTGAGTTGAGGACTAAAACAAACAGCTGAACCTGTAGCTGGAGTCTAAGGAATCCAATAGGTTCAGAAATACCAAGACCCTCAACTTAAAAACTTTTAAATTCCAAGAAGCAGCAGATTGACCAGATTTTAATTCTGAACATTTGAAAGCATTTTCATGTTGCATTACTAGGATAGATAGAAGAAGGATGGGGGAAGTTAATGGGTCAGGATTTCTCTTGTTGTCTTAAGAGACTGGTTCTTCATCCCAACAGTTAAAGCTATCAGAACTTCATCAGCTACAAGTCCTGCTCTGTTCCACTTCACTAAACTCCACACATCACCTCCTGTGAATTAAGCTCAATCAAAGTATGCAACATTTTACCTTCCCTTGTTTTGATGTGTTAATCTTGATGGCTGATACTTTTCCCACATGATCTCCTACAAAAACTCGAAGGGCAGCTGTATCCCAGCACAGAGCTGTGACTTTTCTGCCCTTATGCTCAGAGGAAACATAAATCCGTTCTGGCTTCCCACGACGTTCCTGATTCAGCTCCCAGACTACTACTAGGCCTTGGCTACAACAAGTTAAAAAGAGAATACAGTTTCAAAATAAGTCTTCTAATGTTTTATCAGTTGATAAAGATGCATTTTCCCAAAGAAAGAGGAGACCCAAGAGAAGCAGAACACCTCAGAGCTGGTTCTGTTTGAGGCTGCATGCTTTCTAGAAGCATCACACTTAATTCTGGAGAAGAATAAGTGTTCTTTGTACTACAATGCATAAGCAGCTTTGTAAGGCTACTCTTACATTTATTACAAATGCCAGTGAAGATGTGAAAAAATATTTAAATTGATTTTAAGAAATGTAAGTGGAATTAACTGCCAATCTCACTCTACCATGTTAATGAAAATTCTTCTTTTGATGCTGAAAGGTCTCAGAAAGACATTTATCATCATAATTTCACATGCATGAGCTCTGCCATAGATGTTCTGTTACAGAAATGATACTTAATCTAGAACGATTATTCCAGAAAAAAGAAGTTAAGCAAGCTGTCTGTGCAGAGAATTATCCTGTAGTGTCCTCTACCAGTTAATCTGGTAGGTTAACTCTGCAAGTTCTCAAAAGCTGTCCAAGTCCAAAACTTAGAAGTTCTTAAAAATATTGCTCCAGTGCTCAAGTTTGTGAGTACATCACTCACCTGGTGGCAACAGCAACATAGTCTTCATCATGCAAACAACAAGCCACCCGGGAAATGGCACCTTCCTGAAAGCAACCACAGGAGTAAGAGTAGGTAAAAGTTGTTCCTGTACTGCCACTACCACTGTGCAGCTTTTATCATTACAATATAAACCAGATTCATGTCAACTGATGCTACCACTCTGTTGTGTTGTAGTTGGTTTTTACTGTTTGTTTGGGTTTTGTTTGCAAACACTGAGCTTACTCCGAGATGCAACTGACAACAATATGACAACATCAAGAGCAAGGACTGCAGTGCATTCTCTGATTTGGAAAACACTGAAATCACTCTCCTGCCCTCACACCTTTGGAAGTTGTTTTGACAGAATTAAGTGAGGTGCTCCCAACCTTAAAAAACTGGCTGCATTCATGCTACACTGGAAGTAGCAGTGGCTCCCAGGAAATAGCACCTGGCTGTACAAATAACAATCCCTGTTTCATGGTCTTTTCCAGCAAAAGCAAGTCAGCCTATCTTTTCTTCACTTATCCAGCTATGTCACAGTTTGGACATTCAAACACTGTGAGTTATCTACTTGTGAGTTGCTCTGGTTTCATATTCAAAATTTTCTGCTCATCCTCAAATATTCAGGTGACTGCGTTGCTGCTGTTAAAAGCAAGAATTTGAAAAACAAAGGTGTGACATTCTGAAGTAATTTCTTTCACACCTCATGAAATCTATTATACCCCACACTCTGGGGATACACTTCAGAACCACAACCTATTTTAAACACAGCAGTCCAAAATTTCACCTTCTTTGGACAATTCAGTAAGCTGAAGATGTCCATTGACTCTTTAGTAAACATTAACCTGAAATAATGTCTCTTTCCCAGCCCCATTTCCAGAATTTTTGGTTTGCATTCTTTGCCCTTACCTTGTGAGTGAGAAAGAGTCTTTGCTTCCAACCATCCTTCTGGATAAGGTTCAGTCCTCCTCCTGAGCTGCCTAGAGCCAGCCATCTCTTCGACACATCTATACATGTGCACTGAAGGAATAAAAACCATAATGCATAACCTGGCAAGTTCTGATCACGGCATCTTTTTCTTGCATTATTATGTGGGGTTTTTTTAAAGGCTTCATTGTTTGCCAGCTGTGTGTACCACTCCTGAACCACTGGCAGTGAAGATTATTAAAGAGCATACTTTACAGCTGGAGCAAACAGTGTAAGCTGTGCCAGGCTGTGTTATGTACCCACAGCTGCATTAAAGAAACACACACAGAGTAACAGGGTCCTTTATCTTCACTCTTTCTTCCCTAAGTACTCCCCCGCCCCCAGTAAGATAGCCTGCACACACCCAAAAAGAATTAGATTAATCCTATGGCTTAATCAAATAATTAACCAAATGGGGTCATTACTTGAATTTAAAATAAAATTTAAAAACCAAAGAAAGCCATACACCACAAACTTACCTTAAGACGACTGGAATCCAGCCTGAGCGCAGAAAGCAACGGATCCAAACACTCCAGCTCTGCCAAGACATGGTTGTAAGAGTCTGGAATTACTGGCACAGAGGCCATGGATGCACACAACTAGTGCTGCTCACTCATGGGTACATTACAGCTTCAGCTTTTAGCTGTACCTGCCAAAAATAAAGTTCTTGATGAGTTTACTTTTTAGTATTATTATAGCTGGTTCTCTGCTCTTAAAGAAGCACCAAGTGTTTTCCTACTCAAAAAGCATCAGGTTTCAGTTTGCCAAAAAGAGGCCCAAGGGCTGGAAAATTAGATGTCTGCCTCATTTATGAGAAGTTTTTGTTCAGGCTCATTTTTGAAAACTTAACCTGTCAGATAACCCACCTGGAAATATTTAAACCGTAGTTGTATTCACATCTGTCTGTGAAACAAGTTATGTCTACCTATGGAAAAAGTCTTATTTTATAGAAAAATGCAGTTTTCCCCAAAGCACACACCCTTAATTTGAAACTAATTTTCTCAAGGAAAACATTTAGCACCGGCATTTTTACCTACATCACATTCTTCCCCAAAACTAATTTTAAGGACTGTTATCCTCAAGTTATACCAAATTTAGAATTAATTGCACAGTACCTCTTTTCCAGCACACGCGGTAACATAGAGTGAAAACCAAGAATTAAATAACCATCAAAATCACAACCACATATATTTCCTAAGCAGCACATACTTTAAAATAATTTCTTGTTGAGTTTAAAGTTTAAACCTGTACATTGCTTAACAAACCCCCAAACCTGTTACACTGCACAGTCAAGTCCCAGAATTTCTAAGTAACCTTTAGTATGCGATCCCATAAATTAAGGAACTGCCTCCTAGTAAAGCTGTCATGGGGAATTTTACATTTCCTCAAAAGAAAAGTGAGCGGTCACTCTCACCAGGCACTAGGAAAAGGGAAGAGGCGTATTTAACAACGAAACTGAAAGCTGTTTCTTCAAAATTCTCAAAACGTCTTAAAAACCTTAATGGCCACTTCCAGCCTCCCCACTCTCTGCCCCATCCCGCTGTGGCCCTGAGCTGCGGGCTGGGGTGAACCGCGGCACCGCGGGACTTTCTCTGCCGTACACGGAGTGAGGAGAGGCATCGCAAAAGGCAGAAGAAACCCCCCAAGCCCCTTCAGAAACCGCGGGCAGGGCGGGGGGCGAGAGCCGAGCCCCGCTGGGGCGCACCGCCAGCC
>VZRO01005748.1:1632487-1665660 GCA_013397915.1 Daphoenositta chrysoptera
GGCGGCGGGGAGACGGCAGCGCTGCGCCGGCGGCACCGCGGCCGGGGGCACCGGGCTTGGCCCGGGTGCGGGCGGCAGACAAAGAGGTGCCCTGGCAGCGCCTTCCCCGCCTGCTGCCGGGGCGGCCGGGCAGACCCCACCGGCACCGTGCGGGTGTCCGCGGGGCCGTCTCGCCGCGGGCTGACATCCCTGCCGGGGCGTGGGTGATGCGGATCGGGGGAGGGCCGGGCCGGCCCCTCAGGACCGTGGATGCCCCCGCCGTGCCCGGGACAAGCGGCAGTGCTGCCATCTCTCCATCTGGCCGAGCTGTGACCCGCTGACAGACCCCTGCCAGCCCTCGGGGTGCTGCTCTGCCCGCTCCCGGAGCTGGCAGCGTCCCTGTGCCGCTGCGGGTCAGGCTGGGCCATTGGCACAGATAGTCCATGATTCTGCTGTTGCCTGCGGGGAGCGGAAGCCTAGCAGCAGCAAAGCCTGCATTGATCTGTCAGAGCTCGCCTGCCAGCCCGTGCCGACCCTGGCCAAGTCAGGATTATTAAAACGTGTAAACACTTCCTTTATTTCTGCTCAGAACTCAGCAAAACCATATAGGAAGAGACTGGAGTGAAATACTGGTAATGGAGAGCATTCAGAACAGGTGTTGTAAGGAGCAGAGATGAGACGTACCTGGTCTTAAAAGTGGTTAGGAAGATTCATGGCAATGGAGGAAGGATAGCTGCTGGAATTTGATGGTATTTCCAGAGTCTGTGTTTGCTCCCACAGAGCTGGGAGGGGAGGGCTTATAAGTGGATAAGCACACAGAACATTTCTTTTGGTCTATGCCAGCACTGAAGCTTCCTGATAGACCTTGTCCATTGTAAACTGCAGCTGAAATTAACATCTGCAAGACAGGGTTGATGACAAGTTGTACCTCATGGTTAGGGCTTCTGGTTGATCCAAGTGCTTTTAGAACTGTTGACCAAGCTCTGCTGATGGGAAATTTAAAATAAACTGTCTGACCTTCCTATTCTGGAAGATACTTGAACCAGCAGCTGAAGAACTCTAATGCTGCAGCAGGTTAAAATTATCACTTAAAGCTGCAAAATAACAGCATTTCTCAGTGTGCATGTGGTAGTTCTTGGCCCCTGAGGCAGCACTGTCATCATCCACAGTACTGATTCCTGGAAACTTCAGTTGTTAAATGCAGAGGTTGTGAGATTTGGGCAGGCACAAGTAGATCATTGATGGCTTTCACTCTGCTGCATAGTAAGCCTTACGTGTCCAAAAAAAAAAAAAAAAAAAAGGAACCTGAGCTGTGTACTGTGCTTTGCTTAGCAAGGATGTAGCCTTCCCTCTAGGAGACAGGGATGGGAATCCTCAAGCAAGATTCCTATTTTAGAATTTTTCCTGTACTTATTGTAACAAGAAGCCATTTTGTTTCCATTAGTGACAGATGGTAACCTTCCTAAATCCCTATTATTAATAGGGTTTTTTATTCTTTCTGATGTACTGTTCAAAAGACAGCTCAGGGTTTTCTCCATTTTGGGTAATGCTTACTGTGCTTGTGAGTTGTATCATCCCACTGCCACCGTAAATTACTGCAGGAAAAAGGAAGCACAGCAGTGACAGAAAGAAGAACAGCATGAGCCAGTGTGCTTACCCTCCCAGAAGGTAGAATGAGCCACTTGTGGGATAATTGTGCTCTCACAGATTGCACACTGCAGGATACTAGAACGGCTCTAAAGGAGAAGTTGGTAGCTGCTGATCCTTTGCTTCTGTAGTTGAAAGCCTGGGTGTAGGTAGGTGAAATGGCGTGGTAGAAGAGCAGAGCAACTGGCATCAGAATGAGCCTAACTGTGGAAATGCTTTCCTTTTCCTTGCTGTTCTGTAGAGGTTTAATGCCTTTGCATTCTGTGGCTTTGGCTCCACTGCATTGGCTAATAACGACCTTAAAGGACTATAAAGTAACAAAGGGAGAAAAACATCAAAATCCCTAGTCTTGCATGTGGTGAGATTTCCAGTCTCTGAGAGTTTGGCGAGCTGCCTTTCTCCATGAAGGATAAGGTGCTGATGAGACTGCAGACCTGCAACAGGAAACTACATTAAACAGTTGTGTGAATAGCACTGAAAGGGAATAATGCTGCTGGGAGACTGTAATGGATTATGCTGGGGAACAGTCCTGAAATCATGCCATGCAGTTTTCTTTGAGAAAGAAGTATTACCAAGGATGCTCTGAATGTGGCACAGCGTGTTCTAGTGACTGCTGCAGTGGTGCTGATGTGAAACTCCACATTCAGCTCAGCATGACTGAACTCTTTGGCAAAGCTTTGGATGGCTGGAATGGTGAAGGAGCAAAGTGTAAGTGCAGAGCCCTTTTGCCATTAAGTCTTTCTATCTAGGATTTTACTTAACTCATTTGCACAGGAGCTTGTAAGACTTCTGCTGACTTCTTCTGTAAGACTTCTGCTTGTAAGACTTCTAATGTCCAAATTGTCAGAATAAAATATCTTATCTTGCTACTGGTTGGTGTTTTGTTGTTTCTTGGGGTTTTTTTAGAAAAAAGTAGGTGAATTTAAATGCTTAGAACTACCATTTTGTGATACCTACTAGTAGTGTGATAGCTGATGCAGGTTACAATCTGAAGTTTGGCGTGGGTCCCAGCAAACATTACAGGTATTCTAAAGCACATTAAACATCCATATCAGCATTGAAAAATATTATTTAGCATACCAGTAGTAAAATTTATGATACACAAAATACAGCAGTTGGACAGACTAAACATTTTCAGCAAACTTACCAAAGATGTACATTTTGATAAGAGTACAATAGTGTGTTTGACACAGTGTAGTAATACTTGCCATATCCTTTATCTCTTGAAAAACTTAAGGCTGTAGGGTGAACCTGGAGAGAGGAATGGTAGTGACTGCTGGGGAGAACAGTGCAGCAAGTATCCAAAGGCTTGTTGGTTTGAGACTGCTGACAGAATTATCATTGTGCTGTAGTACGTGTAACATTAGTTCCTCAGACTCTGGAGTAGAGGGACTGGCCAGCTGCAGTCAAATGTACAAAACATTGTTCAAGCCTTGGGCAAAACTCACCACAGTAAGAACAGCCCAGTCTTACTGGGCTACCTTATCTTTAGCACAGTGAACTGAAAATCCATGATTTTTCACATACCTTGTAGCCTTCCCTTTTCTGAAATGACTTAGCATCTGCCATTCCCACTGAAGAAGCAAATTGCTGCCAATGCCAGAGGAGATTTGGAATTTGTCATTGCTTAGCTTCAGTATTCTTCTGAATTTGAAAAACCAGTAAAGGAACAGTAAAACAGGAGAATTGAGTTATCACTTTAAATATAAGATTTGTGGGTCTTTTACTGGAACAAAAGCAGTATCAGCAATATAATTAGATTAATTATTTAGGTAACTGGGAGTATTTTGTTTAAATAAATTTGCTGATTGTACTGAAAGAGGAGAGTGTGTTTATCTGAAATACTTCCAAAATCATATAGGCATGAACAAGTACAAGTGGGCTGTAATACTTTAATATAGATAGGAGTAGTGAAAGAGTAACAGCTAAAATAATTACAGCTAATCAGCTCAACTGTATGTTTTTAATAGCTCGTTGTAGCCACAATGGCAACGTCATCTGAAGAAGTGTTGCTGATAGTGAAGAAGGTGCGTCAGAAGAAGCAGGATGGAGCTCTGTACCTGATGGCTGAACGCATTGCCTGGGCACCCGAGGGCAAGGACCGCTTCACTGTCAGCCACATGTATGCAGACATCAAATGTGAGTGCTCCCTGCTCCTGCTGCAGCCAGCAGGATTGCCCGGCATGTGTAAATAAACACAAAGCTCTAGAGCCGTGTAATGCTGGCTGTAGCTAAGTGAGGAAGGTTGCAAAGGTGTGCAGCTCTGGCCAGGCTACTCTGTAGCAGCAGAGGTCAGGACTGTGGTGAAGTATCACCAGCTTAAGGATGCTACCACAGAACTTCTGTAGTCTTCAGATGTTTAACTTACACTGCATTTACTATTAACTTTGATAAACTTCTGCAATAAATTGAACAGAAAAATAATCTATACCATATGCTTGTAGAGGGAAGGGTGGGAGGAGGATTGAGGATGCGTATAGGATTTTCAGTCTAACACAGAAACTATCTGGCGTGTCATCTGTTTAACTCAGTATCTAAAGCTGTTTCAATTTTCATATAAAATGAACTCTGTTTTATTTTCATCCAGCAGACCATAGCTTCAGAAGTGTCATCTTCTGTAGTTTGGCCTAGCTGCTAACATTCCGAATAAGCATTTGCTGTTGCAACAGCAAAGTACTTGCAAGTCAAAACTAAACAGTAAATGTCTATAGCATGCTGCCTTTCTGGCTCCAATTAGTGCTTGTATTTCATGTGCTGTAATGCCAAAGAAGGAATAAAAAGTAAGTTGTGTGCGTCACTTGGTAATGGTTTAGTGATTATTGCTGTTTAAAGTCACATACAAGCACTGCAGCATGATCAAAAGTGTGTGATGAATCAGAACTAAGATGCTCTTTTCTTAAGTATGCATGTGATAGGCTGTTTAAAAGCCCTGTTCACCTATAATCAACTTTGTGAAGGTTTTACTTAGCTATTAACTTAAGCAGCCTGTATTTTAAATATGTACATGTATAGGCATTGAAGTATTTTTAACTTAGACAAAAGACGTGCTTTTTGTCATCTGAAATAAAGAAATGCTGAGATGTATTTGTAAATTTGTGATAGAGAAGGTGATTTAGTGTTGCCATCTGTTTCCTGTCTCCCACTTGCACTGGAGAAAGGGCTGATATTAAAAGTTAGGTTAGTACCATTTGCAGTGCTTCACTGAAGTCACTATAGCACAGCAGTCCACAAGCATAGCTGTCCCAGCCTCTGGTTATGAGAATGGAAGCAGGAATTAGGTTTCCCTTATGAGTCATGAGGGTGTAGTAGTGCCTTGGAGGCATTGGTGGTTGACTTGGGGAGCAGTAGTGGCTAACTGCACTTAGCTCACCACTGGAAACTGCGATCCAGATGTGCTGTTACCCACCCTGCCTCTGCTTTCCTACCACTGTCCTTCCATGGGAGCTGGGCCAGCTGGAAGAACAAAAGGGAGTGCTTTGCAGTGGATCAGCTCCTTGGTTCAGCTTGCTGCACAATCACTACCAATCATACAAGAAATACAGCAGGAAGCAATGGAAAGGGGGAATGAGGTCACCTTTCAGCAGCAGCCTGGACTGGTTCCAGGTTAAAATGTCCAGGTGATGACAACCTCATTTGCAGCAGTTTTCTAATGGATGCTGTGGGGAATGCAAAGATGAATCGGGACTCCTGAGCAGGAGCTGAAGGATATTGAGCAACAGGCTGCTACTGTCTGTGTCTTGTATTTTAGAGTGAACAAGGTGCAGGGTTCAAACTAATTCAAGGGGAAGACTGACTGTTCCACTTTCATGGCTGCAATTCACACACAGGATAATGGTATTTAATTGGATGATGAGGATAACTGCTTATAAGCAAATACTCTAGGGAAGACAGTTTCTTGTATAAGCTTACTGTCTGTCTCTCTGCAATCTAGGCCAGAAAATCAGTCCAGAAGGTAAAGCTAAAATTCAGCTGCAGCTGGTATTGCATGCAGGGGACACAACCAACTTCCACTTCTCCAATGAAAGCACAGCAGTGAAGGAGCGAGATGCAGTCAAGGATCTTCTTCAACAACTGTTGCCCAAGTTCAAAAGGAAAGCTAATAAAGAACTTGAGGAGAAGAACAGGTAAAGGGAAAGGAGCCTAAAAGTTCATTGGTTTTTTTTTCTTCTAATTGTTAGCTAACTATCGTGTATTTCTGTTAACAGTTGTTATTTCAACATCATGAATGATACAGCATTTGTTTCCCTAGTAAAAATCTCCCTGCTTTCAATTTCAAGGCAGTTCCTTGAGACTTGCATAACTGTCACATGTTGAGACTACACTTGAGTGCTTAGTGACACGTTCTTGAGGTGTAAAGGCAGCCAGTCTGGCTGCCACCCGGTCTTCCTTATCCATAGCTATGAGAGGAGAGCACCCAACTGGCAGTCTGTCTCTTTAGTCTTCTTAAATATATATGTATCAGTTAGAAAAGCTGCTTGAAAGATTTTTTTTTTCCTTTTCCAAAAATTTTGTGGAGCTTGGTAATTTTTTTTCCTTCCCATAGAACCTCTTCCCCCTCAAATCAAGACTAATAAATTTTCATGCATCTCACTTGAGATGCTGCAGTTTTTTACTTGGCATACAGGATGTTTATTCTAATACATGTTTTGAGAAGATGTTGAGGACCTATGTCCTTTTCCCAAATGGGCTCTTGAGATACATTTCCGTTCCTTTAAAATGTTTGCGTTAAACCACTCCCTGTGGCCACAGAGCTCCTTCTCTGCATCTCCCCCGATGAGTTTCACTTCATTCTACTGTCTGCTGTGAATCCTGTGTCTGCTGGCTTCCATTTCCAAAGACTGTTCTAGCTTTGAACATAGTTAAGTTAAAGCTAGATTTTTCAAAACATGAGAGCATTGCCTCTTGGGACAGACTGGATCTTAAGGAGATTTCCCAGCAGAAGGGCAATAGCCCTTGTGCTGGAGCTGTGACACAATCAGGGTTAACTGGTTCCAGTACTGCAGCAACCACTAGGGTCTGCAGCAGTGCAGCCTGCTTTGGCACTGTTCCCATACTTGTTTCTTTATGCTATGTGCCTTATTTCTGACAGTATTGTGCTGAGAACACGGGCAGTCTTAGCTCTGAATCTTTGCCTCCTTAAATGGAGTTTTACAGCATCACACCGTGCAGTATCAGGAGCTTTTCTAGTTACTGAAAAGCCCAAATCCCTGCACATACTCAGACATAGTGTGTTTTCTTGATTAGAAGTCCAAGTCTAGTGATGGGCCTTCATTAGCTTAATTGCAACAGATAAGGCAAAAAAGATTCAGCCTGTTCTGGAAGGGAGCAACATCCAGAGTCCCCACAATACTTCCTCCATTTACTGATATGTGAGAGTTGGGTACGTACCAAAATTCCAAGCTCTGATGAAATAACCAGAATAACAGACTGCTTTCTGCTGCACTAATTTGTAAGAATTACCACTAATCCATACTTGTGACAGTAAGAAAAACTGGAGAAACCTGGTGGTTAAAACATAATAGGGATATCCTGCCACAAAGCTTTCATTCCCACCTCATCCTGCTTCATCCTTAGAACAGCTAAAGATTTTTGTTTTGTCCAGATTGCAGTTTATCCATGTTCTTCCCTAGACCAGGTACTATGTATCCATAAGACTCCTGATTTTTTTCATTGTTTGCAATTGATCAAGACCCTGAGGTACATTCTAAAAATTGGTGAGGTTATTGGCAGATTGTGAACACAGATGCACGTTTCCCTGAAAATAACCCAGTGTGTTTCTAATAAGGTACACAGCTGTAAAAACAGCTGCTTAAACATGAGTGAAGATTCAGGTGCATAGTGTTTGCATTTTGGGTAGTAAGGGTGATAACTTCTGTAAACATTGCTCCCTGGTGGAAGTAGTGACACAGAAGGTGTCTCACATTTGTTCTGTGATTAAGTGATGAAGATCCTACTGTCACCACAGAAACATAAATGAAGAACCATCTCAGGGTAATGTGTTTTAGGGGATCTTATCCCATAGATATTTTGTGATCTATACTCTTGCACTAGAATAGAGATCCGTAGCTACTGAGTTTTAAGATCTTAAACTAAGAATTGGACAGTGCTGAAATCTCCTTTTTTTTCTCCCCCATCATACTTTGGTTGTGGAACAGCAAGAAAATTCGTTGTGCTTTTACAGTTCAGGAGATTCCAGTCCTGGTGTGCGAAGACACAAAAGCACACAGAATATTTTAGGACAAGACATGAATCCCACAGTAACTTTTTCTTAAACATTGCTGTTTCCTAACACTCAGTGTGTTAACATCCATTACTTAAGCCTTTTCAGACAAACAGTGCTATTGACATTGGTTGTTTACACAGTCTTGTTAAGAAATGGACAGCATTTTGAAAGAAAAGTTGGTTTCCGTTCCTTTTGTGAACTCGTGTTAGTTGTGGAAATACTAGTGATTTATTCTGCAGTGTTTCAATTCTATTCAATACATTCTTTTACCAGAATGCTGCAAGAAGATCCTGTTTTGTTTCAGCTCTATAAAGACCTTGTTGTGAGCCAAGTAATCAGTGCTGAAGAATTCTGGGCCAACCGTTTAAGCCTGAATGCAGGGGATAATTCTGCAGCACCTAGTAAGCAGGATGTGGGCATCTCTGCAGCATTCCTGGTACGTGTAACCTCTAACTTAACAGGATTTTAGAGCAAACAAATTGGGGAAAGTGAGAGTTCTGCTCGTGCACTTTATTCCCATATACATGAATGTTGTACTTTCCTGGTTCCTCAACGTCTCTCCGCTATTCCAAGTGTAAAGGAGAAAAAAAAAAATTCCTGCTAATCTGCGACCTCAAAGTTTTGTCCGTTTAAGATGCCCAATTTGAACTTTAAATTGCCAATAGGCAGATTGATTGTAACTTGTGCCTAGAGTGGCGATAGGGGATACACATCATAAAGTCACCCCAAGACATTACTGCTGCTCTGCCTCCCATGAAACAAGAGTAATGTGAATCTATGGTCACTAGATTAGACTGTATTAGCTTGATAAATTAAAGAGCATATCTGTGGCAGCATCGACATGCATAAATGAACCCTTCCACCTAAGGGATTTTTTTAAACCAATACGTGCTTTCAGCTACTTGAAGAACAACTTGTGTATCTGAAACCTCATTTTCTCTCTCTTTTCCTCTAACTTGCAGTTATTTTACCCATTTGTAGAAACCATGCTTCAGTAATTTCAGTGCAGTCTAAAAGTAATCTAGGTACAACTTCAGATTCCTCACACAGAGACATGTTTCTACTTCTGCAACAAAATTCATAGATAGGACTCTTTAGATGGAATTCCACTTCCACCTTTGTAATGACTGTGCACATAGTGGGTTTGGTAGAAAAAGAGGAGGTAGGAATTGTTTTAATTTAGCTGCTGTAAAACCACTTGGTTTTTTCCCCGCCTTGGAAATACCTGAATCAGTTGCCAAACAAATTTGATTGCTGATTTCCTGTCTCCCATTATTCTTACAGCTTAACATTAAAAAAAGAAATCACAATGAAAAGTAAACCCACTAAACCTTCAAAACTGAAGCGTTCTTGAACTAACTGGTTATGTTTGTGTCCTCCGCATTTGTGAAGAAGAAACCTTCAGATATTTGTGTGTCCTAATTCAAGTTAAACCTGACTGGCTCTGCTGAGAATGAGTGTTTCCCTAGGAAGAAGATGGTACAAAAGCTAGACTTGAGGTACACAGGAAAAGGAGGAAAAAGCAGCAGCCTGTGCAATCATGTACTTTTCCTGTTTCTGAGAGCTGGACGGAGCATTCGCCTCCTCCAGAGCTTCCTAAAGAGATCACTGAGATTTAAGTTCAGAGTTCTTCTAAGGCTAACACTCAAGCTTTAAATTCAGTGTTACTTATCAGTTATACTAAGATGTTTTTAGTGTATAAGGGAATAAAGTCTAAGAGCCATAAATCCTTTTTTGTCACTTCATTACAGCCACTGATTATTCACTAGCTGAATTGTTGAGTGAACAATAAAACATGAGGCATATACAGTACGCTTATGTATTTTTACTTTGACACAAGCATAAGCATAAATTAATTAAGCATAAATAAATTAAGCATATCTTGTTTTGACCAATGGAGTGCTCTTTGCTTTCTAAAGCCTGCAGTCTGCTTGTTGAATTGTCCCTTAAGTGGCAAGTGTAATAAAGTAATTCGTGTTTGCTCTTTCATTTCTCATTCTAAAATACCTATGTACGGTCAATATACTATGGATTACTGGAGGAAGAAGGTTATTTTACCTGCAGCAGACCTTGACTGCAAGATGCCAGTTCTTTTCCTTCTCCAGTTAGAGAAAGCATCCAGACATGACTGTTCTTTCCCCTGTGTGCTTTTCCTTAGGCTGATGTACGGCCTCAGACAGACGGCTGCAACGGGCTGAGGTACAACTTGACTTCGGATATTATTGAATCCATATTTCGGACATACCCTGCAGGTAAGAGCAGTGTCTTACACATCAAACACATCCATTTAAGATTGGTCTTTTTACTGTCTTGCTATAGAAAGACTAAAATGTTAGTTTGAGCCTGGAAATATAAGGGATCATATCTTCCACTCTCCTGGATAATTTTCCCTGCCTCATTAGAGGGATGGAAAGAAGCATATTCATATGTTTCATAAAAGCATAAAAACATGCTTTTGAAATGAAAACTTGGTTTTATTAAATGAAAAAATTTTAGCTTGTGTTGACTTTTTTTTTTTTTTTTAATTGTGAGTAAATGTTTGATTCCCATGATACTCTCATACTGAGTGTTCTAATTCGTTGTTATTTTTCATGAAATCACGTTTGGGAAGAAAAGAACCTGATTTCCATTATTTTCCTGTGTACTATAATGAACATTGAGTCTGATTTATTTTGGCCCCTAGTGTGGAGGCAGTTCCAGAGTGTTCAGGACACTTGTTACATATACTTTTCAAAGCTTTACAGGCATAAATGAGTACCTGTTTGCTCATGCTTAATACTGCAGTCCCTTCCATTTTATGGGAACGAGTGGAGGCAGCCAGAAAGCAAGGAAGCCAGCAAGGAAATGTTGACATAAAATACCACGTTAAGATTTGTGGAACAGTTTGTAATCGTTCTGGGTTTCGTTCACAGTAAAAATGAAATATGCAGAGAATGTTCCACATAACATGACCGAGAGGGAATTCTGGACACGATTTTTTCAGTCTCATTATTTTCATCGGGACAGGCTCAATACAGGCTCAAAAGACCTTTTTGCAGAATGTGCCAAACTGGATGAGAAAGGTAAGCTGGTTGTTTCTGAAAGCTGTAGATTGTCTTGGAAAGTTAGCTACAACTTTGCCATTCTGAGCATGTTTCATAGCGAGAGCATTTCTTGGAACAAATTAGCCTTTGGAAAGTGGCAGCACGAGAAATGAGCTTCTACTACAAATTCTGTAATATGCCATCAGTTACTATGGAATAATTTTGTGTACATAATAGGTTTTGGTTTGTGGTATGTGCACCATTTACAACAGGTACAGCTTTTGTTATAGATGGCGTTTTAGTAAATGGGATTCCTGTTGGTCCAGATTGTCCAGAGGAGTTGCCGTCCCTGTTCTCTGTCAGTCTTTTTAATCTGAAATTCTAATGTATTATCTGACTTACGTTTTTTACGAAGTTTTGAGATAGGTTTGTGACGATACAGAAATGTGGAGTGTTGGGATCACTTACCACCATTCCATAATATGTATTCTGGCTAATGAAAGCATTCTATTAGGAATGCAAAACCCTTCACAAGTCAAAGCTATCACCAGATGTAAACTGTCATACTACCTAGGCAGGGCAGCAAAACAGTGTCAAAATTAGAAGAAGCACAATTGAGGCTTCCCAGCTCCCACTAATATAAGTGCATCTCAATTTATTTTTTTAATCAGTGTTCAGTGATATGTAGAAGTTGGAGAAAACTGGGTTAATTAGTAGGAAGATGTTTTAGAGTAACTTCCCACATTTATTGCTTATTTTAAATGGAACTTTAAATAGGGTTTAAAGCTTTTGTCCCAGTTATTTGGGCCTGGGCAGAACCTTTGTCTTTTAAAGATTAAATATAACCTAATGATCCCACAATTATTCTATTGGTTTAGATACAGTTTTTCATGGTTTTTTTTCTTTGTTTCGCACAGGGTTAAAAGCAATGGTGTCTCAAGGAGTGAAAAACCCCCTGATAGATTTAACAGCTTTGGAAGATAAAACATTAGATGAAGTAAGTACTTGGGGGGAAAACACAGAAAACAAACAAAAAATCCAAAGGAAAATCATACAGCTTCCTTAGTTTCATTTAAGCATTAAGTGGATCCTTCTTTTAAGATCACTACAAGTGCTAATTCTAAAACAAATCCCTCACTAGGCAGTTGCAGTGGTTGGGTACTCAACATTCCTACTGATGTGTGTGTGGAGGGAAATGGAGACTTTGCCCATGGACCTGTGTGCCTCACATCTACCTTGGTGTGCAGGGTGTAAATGCAGGACTTCCCTTTTCTAAAGAATTACTCTTTCATTTGGCTTTTTTGTCTAAACTGGACTCTTTTAATTTTTTTCTACCTTTTAGACTCAGTGACAATGTACAGAAGAGTAGCACAAAGCAGGAAAAAGTCTTGGATTTGTTCTTACTTTGAACATTGCTACCTGAGTTGGCCTAACTGAAGGACACTTTATACAGTTTTCTGGTTTTAGCTTTAAATACCTTTATTTGGTAAAATTATGACTAACTTAAACTATAACCTGCCTCCAAGTACAAGTTAAAACAATTGATACAATGGTGTACCATAATGTGAAGTAACTTCGAGATGTGTTTTTCTGCAGCTGATTTAACTGAAACTGTTGAATTGTAATTAATAATGAAGCTGCCTTTCTAAGATTTTTGGTGGGGTTTTTTTGGGGTTTCTTTTTTAATTTTCTTTTTGTAGGAGTTGTTCAAAGCTAGCAGTCTGAAACTGGACCATGAGTTTAGGATAGGTGTGTTTGAAGTGCTCTGCAAACAGCCCTGGTTTGCTTTTGAGGCTGGTTAACTGTGAGCATGAAACTGTTCATGGGGTAAAGTAGTTGCCTTCAGCCACCTGCCAAGTGGGGAACTCTGCCCATATGTTAAGGCTTGAGGTTTTTTGAATTCTCTAGTGGTATCACATCCTCCTGACAGGTGTCATTTAGCCTGTGGGCTGCTGGTGTCCCACTAGATGTTAAAAGGAGGTCAGTAAAACAATGGCTATCTCTTCCTTGCCGTCAATGTCACCTGGGTTTTGCACAGGTGATCCTTAGGTTTTTTTAAGCCAGTTCTTGTTTTACTTATATCATGGTCTTATAAAGTTACCTGTATAAGACTTGCTACCTTCTCTCTAACACCTCTAAATTGCCAGATGTTAGCAGAATAAAGTAGTCACTGGAGATTTTTCAAAGTACATAAGGTGATGGTGGGGCAAAGGTCGGAAAATGCTGCTTTGGATGATGATGTAGAGGAGGTAGCTTCCTGACTGAAGGGAAAACAGAATTGTCCTGCTGCTCTGTGGGCAGGAGGGAATTAATGTTGTTTTATTTGTAGGGCTATGGTGTTGCTTCTGTGGCCTCTACATCAAATGCCTCAAAGTCTGCTAGAGAAAGTAGCAATGCTGCCATCATAAAACGCTTTAATCATCACAGTGCCATGGTCCTTGCAGCTGGCCTCAGGAAACAGTAAGTTTCAGTGTTCAGTAAAAGCTTTCCTGTAATAAATTTTAAGGAATTTCCAAAAGAAAAACACATTTTCAGTTATTCATCCAACCTTTTTTAAAATTTTTTTATGAATGAATTATTTTGCTCTAGAAATGAAAATACCGTTAGGTTCCATTTTACTTTATAGAAGTTTTTCAGAGCTGTTTGAAATGATGACTTATTTTTAGCTGAGTTATCGTATAAAGCAGATTAAAAAGGAAAGAATGTTTCTGCCTTAGATCTCTAGCCCTGGTGAAAGCTGCAGAAGTAGTGTTCTGGGTGCTGTGTGGAGGTGAGGTCTGGTGCAGGGAGTTGCTATTTCCTGCCTCCCAGGAGCAGGTCTGGCTGGGGCAACCTACAGTGTGGCATAGGTGGATCAGATGAAAAACTCCTCAGGTGCAGTACTCTGCCCCTGACCAAAAACATCTAGAGGTCATCTGCTCTACAGGTGCTTTATGGACAACCAGCAAGGATTACTACTCTACCCAAATCCTACAGACCTCAACTGTGAGAGATCTTAGTTAATACTTGCTTCTGTTTAGCTGGACTCCCTCACATTGTTCTTCTGTTTTGCACAAATGGAACACTGCACCTTAAGCAATCTCCTCTGGGCAATGAGTGTTCCTGTTTCTCAGTTCAGAAAGGGACAACAGGATAGCTCTCCTGTAACAGTTGTATTTCAGGGCTCCCAGAGCTCTGCTAATACCTGGTTGCATAACTGTGTATACAAAGTGTTTCTAATTTAGCCATGATTTTGCTGTGTCCCACGTGCACTGTTGGCATGCTGCTATTTCTGAAGAGAGGGACAAGCACCTTCCCCTCCTGTTGAATTTCCCCCATGACAGACAGGGTAATGTGAGGAGTTGGTTCCTTCTGTCTACATCAACTGCTAGAAATTAAGACATAAGGAGAAAAAAAGTATATGAACGTGCATATAAAGTCTTTGAAACAGGTGTATTTACTTTGTCTCTAGCTTATGTCTTAAGTTTCCTGTGAGGTGAATTCTTCTTAATGCTGTTTCTCTATTTTAAGAGAAGCACAAAATGACCATTACAGTGAGACCAGCAGTACGGATGGAAACTCCAGGGATTCAGATTTCTTTCAGCCACCACTGAAAAAGGTATAAAGTTAGCTGATGTGATTGTAATTTAATGGAACTGGAAGCTCTGTCTCAAAAAATTGCTGAAAGTTCCTTACTTGTTTTATGACACATCTGAAGTGAAACTTCTAGCCTTGTATAGAAGTATATAGAATAACAACCTGACAGTCTATAAGAAGCCTTGTAACTCTGTTAGTAAAAACAGACAGATTACACATTGAAGTGTTGTGCTGTTTGTCTCTTCAGTAGTGCCCAATGAAAGTAATAAATTCTAAGATGCTTCAGATTGGACCCAGAAATCTGGTTCTTCCCATTTGCTGCAGTTCTATTTTTGGCCCCCTTCCTTTTGTTTTTCTTTCAAATGCCTGAAAACTTCTAGAGAACATCCATCAGAAAAGGATATTGGTGTTCAAGCACCAATATTAACCTGTCAAGTGTGTTGTTTGCAGAGGGGATGATGAAACTGGCACATGACAGCCTTCATCTTAGAAGCTGAAGTGAAGTTGAACTGCAAGTCTAGTGATACCTGGTGCAATGAAATACAGGGCAGCAGCCTGGTCTAGACTAACCAGAGCAGCTCAAAAGGTGGAAGAGAGTACTGTAATTACTATAAAACTGAATTGAATACTCTTCCTGGATTTGACAGCCTAAACAGAAAATGTCAGAGGGACTCAAAACTTTGCTGTATTGTGAGAAAACCTTGTAGAATACATGTGTTGTTAAATGTTGGGGTAATGTTTGACTTTCCCCGAAAGCTGCAAGTTCTACTGAGCAGAAAATTATATAGTAAGACTAGAAGAAATGTGATGAAAAAGGGAGTGAAAAGCGTAGCAGGAGGAGACTTCAAAAATAGTTTTGTCATTGTACAAAGTCTGATATCACTGTGCTGTTACCTCTCACTGCTAATATTCCACAGCTCTGCTGTCACCAGGTAGCTTGGGGTAATTACTGAGGTTTTAGTCTTAGACTCTCGTACACCAGCTATTAAATCATTACTATTTCTGCTAATCTGGAGTTAGATGGATATAAATAGAGAGCACAAATGATTATTTATGTACAGGAGAACACTTTTTGGAAGTGGCAGGGACTGCCAAGGTTTAGCCAGAATGTGGAGAAAAAGCGATGGTGCCAAGACTTCCAAATGGCCCATCCTGAACAACATTGGGCATCACTCCCTCTGGAGGGTGGGCATGAGTCATTCCAAACCTGGGTTTTCTTTAAGGTTTCAGTAACCCTTCAGCTCAAACTCGGTGAACCAGAAGAAAGCGCTGGATGTATGGAATTGTACCTTCATTAGTAATGTGTGTCCTTATTTGGCTTATTTTAGGTAAAACTGCAGGAGGCCATTGAATACGAAGATTTATCAAAGAATAATAGCATTAAAACTATTGCACTAAACTTAAAGAAGTCTGATAGGTAAGTTAAAATATGCACAGCTCTTTCAGCAGAGCCAGTTTATCAGGGGGTTCATCACAGCCCACACAGGACCAGCTGATTTAGTCCCTACTGCACCACACTCAGGTGTGTTACAATTAAGTTTCAAAATCTAATATGAGCTTTTATATAAACCATTTTCCAAGTGATTTCTTCTTAAACTTGTATTTTTATTTCTCAGAATGGCTGGGGTAGGAAGGGACATCTGGAGACCATTTAGTCCAACACCCCTGTTAAACTCCATCTGCTTTTTCAGAGAGTTGAGTCCCTGTAAGCCAACCTGAATGACCCTGGCCTGTAATTTCTGTGAAAGCCTAACAGACCTCTGTTCACAGTTCAGCACTTCGTTGCAGCTTTCAGTGGAAAAATGTGTTATATATGAAAATATATACAATTCCAAGAAAAATACACTGCCAGGCAAAAATGTGCATTTGGGATAGTTTGGACTGCTCACTGGTCTAGGATTTTTCTAGTAGTAGTCCTCTTGTTTTCTAGACGTTTGAGTTTGAGAACTGTAGCTGTAACTTCAGAAAAGGAGTGATACTACCAGAAAGAGAACAGTTCCACATGTGCACCTAACTTCATTTAGCTTAGTTTCAGTTGAAAGTGATGTGAGTTGCTTCATTTTAATGATATTTCTATAATTTGGTGGTGGGGGTAGCTTTTCATTGGCAAAATGATGATCACAGATTCAGCAACAGAAGCTCTTATTTTTGCTGCCATATCATCCCTAAGCCAACCTCTTCCCATGTGGCAATATATTGTACTTTGCCGATAAATAAAGTAGTGTCAACAGTTGCAAAGCATCTAAAATTAGAAACATTTGAAGAACTGTCCAGGAGTTTGCTCTCTTGCTTTACCAACACTCTTGCTAATAACAGTTTTCCCTTTTCTCACTTCACAGGTATTACCATGGTCCAACTCCAATTCAATCACAGCAATATGCAACCAGTCAGGATATAATTAATTCTTTTCATAGTATTAGACAAGAAATGGAAGCATATGTACCCAAACTAACTCAGGTATGGAAGGATATTTTTTAAATGCCCCTCTTAATCTTAGCTTAGCATCTCGCTTTCTATACAGTTTTGTGTCTCATGTCTACTGGAGTTTTAACTTTACATACTAAACTTAAATTCTCTCAAATTTCTGTTACCTGATTTATTTTACAGGTTTAGGTGATACCTTTTGAGCTGTTATGTTTATAGTCTACACAATAGGAAACTGAGTCATTGCTGATGCTCAGTTATATTCTTCTGTTCCTGCTTTCTTTTGAGGAAATGGTAAAGGTATAAGGTAGTAAAGCAGGACAGTCATGCACAGGCCAGTGTACTGATCCCACCCTCAGAAGTTTAGGAGGTTACAGTGAGCAGGTTTTGAACTGAACTGATCTTCTGCTCCTAAATGCACTGGGACTGTGCTGTGGGCTGCACAGAAGCTCTGTGCTGGCGCCTGGAGGGCAGCAGAGCCCTGTGGCCAATCTCCCCAGCCAGTATCTGAACTTCTCCGTTTGTAAACCTAGTTTGACCCTAAGTAAAGCAGCCACGACTGTGCTACACTTCTGCAAAGTAATTCCCTTATTTCAGTAAGTGCACAGACAGTTCAAGCTCTAGGTAAAGAAAAGGGTTGTTTTTCCATAATTAATTGGAGAGTTTCCACTGCAAACAAGCTATAGCACTTAAAGGCACTCTGACTAATTCTGGAGAAGAGCTGAACCTGAACTTCCATTGTATCTGTTCAACTAATCTTATTTTTAAAAGAATTTATTGGAAAAAAAGTGACCTGAAATATTTGTTCCCTTTCTGTCCAGGTTCTTTCAAGTGGTGATGCTGCCAGCACTATTGCAGTCCTGTCACCTGGAGGAGCACTTATGCAGGGTGGAACACAGCAAGCCATAAACCGTAAGGATTTGGGATGTCTAAGGCTTTAATCGTGTCCTGTTGCACAGCACTAGCTGGCTTGCTGTTTCATCTCTCCCTTAGAATATGTTACAGTGATAAAGGAAAGTATGGAAACGTGTAGCTGGAGTAGTACTGGGTTACAGCAACAAAAGAAAAGCAACAACCCAGCCACACCATGGGGGTGGTAATGGCTACACCGGTGCTGAGGCAAGTGAACGAGAGAACATTTTACACAGCAAGTAATGAAGGGAACACCTGATAGATACTAAATTGTCATGCAGATACTGGGTTTTACTTGTTCAGCGTTTCTGATTCTTTTTTCCTGGATTGTAGAAAATATATACTCTGTGAAAACTCTAAGGAAGCGAGGCCTAGATAATTGTCTGCAACTAAGATTTTGCAGCCTGCATTTAAGATCCACAGCTTGCTGTGAAAAAAGGCAACTTTGTTGTAGACTGCAAGGGCAAATCAGACAGCCTCTCCTTCTCACACCTCCGTTCAACCGCCCCTTTCCCTGTTGTCACATTGCTGCCAGTTTGAGTTCTTGTCTCTTGAGTCTCACAGCAGATGAATCCCTGTTCTCAGGATTTATAACAGTTTTCCAGTTTGTCTTGTGTTACCTTGGTCTGAAAAGCAGCAGAAAGTAATTGAGACAGCTGAAAAAGCAAGTATGAGTTCTTTATGGTACTGAAAGAAAAGGAGTCAGCAAGCAGTGGTGAGGCTTTCTTACCCATCCTGGTTGACCTATTGGGTGCTGCACTTCACCTCTTTGAGCCTGACCACCCCTTTGTTTTTTTAACAGCCACATCCTGAAATTTGATATTCACTGTTCAGTTCACTGTGCTCATCCTCAGTGACTACTTGTACTTTTTGTTTGGGTTTTTACAGTTGTGGCTCTTTCTTGTTCTTGAACCCTGTCACCCTTTCTTCTTTAAGAGTACCTGAGACGCAGTTCTTTTTTCCTGTCTGGATTTTTCATCTTCCACATGCTGTAACCATATTGCCAACATAAGATAGAGGGAAAAACTTTAAATACCCACCACAGAGATCTTAGCACTGTCTTGTGAGGACAACACGGTGCTGGTGCCAGCAGCAGCACTACCATGCTGTTAGAACAATACAAATATACTGCTTCTAATCCTGGATTAGGTTTGGTGTCCATTCTTTGCCTGGCATGGATCTCCCTAAATAATACACAAGCTTCCAGGTATAGAGCCATAAATAGCAGCTGACCTGATCTAATTGCTGCTGAGGTGTGAGGCACCTCAATGTTCCCTCCCAGCCAGACTTTCTGTAATTGTAGTGGAAGTGTACATTGCTGACCTCCTTCATTAGCCTTAGTTCTCATTTTTCATATGATAGCTTGAATGATGTGAAAAACCCCTTTTTCCTGTTGCAGAGATGGTGCCAAGTGACATTCAGTCTGAACTAAAACACTTGTACGTGGCAGTAGGGGAACTGCTACGACACTTCTGGTCCTGTTTCCCTGTTAACACACCATTCCTAGAAGAAAAGGTAAGGCAGAGCTTCCTCCTACAGGCCTGGTTATGATGTGGCCAGACCATGGTTTAGAATGGCTGTCATTATTGAAGTACAGAACTAACACACGTGCCTTAAATCAGTACAGCACTTACTCATCCCTAGAACTGAAGGTCACAAAATAACGTAAAACCTTATTTTTTTCAGCAGTTCTGCTGGTGCTATTTATTGAAATCATCCTTGTCCCTGCCAGCTCCCTTGAGGAGCAGTAGCTGTAAGCCAGTTTCAAACAGAATGGTCAGCTCTGTTGCAGCTGCAGGGTTCTCATTCCAGTTTAAAACACAAAAACTAAAGCTTCCCTTCCCCGGTTCTGAGAAATAACCTCTGCAGTGACAGCACAACCAAGTTTTCCTTATTCTTCTATCCATTACAAAAATCACTGTCATACCTTCAGAACATACACTGCTTTTTAGAACTAAGTTGCCTTCAAGGACAGATGTCTACAGCCAGGACTATGACTGTAACTGCAACTATTTTGTTGCTTTTGACCTCTCATGATAACAAAGATTTGCATTCAGGTACGTTCATATGTCTGCTGCAAAATTTGGCCCGAAAAGCCATAGTTTTGCTTGAAGAAAAAAAACATATTGTAAATATCTTTTATCTATTTATAGTGTTCAATTAGGAAGTAATAATCAGAATGGCACACTGCACTTTCAGTCATACTGCACTTACCTCAAAAAAAATACGCACCCGAGAAGTGTTAGAGACCAATATTTGAATAACTTTCCTTCCTCAATCTACACATACTTGAAGTAGCCCCTAGAATTAGTTATAAGGTGTTCTGTTGGAGAACAACCTGTTAAAGGAAATTAAACTTCTGTCTTACCATAATTCAGTGTTGTAATACCTATTTCTGTCTCTCTCAGGTTGTGAAAATGAGGAGCAACTTGGAAAGATTTCAGGTTACAAAGCTCTGCCCATTCCAAGAAAAGATTCGGAGACAATATTTAAGCACAAATGTAAGGGGAAATTACTGTTTAATTATGTGGGTGCATATTAATAATTGCAGTCTTAACTATGAGAGGATGGTAGCTTTGTTACTTCTTATCCTAGGCCATCTTAATTTTTTTGTCAACTAGGAAGTGGGCAGAGGGACATTGGGTACATAGTTAAGCAGTCATCTCTCTCTGCCCAGCTTGCTGAGTGATGCCAGCAACTGACAAGAACTATAAATTGAGATTACCTGAGTGATAGAACAGAAAGGGGAAGTCACGTTCCATTTTTCACTTCCATCATGAAGCAGAACTTGAGCAACTTCAAAACTCTCCCCCCATGTCAGATTTGAAGTGGTCACAGACTGAATACCAGAACAGACAGCACAATGGGGTGTCACTTCCCTGTGACCTTTCAGTTCAGCAGCTCTCTGCACTGCTCCCTCTATGGATATTTTGCAAGAGAGCCTCAAAGTCCTTTCTCTGATTTTAGCAAGATTACTCGTAGTGAATAAAAGGAAGAATCCACCTGAAAGGGAGGGAAGGGGATCTGTTTTCCAGCAGCTGGGTCAGTGTTTTTCCCTCTGTTTCAGTTGATAAGTCATATAGAAGAGATGCTGCAGACGGCCTACAATAAGTTCCACACGTGGCAGTCCCGGCGCATGCTGAAGAAGACGTGAGGGCGCATCCTGTACAGGTCTGAGAGCAAAGCCTGCAATAGGGTAGGACTACAGCCTAGGTATGTGCAGATCTTAGAGTTGCTGCAGGAAGACCTGCAAGCTGTGGACTTCTGGAAACGATGCTAACTGAACTTGCACATTTTTGAAAAAGAACTGAGATTAAACTTGAAAACTGGGGAGAAAAACAAGGAAGAACCAAAACGGAAGAGCTGAGGCGCAAAAATATTTAAAAGACACTGTTTACTGCAGTTACTCAGGAACTGCTTTTGATTTGCATAAAGAGCTGCTTTCAGAAATAAAAAATTTAAAGAGGGTGTATTAATAAAATTTGTTTTTCTGTCTAATTTTTTTTAAGAAGTGTATGGCACAGGGTAGATCTCAAAAGTTTTTCTTCACTGGATTCTGACATTTTCTTGAATTCTGTTTGTACTTTCTGCAACAGTTTATCAATGATGTTTCAAAACATAGCTGAGACTGTTTTTGCTTCAAACATCTGGGAGAGTGTAGCTGTCAGAAGACAAGCTCCTGCCATGTTTCCCCACCAATTGGAAGCAAGAGACATTGCACTGAAAGCTGTTCATGGTCTGGGGTCCCTAAAGGTACACAGGGGCAAACTTTTGCCTGAAGTCTTTGACTTTTATGCAAAATTTTTTCAGCCATCAGTTTTGCATGTTTCCTTTTGAGTGCAAGTGTGTGCTACTGCAATCTTTTTTTTTTTATGGTGGCATTTGTTCTGAGGAGAGAATGCATTTTTAAAAATGAAGTTAAATAAAGTTTTTTACAAAATAAGTCATTTATTTTCAATTCATAGGCATTTTTTATTTCTTCTCCTAAATCTGTTTTCCTTCACTCTTCCCTTTTGACTATTACACTCCTTTTGGCGAATTGATAATCATTGCAAAGAGGAAAATGTGTTATTTACACAGTGTCCATAGTTATTGGGAATCTGTGCCATACTTTGTTCTACATAGAATCAGTTCAAGGTTTCAGAACAACTTGTCTTGTATTAAATGTGACTTAAATGCAAAGGAACCCCCTTTTCTAGAATATATGCAGTTTAATGACAACCTTGTATTTTTTTGTCACTTTGACTGGACAAAAGCCCAGTATGGGCTACTGAACTTTTTTACTTCAGATAAAATGTGACTGTTAAAGATGCATCTACTACAAAGACAAATCAGACTGACAATATGTATTCAAGGCAAGCACAGCAGTGTTCAGTACAACAGAAGAAATTCCCCAAACCTGCATGATGGCTTAATACTACATTTTGGTATGATGCTTAAACATGATAGTATGATGTTGGGTGGATAATTCTTGAAAATTCCTACAGCAGAAAAGATGTATTGGTGTAGCCAAGTGAGTGCTTGTTCTGTGCTGCTGCTCCGTTTATGCAAGAGGGGTTTTTTCTATAACTGGTGCGTGGAAGTCAGCGGCTTCTTTTGACCCTTTTCTTTCAGGTTTTTCTATTATGCTATAATATTTTGGTAAGAGCTGAGTTTCAGTTAAGCATCACTGTGTGCACCAAAGTCCTGTTCAGAAATGTGTGCATATTGTTCAGCCTCGTTCCCTGTCTGCTGCTGCAGATCCATGCATGATCCCTGCTCTGCGCTGTCCGTGAGGTTCTGCTGCGTGACTGGGCTCCACCAGAGATGCCCATGTTCTTGACAGGGTGAAAGTGTCACTGGGAATAAACAGATGTACTACAGCACTTGGGGGATGAGGTGCACATCTTGTCAAGAGTTACCTCTCGTGAGAACTAAACTGTTTCTCTAAAATTTAGGCTTAAGGTGTGGCTTTACGAAGCCAAATCCCCTTGCAAGTGCAGGCAGCTCCCAAAAAAAAGGGTAGTTTTGTTCTCCCCCCATCCAAAGCATTTGATCTAGCAATTCTGGGGCCAAATTCCAACTGTTTCTTGAAAGCTAACACACCTTTCACCATATCAGAGGGCTAGGGTCAAGAAAACAGGTGTGATTTACATTCTAACTGTGCCTGAAGCTATGAACAACGCATTTAAGTATTAGACTGCACTGAGACTTCATTTAAAAAAATAATAGGCCAGTTTTGAATACAGAACTAATTCACCTTTAATTGGAATCAGTATTTAGTGTTCCTGGAAAGACTGAGCAAAATGGTTAAGGTGGAAAAGGGTCAGTGCATCAAAGAACATTTTACAGCTCCAAGGACTGATGTTTATAACCATTTTGGGGATGATGTTGCAATAGCTTTAAGTTATTATAATGATATCAGGCTATCAAAATGTACCTTAATGACCAGAACTAGGGGGGAAGAGGACTATGATACTAAATTCAACAGTTTTGCCTAGAGACTGTACAGGCAAGGCTGCTATGCACTTCATATTGCTTTTTCAGGTATTGTGGCAATAAGGCACAGGCCCCTCCTCAAGTAAAGGGAGGTAAACTAAATATTCTTTCTACATTGTGTTCCCCTTTTCTGTAGCATGGTCCAAAAGACAGATTCATTCCTTAAGTTTTGAAACTGAATCATCATGCATTATATTACTATTGGAATCTTTATACTGACTTGTATTTTTAATGAGAATTCATAAAACTTGTATCATTGGCATTGATCTAAGATTTGTAGAATAAACCCTACTGAATTCTGAAGTGAAGTCTTCTCTAATGCTTAGGCTGTGTTTTCTGATTGAATTAAATCCCTAACAGGTTCTATTCAGGTCTAAATTGAGAGAACTGTGTAACTCACTTAGCTGTCCCTTGATGCTGATGGGTCAGCAGCAAAAGAGTTACACTGTGATTACTGTCAAATTGTTTCATTTTCAGGATTTGAAAATTCTACTGCTGCACAAGAAATCTACACCATTACTAGTGCTGCTGTCCCTCTGTTCCCTGTCATAAAGAAGCCACTTTAAGTCTCCAGGGATTAGTACTCTGCTTGTTCCATATATTGATGCAGCAGCTGTTGCTTCAGGAGAACTGCACAGGAGCTTGTCAGTCACTCTAATCCAAGGTTTGCTAGTAGTGGAGAAAGGATAATGCAGATATCAGCCTGTGCATTTCACCAGCTGAAGATACTTCAATGCACCACAAAAAAGGCTGGGCTAATTCTCCCCCAAGAGCTGTACCCCAGTCAGGAACAGGAGGTGACAGCCTTCCAGTGCAGCCACCCTACAAGGAGTTTCTTACATGCTCACAGGGTAGCTCTCAAGACTTACCATCTGCAGCTCCCTAACGTGGTAAAGATCTCACCAAGGCCCTGTTGTGCTTTCCCAGATGCATGAGTTGCCCCACCACTCTGCTTAAGATGCTTTTTTTAGAGCTAGAAGTATTTTCCCTTACTTACGCCGTAACTACAGCCTTACAACTTCTAGGTGGTGGTATTAGCTAGAAAGCTTTCCTTATCCTTGCCCAAACTCCTACTGAACAGCTGCTTTATCCAGAAAGTCACATGTATAAGCAGGGAAGGTGACAACAAGAAAGCTGAAGACCCAGTTTTCAATTATCCATCCTATTTCCTTTCTTAAGGGAAGAGCCTGCCCAGGCATCCCTGTGGCTTTGGAGTCTTTGTATTGTAAGAGTTTCAGAGTGTGAGCCATGATATTCTGAACTTGCTTCCATGCTCTCCCTTGCCCTGCAGCAAGAGCTGGAGCTCGATCCAAGTGGGACATGGCAACTTTTTGAATAGCAATCAGACATTACTGGTGATCTAACACTGATCTTCAATAAACCCAGTGACAGGTGTGTTCCTGCAGCAGAGCTCAAAAGCCTTGGGACCACTAAATTACCTAACCTGGTCTCCCATGTGTTTTTCAGGATACTGCATTTCCTCCCAGCTCTCTGAGCACATCATCTCCCCAAAAGGTAGCCAAGCCCTTGTCTGTAATGCTGACAGCCAGGGAGTTTTAACGTCCTAGATGGAGGGCACTCTGCAAGGGCTCTTTTGGGCTGGAAGGGACCGGACCCAGAGGTACAAGATGCAACCAGCACAGCTGACCTGGCTGAAGAAGCCAGAGGCCACAGACCAGAGCCCAGCCATCTCCTGTGCCCAGCCCTGGGCAGCCAGCACCGCACAGACCCCCAGTGCCCTCGGTGAAGGAGCTCTGTACACTTGCACCCCGCTCCCACAGCCCACACAGTGCCAGTTCTCCTTTGTGCTGCTCTCCAGGCAGCTCTGGGCTCACAGCCGGGTGGCAGAGTGCCACCACAGTGATGGGAAAAGCGCCTTCAGGAATGCAGCCGAGGCTGGGGCTCGTGGTGGCACTTTCCCAGCCCACACACTCTGAGCTGCTGTGTTTTCCCCCACGTTCTCTGCCCCCTCCAAAACCTGACAGCCCTCTGGTCTTCTTCTCCCAGTAACAGTCCGCATACCCTTCATTGTGGAAAAACCAAACTACTGCAGTAGTTCAGGTGTCAGCATATCCCCAAGGAAAAGTGCCCTGGACTTAGACCCTGTCCTCCCTGCATGCTAACATCCTCTTGCTTTATTATCTCGCTGACAGCCCTCACAAACCACAAGTTAAATCTGAATCTACTGAAGGCAGCTTTCCCCCAAATACCCATAAACCTGGACACAGTTTTGTTCTCTAAAGCATCATCTTCCACACAGCCCCACTCCATCCCCTTCCATCTCAAGTTCACTCAAAGGCACATCCTGACAAACCATCACTTTATTAGAATTCCTGCACCCAGCAGAAGCAACCTCAAGCACTGCTGACATTCCCACTTCCCTGCACCACCCTCCTCAAGTGAGCTCCTGCTCTGTGTGCTCACCCACAGGACTGCCCATTGCCTCTTTGGCACAATGCAGTTTCCACCACACTTGGACACCGTAGCCTGGGCATCCCAAATCCCTTCTGTGTAACCTCCCCAGGACTTGGCTGCCAACACAATCCATGTGGACCCACAGCTGTGCACTTCATCCCCTAAATCCTAAACTCTGTCTGCATCATCTCAACAGGACCCCAATTGCAAGTTCCAGGGAACAGAGGGAAGCATTGGAGCATACCCAAGCTAAAGCTCCTGTTAAAATGACAGGACTCAAAAACTTTTGGAATTGGCCAGAGGTGACCAGATTTTCTGAGCAGGGGCTGCCTCCCTCCAGGTGGGACAGGGAGTGTTTGCCTCAGGTGGGACTTCCACCCTGTTACATGAACCACCGCAGCGTGTTGGCTTCCTCCCTGACCTCACCTGCAGCCGATGGGCTGATCCAGATAAAGCAGCATTGACAGGAACTTTACCTGACATGCCACATGTCCCGTGATCGGAATTGACAACACAAATGCAACAGCCCCACGACAGCCACTTCCCTGTAAGCACTCCCCCCATTTCTACCTTTGCCCAGCTCTGCAGATAGTATGTTAAGGAAATAAATGCCAAGTTGTAAGGGCACGTGGCTCCTAAGTGACAACCCCTGAGCCTGGGCATGGCTCCCCTGTGCTTCCGGCCACGAGCTGATCACGAAGGGAAACAGCAGCAGCGAGGGACTGGAGCAGCGCTGGCATCAGCCTGGTGTGACTCAGCAGGACAAAGATCGCTGGGCCAGAAGCAGGCAGGAGATCTCCCTGCTGGTGAGCACCATCCACCCGGTTCTGCAACACCAGGCCACATAAGCACATCACTGTGCAAAATGCTTCCCAGCAGCGTGGCACGGGCACCCGGGGGAGACGTCTCTCTCTCTCTATGGAGACGTTATGTCACCAAAACCAGAATGTTTCCTTTTGCCCTGCGGCCCTGCAGAGCTCAGGAAATTGCACCCTCACAGTCTTTCTGCCTTCCCCAAGGGCTTTCTGCCTTCCTCACCTTTCAGGCAAAGCTCCCAAACTGGCTTGTGCTGTTTTACAGCAGGCAGTGGAATGTTTCTTTAGGGAACTCAGTCCCGGGCAGGGATCCTGGGTGCTGCAGCAATGGAACAGCCTTTCTCCATGGCTTGCCACTCCCTTAGGCACAGCTCCTCACCTTGCCTTAACAAAAGCAAACACAACAGTCCAAAGACAAACACAGGGGTTACAATTCGATTTGTGTTAACCATTCTCAGGTGATAACCACTACATTACGCTAAGCAAACAGCAACACTCCACCGTGGTAAACCAGAACCAGTGTCACAGCTGTGATCCAGTCCTTAAGTGAGGTCCTATTCAGCTAAACTATTCAGGATCTCTAACCAGGGACTTAAGATGCATTTTTCGCCAGGGAGGCAGGAAATCCCTCCTCATCATACTCCCTCCGAGGAAGCCCTTCATGCCACAATTTCTAGACTTCACATCACAAGACTGACAACCCTTTTAGTTCCAGAAAGGAGGATGATCTCAGCCAGGCTGAGGGGTTCCCATCTGGAAAGCAGCGATTGCCAGCAGTTTCATAGATGCTGATCTCTCTCATGACGGGAGACTGATCAGAGCACCTTTGAGCCTCATTCCCCAGCCATACCACTGACAGGCTGACTCTGTGCCAAACACCTTCATACCAAAGCCTATGGGGGAACAGAAAACAAAAAAGCAGTGTCCATTCCCTTACGAGCCCCAAATCCACTGGTGCTAGCCACTGCCTGCCCCTGCTCAGATAAGTATTGTGACAGACACCTAGGTAGGGACATCTAGTTCTCACTCTCTTCTACCAGCAAAGGGAAATGGCTGCTTTGTATTCCCTCTGCTCCCCACCTCACCCTGTTCCTGCAGCAGCGACTGCCTTTTGTGGGACTGGGTTGGGAACACGGCCCCCGGGATACCAGCCCTGGAGGAACCATGACACTGGACAAGTGCCCTGGCAGCACGGCTGGCAGTGCCTGGCCTTGATCCCTAACGCCCCACCCCTGTTCAGCGTGTGCAACCTGGTTTCCGAGGCCACAGACATGCACTGAACCCCTCCCCGAGAGCTCCCTGTCATGCCCAAGCTGGATGAGAGCTGGAACAAAGCACGGCCAATCCCCAGACTCTGTATCTGGAGACACAAAGGAGAGAGCAAGCTTCCCTGCCACCCGAGATGGGAGCAGAGGTGTCCCAAAGGCACAGCCCAGCCTCCATGGGGGTCAGCAACTGTTCCACTGCACTTGGAGACCAGCCAGACGAAATCCTGTCAGTGTGGAGAGTTACTTCTCAGGAAGTTCACCACATCACAGCATCCTAGAGCAAAACCAGGCCCCTCTGCCCTTCAGCTGTTTGCTGTACCCACACAGAGAATGACACAGGCCTACGGAGCTCTATCCTACATTCAGAAACAGCAGATTCCTAGGGAGACAGGCGGGAAGGGTGAGCCATGCTGACCTGGCACACAGCCCCTGCCTGGATGCAGCCAGAGCTCTCACAGACACTCACAAACACAGCCCCCAGTCCTGGGGGGAGTGTGGGCACTGAGACACGGGTCAGCACCTTCTGAGCCTGCTATCACTTTGGACTTGGCTCCAGAAAGGGTGGCTCAGTGCTCTCCTCCAGACACAGCTGGCAGCAGGCAGCCAGAACCAGGTCCCTGCCAGCAGGCATGGGTGCTCTACCTCATCCTTTTGCTCAAAGAGATCTTTGTCCACAGAAGTGTTCGATGTGTCAGTGTCAACAGCAGTAAACCCGACTGTGCCCAGGAGATCCTCCGCTGGAAGAAGTATCAGATAGAGAAGCTGCACTTTACAATCCAGTGCCTGATTTCCTGCCAGCTTGGTTCAGTCCATGGTTAAACTACACCTCCTGGGAAAGGAGGAGTATCAGGATTCATCTCTAGAACTACCCAATGCTTTTTCCACCACAGGAAAACCCACAGACAGGAGGGGAGAAAAAGCTCAGAAAGACGAGCAGAAGCGGTTTTGTTTCTGCCCTTGTCACACTCCTATTTAATCCTACAGGGCACAGCACGGCCCTGCCCAGAACCCCGTCGTTCGAATGCTGACATTTCGTGCTCTGCCCCTGCAAGAACGCCTCTGCCCTGCAGCCCTGACTCACAGCCGTCGCTTCCCTTTATGCAACTCGGCTCCATTTCCTGCGCAGCCGGCGATGCCCGGTGCCAGCAGGAGCCGCGGCCGCACGGGTGCAAGGCTACAGACAGCCTGCGAGGGAGGCACCCCTCCGCTCTGGCACTTGCACCGCTGCCTCAGCTCCTTACATTATTTCGTATCGCTGTCCCCCAAACATCACCCACACCCCCTTTAAGTGATAAATACCGAGCTCTCCACCATCAGAATCTGATGCTATAATTAGACACCCCTAGAGCACACACTGCTGCGTTACACAACACGGCTCGGAGCTCCTGGGTACCGGCTCAAGCTACATTTGGATTTCATTCACATCACGAACAAACTCTTAAAGCAAAATCTCCCGAGTGGTCGTGGTTACTGAGCTGTGGTTCAGATGACGAGGCAGTCTGAGAGCACGCAAACAGATTTTCCTGGTCTGAAACTAAAGCAGAGGTGAACTCCACTCACCAGCGGGTGTCAGTCCACAGGACTAGACTGGAGTTAGCAGAAGTAAAACCTCCAGCACACGTACAAAGTGGATGGCAGGTCCTAACTATCAACTGTTTGCCCGATATCCAACCCCCTTTATGGCACACAGGTTGTTAACGCAGACATAGCTGCTCCCAGTCCCATGCAAACGTCACTGCCAGACCAAGAAATGCCTTTGATTCATTTCAAGGGTAATCTCAAAAGCCAGACTCCAAACTCCACGGCTTCACAGCTCTATCACATTTCTGTTTTCTTTTCCCCGCAGCAGCAGGGCAAGTTCCTGCCCAAACTTCTTCCTACAGCTGCACCAGGAAGCACTGGACTAGCTGCGGTAACTCACACTAATAAACTGGATAAATAGTTCACGTTACTCACTTTCAGCTGACTAACACGGTGATAGCTCTGTCACTTAAAAAGGGCTGGGTGAAATGCCCTACTGCAGCAGGGTGTGCCTTGCAGGAGCACTGCAGATCCCGGTGCAGCGAGAGCCATATGGCATCTCCAGAGAGCAGCGCTGTGAGCCAGAGCCCCAAGTACTGTCTGCAGTTCCCCCTCTACGTGGTACAATTTATAAGCAAATTAATGCTTATAATGCACCTAACTCCCACCGGATGCAGCAGGATTAAAATTCTTACTGGGACTTTAAAACCCATCCCTGAGGCCATCCCTGCTGACACTGCTCGGCAAGGGGGTAGATGGGCAGCACAGGACCCAAACCTTGGCAGCTGCACACCCAGCCTGCACAGCTGTTTTGGAACCTGTGCCTGCCAAACAACAGCATGAGGAAAAAAACCAATCAGAGACAACATTTAGGATGTGTTATTTCCCAAGGTTACCATCAGCTGTTAAGAACGTTTATGTAATAAAAAAGGCAGTACCACTGGTCATAGACAGCCCTTCATCTGACCCTAGCGAGCATCAAACTTCCTACAGAAAAGACCATTACCTAATTCAACCTAAAAGAGCACTCTCCCCAACCCAAGTTTCCTGCATCATCTGCAAGATGTGATCTAAATAATTCAAAACTTCACTGGATCTAGGTCACAGACAGAGGTTGGTTTTTCAGCAAGATGTCCCAGAGGAATTGGCTATTTTGTTTAAATTGTTCCTGACTTCCAACACCATATATAAGGACACACAGTAGCAGACCAAGTGGATGAGAAGTAGGAAGGATACTGACAAGGGCTAACTACAGCTTATCAAAGCTGGGCTCCTTCTCACTCTCAGGGAAGATAAAACCAATAGGTTGCATCAGAGTCGTGGCTGTGGCTGCTGAAGGTCCACAGGTTAATTGCAAGAGACGTGCAAAAATTCTCAGGTCAAGCAAGCTTGTCGTCTATTTGCAAGGATCCACACACACATCTCCAAGGGTCTCCAAACCACAGTGGATGAAAACCCATCGAAGAAGAAGAGAAACCAATTTCAGCTCTTCCCAAGGATGAATCCATGGAATGACTTCTCTTGGTTGACTATGGAAGGAGCCCTGGTGGAAGTGCCACAGCTACATGGACAGTAACATTTCTGAACATCTCCCAGGCCAGCTCTTGGGCTCTTTAGGTGCATACAGTTCACAGAAGAATTGCAAAGGCAAATCTTTAACCCTGAAGTATTTTTTATATCTTTGGAAACACTACATCAAGCAGTCCAGAATCCAATGGTTGACCTTACTTTTGGGTATGTTGCTTTTTCCCTCCCCATTACTTGCATGTAATAACAGCAAGTTACATAAAGTCAGGAAATGGGACCAGCACAAAGTTCAAACTAATTTTCCTACTGAAGGCCTTGCGCAACCATTTTTACAGCAGGCCTTTAATGACATCTTTAGTCCAGTTACAAGGTTGAGATTACAGGCATTTTCAGGTAACTTGGGCAGGTCATCAATACTTCCTGGAAAACTGGTTTTGTTTTCCATATTTCTTTGTCAAAAGGAGATAGCAGGGATTATACTCATTTCAGAGAAACTAGGTGTTATATCGTCTCTCAAAAGGACAGAAATCATAGGAAAAGAGACTTGTCTCCACTTGACACATACAGAATTTCTCAAATCTGCTTTATCACAGGCAAGCTACTTGCATTACAAGTACTAGAAATGCAACAAGCTTTAATATACTGGCCAATATTAAGCATCTACCAACTTCATCACACACCCACATTCAAGACTTCATATGAAATAGAGAGCTTATCACTCTACTCGAGGTTTCCAGACAGATTAAGTCAATCTGGGGACAATAAACTTCAGAGAAACTGTGCCACAGCATTAAAAGGCTGTATTTAGAGGAAGTACTGGTTGTCCAGACATGAAGTATCCAACATCCCAGAACCTGATCTCTGCAGGATACAAGAAACCGCACGTAAGAACTGAGATGTTAACATACGTTACATTTTAAAATCCTGACATTTTATTCCTCACTCTCCAAATTCCATGTCCTATGTTCAGCAGAACAGCATGGAAAGGATGAGAACATTTCAATTAAAATAATTCTATTTTTATTGGCCAAGGAGCTCCAGCCCTATGGATCTTGCAAAGAACTCTGTGGGTCAAATTCACCCCATGCTATTGTATCAAAGTTCCTAAAGATCTGTATTTTTTCTTAGTGTCCTGACTTTAATAGATGCTTTGCACCAATATTTTCTACAAAATCAGACCTTCAATGCATTAGATACCTAATGTTTTAAGTTGTTAAAAACTTCACCGTTTGGGAACAGAAGTCAGTATAGCCACAGGCCCTATCAAAATCATTATCAGCAAGATAACGATTTCTTCATCACTAAACTCCCTATTTCTTTCTCACCTAAAACCAGATCATACGAGCAGAGCTTTGAACTTTAGAGTGTGGATTTTTTTTTTAACTATTTAGCAACTTGTACTACTTGCATGCCTCAATTAAGTAATTACCTTGTGATTTGATTGCTGTGCACACCATGAATTACATATTTGTATTACACAGCTCCCTGGGACATGCAGCCATGTCCATGGGCTCCAGCAGAAGTCAAACAATGGAGCCACTGTTTCAGCCCTGCCTCCTGGCTCACCTTCTCAGCACAGGCTTTTTCCTCTCTGCTTCCTTTCAATGCTACCAGGGCTGAGCCACTGCTGCAGCTTTCCTTACAGCTCCACTTTCTGGAGTCCTGGGACTTGGTTAACAAACAAACAGTTCCTCCCTTATGAAAAAGAATCTTGGAAACAGAAATTCAGGTTTTGGAAGACAGGAAGGCAATCAGAAGCACACCAGATTTCAGAAAAAGAAAATCAGAAAAAATTCTGATTTTTTAAGCAAGTCATGTAATTCTGGGAGCCTCATGGGGGAGGTAGGGGAGAAAAGGAGATTTAGGTATATATTTGTGCAACTGACAGCTTTTTACCTTACAGTATCAACGAGGAGTAGAAAAAGCCTCCTGTCAACCTGAAAACAATTTATGAGATGTGCTCTTTGGTTCAGCCCTCAAGTCAGACACAGCCTCCCGCGTGTTTGGGTGAGCCTACAGGCTGCCACACCGCCACCATCGTCCTCCTCCTCCACGCAGAAAGGCAGCAGCTCCGCAGGAGCCGGCCAGCCCGGCGGCTCTGGCAGTGCCAGCCATCTGCTCCAGCAGCCCTCCCACGCAGGCACAGGCTGCCGAGGCGGGCTCCTGCCCGGTGCCAGCCTCACCCAGAGCCGCTCACGGCAGCTCCGCGCTCTCCCTGTGCCACTCCTGTGGGCCGGGGCGCTGCGGGCCTGCTGCACCGAACCCAGGCCGCACCGAGCCCAGGCTGCACCGAGCCCAGGCCGCACCGAACCCAGGCCGCAGCGAGCCCAGGCCGCGCCGAGCCCAGGCTGCACAGAACCCAGGC
>VZRO01005748.1:1666069-1716531 GCA_013397915.1 Daphoenositta chrysoptera
CGCGCCGAGCCCAGGCCGCGCCGAGCCCAGGCCACACCAAACCCAGGTTGCACCGAGCCCAGGCTGCACCGAGCCCAGGCCGCAGCGAGCCCAGGCTGCACCGAACCCAGGCCTCACCGAGCCCAGGCTGCACCGAGCCCAGGCTGCAGCGCCGCGGAGCCGCACGGCCGAGGGCCTCCGCAGAGCCGTGAGAAAGGACTGCACAGAGGGTACCCAGGCACAGCAAAGCCACCAGAGCTGGTGGCCGGTCCTGCAGCAATGAGCAACCAGCCCACGGCCATCAGGGCATCGACAAGCTCTGGGCGCCCCAGCACACGATTCCAGAGGCACTGCACCGTGGCAACAAGACCGCTGGTGATGCCTTTCCCTGGTCTTAAAATTAAGAGCCAAACACAGTTAGAAAGGAAAAAGGGGTTTTTCCCTGGGTATTTATTGCAGGACCCTCAGGTGCACACACCCAGATGCAATGCCCACAGGGCACACAGAATGCACACCCACAGGCACTCGGGGATCACATTCCGGGCCTTACCAATGAGCACATCCAGCAAAGATTCCCCAGGGAGAGGCTCCAGTGAACCCCCTGCCCTGAGGAACCTTCCCCTGGATGGGCCTATCTTAATTTACAGAATGCATTCTAGGAGGACCTTGGTGTCTGGGGCTTTCTGACCCCTCACCACGAGGCTTCCAAGATGTTTAGTCTCTTGGCTTAACAAAATATTAGGTCTAAGAATATGGTCTAGAAGCACTAAGAATAGAAAAAGTATATAAAAGGGGTATAAAAGAAAAGGCAAAAAATCATGGCATCACCAGGATCCCCACACAGCCTGAAGGCACCTGCAAGGCCTGTCTCTGGCACAGCTCAGGGCTGCTACGCCTTGCTTTCACCACAGCTCTCTGCTGCCAAGGAATGGTTTCTGGAGGTTCATTTCCTGCCTGTCTTCATTCTTGTGCAGTCTGTGGCCACCCAGTTGGTGCTGCTCTGTGCTAGGGAACATGTGAAATCATGTGAACATGTCACAACTCCAGGATTTACTGGCTTAGGTCTGCATTTGCCAATGTTTATGCTTTCAGAAGAATGCCTTAGAGCACTCACCTTGTTTTGAGCTACAAAAATGTTTCTGATACATGCTGTGAACAAAGAGGGGTGCTAAAAACCTCTTCTAATCCATGTCTCTCAAAGGAACAGTGCACCACAATCCAAGGAAAGAAGCCAGAGCACAAAACTGTGCAGAATAATCACCCTGTAAAAAGCCAGCACCCATAAAGGAGACAAGAGTCCTGCAACTTCATTCCAATAAAGGGAGAGAGCATCCACTGGGACCTATTCCCCCGTGGGGTTTCTCTCTCCAGGTTTCAGAGGGCACAGCCTCCTTTTATCCCAAACTCCTGGCTGCATGTTGCCCTCTCCCTTTCCCCATTGGCTGAGGTACAGCCTTCCCAAACCACCTACCACATATTCCCCCTTGAACCTAATATTTTACCCCAAAGTTCAGAAACTCAGGCTTGTGCCCATTTGTCTGTTTCAGGAGTCGAACAGTCTGGGTTCTGTAACAAAGGCTTGAAGTTAGTAGAGACATTAAGACCCATTTCAAAGACATTAACCCTCATCCATCAAATACCCTCATCCATCGAATTGTTTGTGAAGACATTATTTTTGATGTTTTCTTATCAAAACTGAATCAGGCAATGTTTGTGTGGCTTGGCACTTCCAGGCACAAGTGAAATGCAAGCATGGTCTGACACTCAGTTGATCCTGAGCCAGGATCAGAGAGTTACATATAAACTCCCTGAAGCTTTGTCATTTGGTCTAGAAAGGTTTGGTTTTGAGCTTTTGGATAAATTCACCTCAAGACACAGAATGCACACACAGACCTGCAGATCTACATCCTTCTGAATTATTTGCCACAGTCCCAAAATCACACAAGTCAATGCACATAATTCTCCCATCAAGATTTACCCAGTTCTCCTAAGGCTGATCAGACCTAGACTTCAGAACAGGCAATTTTGCCCATTTTTGGAACAGTTTCAGCTGCAAGCTTTGGATTTAGACACAGGTCACACAAGAGATTTGGACCTCAGTCTCCCAGTCAGGTAGTGCAGATAAGAGCATTTCTGAGGCACGAATCCATATGAAGAACCACCCTAATCATAGCACACTCAGAGCTAAACTACCAGATTCAAAGGAAACTTAGACTGACAGCACAGAGGTTGGCTGGAGTGCTGTGTCTGTGCTGGCTCCCTGTTTCTCATAGCTGCATTTTACTCCGGTGGGTTCATCTATGCTATTTTCTTGTGGCTTGCAGCCACATGGCCGAGGGGATGAGTGCAGCAAGAATTAAAGGCTGTGTGACAGCACAGAAGCATGCAGCACACACTGCTCTGTGTGTGTGTGCAGGCACACTGCCTCCCCAGAATTAACCACTGCACTCAGGCAAAGGGCAGGCAGAGCCTGAACAGAGCCCGAGCTCCTCAGGAACACCAGCTACTCCCTCTCAGGGACATCAGCTCCCCCCTCTCAGGGGCTCTCAGCTGAAATGGGCTGTGGGTGGGTGCTTGGGATGGGAGCTGTTGGCCCCGCAGACCACCAATGCCTCCAGGCTGAACGCAGGCAGACAGGTTCCCCTTCACTGTCCTTTGGCACATGGCCTGGGATGTGAGACCATGCATGTCAGCAAGTGTGACAGGTCACAGAGACATGCCACAGCCTGAAGGCATCCTGCTGGGACCTCGGGTACCCTGCCAGAGTGAGGCTTTCATTTCTGAAGCATCCTCTACCCACTCTTGCTTCCTGCATGCCCTTCTCCTCCTTCCCTTCCTCCAGTTGGAGCAACACAGCATTCTGCATGCTCCCCGAGAGAAATAGGGCAAACATAACCTGATTAACCAAGAGGATTTGAGCAGGAAGGGGCGGGGGAGGAGATTAATACACAGAGAACCACAGAACCTTTCCCTCTCACATTAGCCCTTGCCTATTCAATAATTAAAGTGTTCTGCGGTGACTCTGACTTTGGGATTTGCTATAAAAGCTTCTCGTAAACTCTGTCTCAGCATGCAGACATCAGACCAAAGAGAACATTGGTCTGACAAGCTGAAATTTCTTCCAGGCTCAAGGGTCAGTCAGAAGCTTAAAACCACTTGGATGTGAGCCTATGGCTCCATTTTAAAACATAAGGATCCCTCTTGCTGTTGTTCACCTATTGAAGAGAGTGAATCCAACCTTTATTTGGCCACTCTGGCTCTGAAACATGGTTTCGAAGTTAATGCAGGCTTTCTCCGTTTCATGTACAAAAAAGCCCCCAAGGCTGGCAGCGCCCCATGAACACAGGAACATATTACACAGGCTCTGGCTGCTCTCCAAGCCTGTTCTGATGTTCTATTTTCTTTCCATCCCTTCTTTCTTGCTTACCTTAAGGCATCTAGATGTTTCGGGATGGAAATGTAAAGCTACCCACACGCAGAAAAGATGCCTTCCCTGACCTTCCAAGGAGCTATTTTTGGCTGCTCTTATATGCCTAAGAACTCTTACAGGGGTCATGCACTGAACTAACTGGCCCTCAGTAACTTTTGCCTAAGAGATGAGATGTTGCAGATATTGTAAAAAAAAATTTAATTCTCTCCATAACCTAACACAGTACTGACTCCAAATCTTCAGGTCCTATTTGCAAGGGAGCACATTTTAAAAGGGGCTGCAAGCCTGAGATTATTACTCAAAGGAATGTATGCTCAACATTACACCTAAACATACAAACAGAATAATAAAGACATATCCTTAATCCAGAATTTTCCAAAAGTTATTGAGTACCCTCAGCCTTCCACTGACTTCACTTTTCAAGCCCAAACCTGGAGGAGAAGGACCTCCAAAAGTTTCAGAGTGAAACAGATTTCTTTTCAAAATATGTAGCCCCAAACATTTTATGATATTAAAAGGAACATAGGTTAGCAGCCAAACACACGCACAGAATGATACTCCATAAAAAAGCAACAGTCCTAGCTCCATCTGTCAGAGCACATGAATACACCACATCACATCCCAGCAGTCAGAAACCCAGGCTCTGGTCTGTCCTGTGTCTCTCAAATTCTAATGCTGGCTTTTTTTTCCAAACTGGCACTGCCCAGACTGCAAACGTTTCAGTCCAGAGGCCGAGATAGAAGCAATGGATGAGCCCCACTGCCCCCGGAGCAGCCCAAAGGCTCCTCGTGTGGCAGGGAGTTAATGCTGATCCAGGGACTGCCCAGCCCTGTTGCCACTCCACACACTGTTAGCCCTCACAGAGAGCAAAAGATAAAACATGCAGGTACCTTTTCCCTTCTGACATCACAGCATTAAACATCACACAAACACACAGCCTACAGAATGGCTAAAGCAGAAATGCTGTACAACTAGCAGAAAGGATGTGGAGAATATATGGGGAGTGAACTGTGCAAACACACAGAGAACACGTGACACTTTCTCCCAGCATCTCACATTTTCATCACATTGGCATCTTTTAAAGGGTTCTTGAACTGAAATACTGCCTTTTAAGGCCAGAACTGCAAAAAGTTTAGGGATACAACTGATTTTGCACAGAGCTGTGAGAAAAACAACACAGGGTTGAGGTGGCCAGTGAGAAATGGTTGTACCTTGCATTTAGCACCCAGGACAGGCACGCTGTTCCTCTCAGTATAGGGCCCGAGTTAGAGAACCATCAGGCTCTGTAAGTACCAGGATTTCCCCCACAGCAGCTAAAAGTCATATGTTTCCTCCCTTTGGTAATATCCATCTGCTTAAACAAGACTCACCACAGTTTGCAAAACAATGAGGCCGTGCCCTGCAAATGTTTGCTAAACATTTGTGCAATTTCATCCAAATACAGGAACAAAGGGAACACAAGTCAGAAACTCCACACTTAGCATTGCTCTGCGAAAACGATTCATTGGCAGTCCATAGGCATGCAGCAACCTTCCATTTTCTATTTAAAACTTGAGTATAAATAAAAAACGTGAATTAATCAATGGAGATAAGGGTTGGTATTTGTATAATGTTCTTGGAAAACACAGCATGCCAAGCCAAGCACCGTATTTGGCAATTACTCTGCTTTACTCTGCTTCCACTTTCACTTCCCTGGTTCGCTCTGCCTCTTTAGCTGATGGGCTCTTTCTGCTGTGTGCCTTTGCAATGCCTGTGCTGCAAAGCTGTGCTCCCGGCAGAGACTTTCAGCTTGGTGCCTGCCCGAAGTGTATTAATGATCTCACTACAGCTGCATAAGGAAGCTGGGTCAAAAGACTATTGCCTGACAGCAATTGGGGCTGCACCCCTCTCTCCCCACCTTTATTTTTCGTTGGAACCACTGCTACCGTTCAGACCTTTGGTACTGAGTCATGGTGCAACATATCACGTTTCAATTAAGAAACACAGGCACTTAAAATTAAAAAGGTGTGGAAGGAAATTAAGACCACAAAGCAGTTATTTCCTGGAAAGGATAAGAAATCACTCTTCTCTTCCTGACAAGCCACGCCCTGAACATACATATGACAACAGGGCTCACCTCTAGCTTTGCTTTGGGTAGGATGAGGTGAGCAGCACCAATCCACAGTTCAGAGCGGCCAGCTACAGCACACCCAGGTGATGGTGTAAATCCCCAACAGTACAAGCTGGAGAACTTGTTGAGAAAATGGTGTGTGTGTTTGCCTTGGCTACCTTCTACTTATAAAATAAAGCTGAACAGAACAAAACTAAAAACCCTGGGTAGCAGAACTTCTGAAGAGATAAGGCAAGAGTTTTCTACTGGGGGAAGCTCCTTGTCCACTCCAGCACTATGCTCAGCTGGAAGTACACAGGATATAAATGGCATTTAAAACTCTGCCTGGTAACCTCTCAGGACAGCAGCTGCCTTTCACAGTCATGTCTTTTGCCAAGGGCTCTGTATCCACCTACAGAGCTGCCAGCAACCACCATCACCACAAAAGAAAATATTTAAAAGAATACCTTATGCAGAAACAGTGAAGTTATTTTTCCCCTTTGAGAAGAGCAGAAGAGTTGAAGTCTTCAACACAAGCCAAAATCACCTCAGAACTGCTACCTTAGGCCTCAGCCAGCCCAGCTGCAGCTTTTTAAGGAGTCTCAGGGGTGACCCAAGTGTGGGAACTGAAATGAAAGCACCTGGTTGCCTATCTCCATTCTATTGCTGCACTTGTTGAACTGCAAGTTAAACATCAAGTTCTTTCTCCAAGGAAGGGATAATCATTTATTATATAATCATCTATAGGTTCCTTCACCAAGTCTGTGTGTCTGTAATGTTAAAAAGTACTCTCAGCTTTCTGCAATGGTTGGTATGGCCCAGCAACTTCATCACAGGATGCTGACTTTCCAGCAATGTAACTTGGAATTCTGATTCACAGAAATGAAAGTTTGGACACAGTGATTTTTGGATGGGAGAGAATGGATTATCTGCTGTCACACAGAGAATCAACCAGATGTATAAGGTCTGAAATGCTAGAAAACTGTCAACCCCCAAAAGGGAGGCAGTGTCATGTAGTTAAGTGCAGGTCATTTATCAGAGCACCCCGTTTCCTGCAGTTCCTAACTAAATGAGTAAGATTCCAGAGCTGCACCAAGGGAATGGGTTTGGCTTGGAATCCTGCACAGTGACTCATGCTTTCATGAATAAATTCATTTCCTTAGAGAAGCAAGACAAAATCACATGTTTTGCTTAGTCCAGCTACCTAGAATGTTGATTTAGGAAGCTATTGCAAAAAATTAGAGTTTTATCTAGCTTTATATTGAATGCATAATCCACTGCAGCTGTACTTGCAAACATAACCAACTTTTTAAGGGGAAAAGAAAAACTGGTGTAACTTGGAAGTGCTGGGTATTGAAAGATGTCAGCTAGAAACCAGTTTGCAATCAAAACCAAACAACTGACAAAAAAAACATTGTGGAGGTCTGGGTGTTCCAGAAACTGTTATTTACACAGGTCTCCATATTTACTCCCCTCCTGCACATTTAAAAATAGGTTGTAGAAACACAGGCCCGTAAACAGTAGGAAATGAGAATTGCATCAGCTAGCCCCTCCCCTTCCCCACAGTGACAGTGCAGAGAAAACGAGGGCGTGAAGCAGCGAAAGCTCGGGATCTCTGTAACACCAGCATCCCCACAGGGCGTGGAAGCAGCCACGGACAGGGACCCAGAGGTGTACGGACCATGGCTTATCAGTTATGTGCAGAGATATTTGTTAGTGCAAGCCAGGATGAAACTCATCTCTCAGCTTTTCGTTTTCTTAGATCAGTTCAAATGGTTTGATGTGGCTTTACGGACCAAACTGGAGCACACAAAATATGGCTTTTTATGGAGTATGAACCAACTCCCTGTATCTTACCCTGAATAAGTATTTCAAAAGAATAATGCAAGCATTCTGGCTCTAGAACTTTTGGTGTCGAGTTCCACTTTGGAGTCTGGGCCTCTCTGGTTCAGCAAAAGACCCTCCATCATTTTCATGCTGCATTACAAAGCTGAAATGTTTCACAATTAACAAATCTCTGCAGTACCACCATCAGGTTGGTATATAGAAACACCTTCACATTTTACAAAGGAGAAATGAAGCCATTAAAGCAGGAGGAAATTGTTCAGGTCTCAGAATAAATCAAAGAGAAAGACAAGACTTGAACATGATGTAGCTATGTGTAGTGCCAGGTCTTTCCCTCACACACTGACACCATGGGAAAGCAGAGCCCTTGATGATGTCAGAGCAGAAGCAGGACTGATCATGCATGGAATAAGGACTTTTAAGGGCAAATTAAACCTCAAGTCTCAGGTAGAGTGGAGAAGTGCCACTGACCTTTCCAGGGCTGGTCAGCATCCCCAGCAGCTTTGTGTTACTGATAACCTCCCAGCTGAGCTGTAGGTCACACAGCAAACCTGCAGGTCCTGGTTTGGCGTCCTTATTCACCCCTGCAGCACCATCAGATTTGACTCAGTCTGTCATGAGCCAGGACCTGAGCAAATGGAGAGAGTAGAAATTAAATGTCACCATGTAAAACCTCTTGTATATTAGCAAAATTGAGAGAAATTGACTAACATTTTGTGTTTTACTGGAAACAGCAAAATGCATACATTCAACTCACCTTGTGTAACTGTCTCTGGACTTTATCTTTGTGAAAATGATCTAATGGTACCTTGTAGTCTAAAGGCAAACATGTTGTTTAATAAGAATGTGGCATTGTTTCCATCTGTTATCACTCAGATCCTGATCAAATGCCACCTGAGGCCAGTGGAAAAGCTCTTCTTCTAACTCCTAGAATAAAAACATAAATGTTTCTACATTCAGCAACTTCTGTTGCGTTATTATTCAAGTCTAATCTGTGAAAACTAATGTGAAAAGGAGGGCAAGCAGGCTGAGGAAGGGTCAAGCTTCCCTGGAGAGACAGTGTCACATTTCTGGCACTCCCATCACTCTATCAACACCACCTCCTGCTACCACGATAAAAGGCAGCAGTGGAAAAAGAATAGGAAGAGTAAAACTCCTTATCTACACACGTGAGAAAAGTCAGCCCATCCCTACAATCAACGACTTACAGGAAATCAAAACAGACCTGGCCTCCATCTTCCAAGTGCAAGAAAAATGCCTGTAATTTGCTCACCCCGTTCTGTTTGTGCTGTTCTGAGCCTTCTCTCATTGAAGCTCTCTGAAGCAGAAAATCAATGTCAATCATGCCAGATGACTGCTTTCCTCCTGAGCATCTACTGCTGATAATAAGATCACAAAGGCCACATAAAAGGAAAAATTTGGCCATTGCAGCTGCCTTCTCAGTTCTGTAACTGAGATAAATTAACAGGTGAACTAACACTGGCATATTAAAAGCTGACTCTATTTTTTTTACAAAAAAGGGGTTCTGATCTGCTTATCATCATCATTGAGGCCATACTGAGGCCAGGATGGTCTTTAAACATCCCAGTTGGCTTGCTTTGGCCTGCTCTACTCAAAGTAGGACCTCTGGTATCTGAGTAGGCACCAAAGAGATAAGGACACCCTGATGCCTTACAGATAACAGAGAGTCAATCTTTTTTCTGTTCTCAGTAACAAGCAAGGGAAGATGTTACTGGAACTTACACCCTGAAAACCATGCCCAAGTTTATTTTTTCTGAGCCATAGGAATAGGCCTACAATACCAATATTCTTCTCAGGAGCCTTGGTCTCCTTGTGATTAGTAAAATACCACTTGCTCTACATTACATATTTTGAAATCCTATTAGTCTATTTAGCCAGTATTGTCATAGAAGCTTCTTATCTCACATTTCAACTCTTTAAAAGTAGAAGTTTTTATGGTCAAAAATATTTCTTATTGGTCTTAATTCCTGTCAAATGTTCCTTTTCTGTCCTCCCAGATGTCTGTAACCCAAATCTGAATGAGATGTTCAGTCATATAGAGCCATTGTAAATACAGATTCCTGGGATGCAGAACTAAACTTCCTAATCCATCCTTGAAGCTTCTGACAGAACAAGATGCTCAGTGAACCCAGAATAATGCAGAATGACAGAACTATGTTTCCTTTTTATCCTCATTCATGTGGCTTTCGGCCAGCTCAGCATCTACCCACACTTCTCTTCCTTAGTGACCAGTCTTCTCTGACATGGCACATCCCACAAGCATCACTCCTTCCTCCAGCAGCAGCAAGGAACAAAGCACATCTAGGTCTGCAACCAATAGCCTGTTATATTTAACCTCCTTTGCTGGAAGTGCCAGTCTTTATAATAAGCAGAATTTTGTATTTTTCTGTCTTGTTTCATGCAAATCTACACAAATTCTATGTGTCAAACATTTTTAGATGTTTTCTGCCCTGTATTTTTTGTTTATTTTATTTTTCCAATGGACTGTCAAATAACTGATGAGGCTTTGGGCTACTATTCCTGTCAGATCACCCCAGCAGAAGGGAATTGTCACTGGGATGGTGTGTGACCACGTGTGCCACAGCAAGATAAGCACCTCACAAAGACCTCAAGTACATCCTAGGAGCTGAGGACAGATATGGCCAAAAATCAGTTAGAGTCAGAATCCTGAAAGAAAACTAAGACAAAGATTGTAAAGGTACCACAACTACAAGAAATGAGAAAAAGAAAAGGAAGAAAAAATTATCACTGTAAAAACAAGAATGAGAAAATAAAGGTAACACATCTACTCACACAAGATTAAATGCATACTTATCTGATTTTCAGTAAGGATGAACATGCTAATCCATGAGGTAAAGACAGGATGCCTAAGAGAAGAGGTAGAAAGCAGAAATGGGTAAAAAGTAATAAATGAACGCAACTCACAGATGGTGAGCAAAACTCACCAAGTCTGCTGTCTTCCAGCTGGAGGAAGCAGGCATTCTCAATTCCAGAACTCTGATGAGCACAAACCCAAAAGATTTTAAGCACATTTGCCTACTTGAAGGCATTACCACAGGATCAGAGAACAACAGGTTCTAAGAAGCAAGCCATGGTAGGTAGGCCCATGGTAGGCCCAAGCAGTTTGGGCCTGTGCTTTTGATATCTGTACAGTTCTTCTGAAAAAATTCCAAAAGAAAATCTAACTAAAAACATGATATTCAATGAATAATAAAGGGATAAAAAGTAGCGTGGATTTACTAAAAGCCAGTTTTGTGGGATGACACACAAATTAGTATAGTATAGTATAATATAAAATTGAAACTGCAGGCACTCAGAAAATTTTTTAAAAAACTTGGTTTTGCTTTTTATTGGGAGTGAGAAATAAGTGAAGAAATAAGTGAGAAATAAGTGAATAGGAGAAGCATTTAGCTTTACTAACCAACCGCAGGGTGACAGGAAACTGACAGCGTGGTGTGACTGAAAAAGATCAGTGTGAGTCCAGTCACGGAATTTCCAGTAACTTCAGGAAAACATTAGTGTTGTGTTTGAGGCATCGCTATCTGAAACACTCCATGCAGCAGTCCATCTCAGGAGAAAAAGCATTTTAAAAACTGGGACAGTCCCACAGAACATACACCCCAATGACCAAGGAACTGCTTGCGTGACCATGCAGGGCTGAAAAGGTTTGGGTTATATAACCTAACACAACAAATGAGTGGGAATTGGATATGTAAATACACGGAAAGGGGAAATAAACAAAAAACCCCGAACATCTATTGATTTAGATGGAAATTAGAAGCTGGTTTCCAGTCACCCGACAAGAGCCCCCGTCCGGAACTACCGCCATAACCCCCTGAGGAGCTCTAGGCTGTCTGGCATTCCCGGGTGAGAAACGAGGGCAGGAACGCCTTGAATTCCCCACAAACTCTCCAGAGCCGGAGAGTTTGCTTTCACTCATCCCGGCTGAAAACAGAGAGAGCGGGATCTCCCCGACGGCAGCCCTGAGCCGAGCCCTGAGGGGAGCGCGGCGCAGCTCCCCGGCCCCGCCTCAGCTCCCGGCACGGCGCCGGCCGCTCGCCTCCCTCCACCCTCTCCTCGCCTGCTCCCGCTCCTTCCCGCTGCTCCTTCCCCCTCCTCCCTCTCCCTCTCTCTCCACCCCGACGTGTCGGCGGGCACGTCCCCAGCATCGCAGCCCGCCCGCCCCACGTCAGCCGCCCGGCCCTTATTTAAGGCGGCGGCCGCCGCCTCCGCCGCTCCGCCGCCACAGCCGCGCTTGGGTGAGGACGCTCGGTAGGTGCGGCCGGCGTGGCGGGCTGGGAGGGCTGCGGGGTGCAGGGGGAGCGGGAGTGCCAGAGGGGAAGGCAAGAAGGGGGGCTGCAGGCGGTGGTGCCCCGCAAAGCTCCGGGGGGACGCGGTGGAGCAGGCGGCGCCAAATGGACAAAGTGCTCCACGCCGCCTGCTCCGCCGACTCCCCCCGGCCGGGGTGGTATCGGGCACAGCCCTGGGCTTGAGTCCAGCCGGCGCGATTTCCACTCACAATCCCCCCATCATCCCCTGCCTCCATCCCCTTCAGCCTCCATGGATTAACTTGCTTCCCTTAATCGGTGCGTGTGGCCCCAGGGAGCGATCCTGCAAAGGGGCTTGAGGATGGGCTTAGGGCTGCGTTTCAAATACAGCATTAGTGGACCACCTACTACTCCCCTAACTTGTTTCTTTGAAGAGTATGGCACTCTAAAAGCAAAATTTTTTTGAGTTTTTAAGTGCAACAGACGTGATTGAGTGGGTGGCTCATCAGCCTTGCGCATTAAAGTGCTTATAGTGCGAAGGGAGGACTTGGCACGTGGAGAGTGCACTACATGGCCACGCTTCAGGAGGCTTCTGCAAATGAAGACTGACGTAGCTTGGTTGATTTTTCCTAAATATGGGCACTGCTGGCTTCCTGTCCGTCCCTTCAGCCTCAAAATTGCCAGTCCTTACCTGCTGCTCTGCTTGGCTTTTCACGCTCTGAACGAGTTGCCGCCTGTTCAGCACTAGAGAGTCGTGTTGTGTCTGTACTTGCATCCGTCTGTGCAGCTGCTCCTGCCCTGGGCTCTTCAGGCTGCTCCCAGTGCAGCTCCCAGTGCAGCCCCATTTCCTGGGAAAGCGTGGTGTTGCCTCCTATGCAGAAATGGGGATGAATGCACAATCCTCTGCCATCATCGTGGCATTTCGGCACCCGTGGGCTGTCAGAAACCATCTAACCAGATTGCTGTGCAGCTGGCAGCTAAAACGTGAGGGTGGGAGAGATGGTAGCACCAGACTCCAGCCATCTTAATTCAAAACTGCAGTTTCATTTCAAAACAAATTTGTGACGTGGAGGCTCATGCTGTGCTTAAAAAGGGCTTGCCTAAGTGTTGCACGACTTCAGCTCTGGAAAGGCTTCAGGGCACAGAATACCAGTTTTTCAGGGTGAGACAACAGAGATTGCCAGACTGTGCTGTGCTTAGAAGTACTAAAATGGCTTCCTGTACCTAAATGTAATATGGATGGTCATTTAGAACATCCTACTGCTGCTGCTGGAGTGCCACCAGCTATAAATATAATCAATGGCTCTCAGGCTGTATTTGAGGCAAAGCTATGGTGAGCTTGAACAGAGGATAGTCATCAATAATTCAGTTTTGCAATCATTTTGTGGCATACAGGCAGTATTGCCAGATGTTTTATTCATGTGTTTTGTATCCATTTTCATATCATCCTGGAATAAAGTCTCTCTTGCTGGATACAAATATCCTGGTGTCAGTAAAAGCTCCAAAGCTTGGAGAAATAATCTGTTGCTTTCCTTTCAGCAGTGCACCATGTCTCTCAAGGATCAGCTCATCCACACTCTCCACAAACAGGAGCACAGTCATGCTGAAAATAAGATTAGCGTGGTTGGTGTGGGTGCAGTTGGAATGGCCTGTGCCATCAGCATCCTCATGAAGGTAAGTGTCAAGCTTGGGAGGAAGCAGAAGAACCTGAGACCCAAAAGAGGGGCAAAAAATTAAATTGCCTTATTAGATGAACTTCTGGTTATACAATCCTTTGTTTGAGCCTGAAATGAAGCAAGAGTCCTGAAGCTATTGAGAGAGAACAAATAGCTGCTGCTTCCTGTAAAACCAAGTTTGCCTCAGGATCAGACATGATGTCCTTTATGTATAATTTTATGAGCTGCATTTACCTTTGTGGGACTTGCAGACTCCCTTCTAAGTAGGAATTGCCTAACACTAAATATACAAAAAGACGGAGAACTGAGGAGTTATTTTGTCTTGAGCAGAGTGGACAATGGAATAATTCTTTGCAGTGTGGTCTGGAAAAATTGGTCCTTGACACTCTGAATGACTTGTCCTCTGCATTGTTACCATATTGAAAATGCTGTGGTTAACACCAGGCTTGCTTTTCTTAACTGTCAAATAGGTTGCATATGAACTGCTATTAAATTATTCTTCATTATTGTCCTGCTAAATTGTACTAATGTTTCACGCAGAATGTGGTTATGAAAAGTACAAAGTGAACTCAAGAAAGTGTATGTCCCAGGGGACTAATTGAAGGACTCTGGGAAGAAGTGAAGTGTTAGAGATGAGCAAAGTAGCTTTTAAAGTAATTGTAACTTCACAGTTTAAAAACTGGGGGCTTTGCTCAAAAAGGCAGTAAACTTACCATTACTCTTGGTCTCTTGTAGGACTTGGCCGATGAACTCGCCCTTGTTGATGTTGTGGAGGACAAGCTCAGAGGAGAGATGCTGGATCTCCAGCATGGCAGCCTCTTCCTTAAAACTCCAAAAATTGTCTCTGGCAAAGGCAAGTAGTTGGCTCTCACACGTTCATTATTTCAAAATGGAGATAGTCACTTCAGGTCTCACACTGGGCAGCCAAGGCTGGCACTTAGCCTGTCACCATAATTGCTGGGGGGAAAGCTCATGGATATAGTACTCAGCTGACATTTTTAAATGTACCTTCTTACGGCCAGGCCAGCTAGGAATTTTCTTCCACGCTTCACTACTCCTTACAGAAAGATGAATTTCTTAAGTACTTGTGCACCTTAGAGAAGTTTATTTCACAACCAGTTAACCCCTGAACTCATTACTGCTTACTTCTGATAACTTCTAGTGGCAGCCTTGAGTAGGGCAAAGGCTTAACCCGCTCATACCTTAATTACAGTGCCCACAGGTAGTAGGTTATGAGGGCAGAACCTTCCTCCTGTTCTGCACAGCACTTACCCTGAATGCTACCCCAACAGCTACCCTATTCCCATCTGTGGCTGAGAAGCGTGGAGTATCACTGCCTGCAGCTGCACGTTATGATGTTGCCACTTGTGGCAACCAAGCACAGTCTTAAAATAAAAATTTAACTTCCTATAGAGGCAAAGTCTAGGGTAACAATTACCAGGGAATTACTGCACCCTTAAAGTTGAGAAGTTGAGCTCTCAGTACAGAAAGGAAGTGAGGACTCCTGTTCTCACCCATGTGTAGTAAGAGGTCATGTTTGACACAGCCTTTTGTCTGCAGATTACAGTGTGACTGCACACTCCAAGCTGGTCATTGTCACTGCTGGTGCCCGGCAGCAGGAAGGAGAGAGCCGCCTTAACTTGGTCCAGCGCAACGTCAATATCTTCAAATTCATCATTCCCAACGTTGTTAAATACAGTCCTGACTGCAAGCTGCTTATTGTCTCAAACCCAGGTTTGTCTTGTGTTGCCGTAAGAGGATTTGGCTTAGAGAATAGTGTTTCTTCACTAAGGTGGCATTAGTGCACAGGCTTTTAGAAAATACTTATGCTGGGGAAGAGACAGCTCCAGGGAGACCTTGGAGAACCTTCTGGTACCTAAAGTGGCCTAAAAGAGAGGTGGACTATTTACAATGGCATGTTGTGATAGGACATGGGTAATTGCTTTAACTGAAAGAGGTAGATCTAGGTTAGCTATAAGGAAGACATTCTTTATTATGAAGGTGGTGAGACACTGGAGCAGTTGGCCCAGGGAAGTTCTGGATGCCCCATTCCTGAAAGTGGTCATGGCCAGGTTGGATGGAGCTTTGAGCAACCCTAGTTGCCTAGTTCCACTAGGTCTAGTGGAAGGTGTCCCTGCCCATGGCAGGGGGTTGGAATGAAATGATCTTTATGGTCCCTTTCAACCCAAACCATTCTATGCTATCCATAGAGCAGATAGTGTCATCTTCCTTCTCCAGGCTCAGCAGTTTGGTCTTCTGAGGAATAAACTTGGGTCTTCAGTCCAAGTGACCTTGAGCACAGTAAGGTTCACTGATAATTGCATGCACAGCATAAAGGCAGAGCTGAGAGACTGTTCAAAAACAGTCATTATGTTGTATAAAACAGCCATTATGCTAGTCCACTGCAGTGCCTGGCCACGGGCACTGCTTTGTGCTCTATTCCATGCAACTAGCGTGCAGATAAAATGCTTACAGATGAACGGAAGGTACCATCCTCATTATCAATTTGCTCATGAGTGGCACTTGTAATCTCCCTCTTCTCCTCACAGTGGATATTTTGACCTACGTGGCCTGGAAGATCAGTGGCTTTCCCAAACACCGTGTTATCGGCAGTGGCTGCAATCTGGACTCGGCCCGTTTCCGCCACCTGATGGGAGAAAGGCTGGGCATCCACCCTCTGAGCTGCCACGGATGGATTGTTGGAGAGCACGGAGATTCCAGTGGTAAGGGTGAACTTGGGCCTGGCTGTTACACAGAATTCCCTGATGCTTTGTTTGCCAGAAACACCTTGAAAAGCTACAGCAGAACATTGGCCCAAAACCTTTGCTCTGCAGCACCTTGAAAATCCAAGTCCTGATTTAAGTCTTTTGCTGCACAGAGTAACCCTAGATGATCTATATTTGACCTGAGTGACTGTGCTTGAAAAGGTCATTACTGTAACCTGAGGTGGCTAAACATTTCTAGGCTAAATTGTTCCCGTAACTCCCAAAAAAACCACAAACTGAAGCAGCAAGAGGATAAAGTTCTCTGCAAGGGCCTCCCAAAGATCTGCACCACACCTACTGGCAGTCATTCAGCTGCCATTATTGCCATCTCTTAATTACTGAACATAGGAATTTAGGTGCAGAGGCAAGTCTGGAGGACAGGAGAAAGCACAACTTTCTCCTTATTTAGCCTGTACTTTTCCAAGCAGCACCAGAGCAGTACTGTCTGCTTCCTGACACCCACCAGAATGCACTTGGGATCAATTCTTATTTTGAGAGAGCTTTGCAAAATAGAGTGACTGTCATTGTAGTTCATGTTGCCTAAGTATTTAACTTTAACAAAGGTGTACTGAAACTTTGTGACACTGCGTGTAAATGTTGATGTGCTCCTAGGTTCTCAGCCTGCAGTTTAGATTTTCCTTATAGGTCATACAATATTTGAAGTCATAGCTAAATCCTAAGTGATGTGTTGCAGATTAATCCAGCTAGATCTTATGTTAACTGTTAATTTGAGAAGGAATAAGTATTGTGAGATAATTAATCTACGTGCAACTTTCAGTACCTGTCTGGAGCGGAGTGAATGTTGCTGGCGTCTCTCTGAAGGCTCTTCATCCAGACTTGGGAACGGATGGAGACAAGGAACACTGGAAAGAGGTCCATAAGCAGGTCGTGGACAGGTAAATACTGGTTTGGCTTTTTTATAAACTTCAACACCAGAACAAATCAAGAAGAGCTGAAAAATCTCTGAACTGCAGTGCCCAGATCTAGAATACCTCAGTAGCCCCAAATGTCAGGATGCAAATGTAATAGTACATGAAATAGTATTTCAGAGTAATGTAAATTTGGCAGTTAAGTTTTCATTATTAGTAAACTTTAAATTAGGGAAGAGCTTAAACTTCTAGGCTTCCAGTATAATTGTGGGGACCAATGTAAAATGCAAATAGAATTATTCACTGCTGAGTTAATTTTGGTCCTGCCAGCAAATCAGTCAAGCTTCTGATGCCTCCAAATTGATCAGGACACTTCCAGAAGCCTTTCTTACAAACTTGAAGCATTTCAGCTGATGGTGCTTGTCCTTTAATGACTGTCTGTCTCTGCAGTGCCTATGAGGTGATCAAACTGAAGGGGTACACGTCCTGGGCTATTGGCCTCTCTGTGGGAGACCTAGCTGAAAGTATTATGAAGAATTTGAGAAGAGTGCACCCCATCTCTACAATTGTTAAGGTGAGCAGCCCCTTTTTGCTAATTTCTGTCTTACTGAGAATTAAATATCTCTGGAATTCTGAAAAACAGCAATCACTTTCTAGTTTAATTTCAACTAAATTTACTTTCCTGATAGGATATTCTATGGAATATACAGACATACATAAATTCCAGCCTAACAATCCTTATGTACTTTTCAGGGCTTGCATGGAATAAAAGAAGATGTCTTCCTAAGTGTTCCTTGTGTACTGGGCAATAATGGCATCACTGATGTAGTAAAGATGATCCTAAAACCTGAGGAAGAGGACAAATTAAGGAAGAGTGCAGACACACTGTGGGCAATCCAGAAGGAACTACAGTTTTAAACCTGCCCAAGCCATTTTTGGCTCTTAGCAGTTTAATGGGTTTAGTGGTTTGTCTTACGTTGCACTTTCCAAGTAAGTCAAATCTTTCAATGTATTATCAACTAGAACACACAAAAAGCTCAAATCTGAACAATGGAGTTTCCTGAAGATAGCATTAGGAAACTAATCTGGGGTTTTCCCTGTTCACAGACACCCATGTTCTTAGCCAGAGCTAGATAACCTAGTCAGTCTTGTTCAGTGAAGTGGTATGACAGAAATCCAGCAATCAAAGCAGCACTGCCTAAAAACCCTTTGCCTTTTCCTCATGTTGTTTCATGGTGGTTCAAAGGAATACAGAGTAAGTAATTGCTACACAATGTGAAACCAAAGACTTTTCTTGAAGTTAAAGGATTGTCAAGCCAATTGACCAACCTTCTCTGCCAGCTGAATAGCTTAAATATTTCACTGTTGATAGGTCCAAGTGTATTTTCCTAACACTGCTTTGGAATTTTTGTGGATATTTTTTTCTTAGAGAACCTTATTTTTGTGTACTGTATCAGTCTAGTTGTAAGTTCTGTTTCCTGAGCATGTTTTAAAAATGGTAAGACTTCTATGTGCAACAAGACAGTGACTGTCCAACTGTACTACCAACTACAACACCAAATAAACCACAAACTGTTATTTCTGTCTCCTTGTTTTTCTTAATAGGGCTTTGTCTCCCACATGTGTAGCTCTGTTTCCACCCACCTAAATCAATTCTATTTTTCAAGTCACACTAACTCAAACATCACCTGTGTAATAATGTTATGTGTGCAGCTGTGCTGGAGGCTCCAGGCAGTTATGTAGTTATGGAAGTCTCACCCAGTTTTTCAAAACGAACCCAACCTCTTCAGAGCCAACAGTAACATGAAAAGCCTTAAGGCAAAGGCTCAGACTTAAGCCATGCTGGTTATGGTGCCAAGAACCGTTTGAGATTTCAGTTTTCACTGGTCATAATAAATGCGAATTTTTCCAGTTTGGCACAACGTCTTCCAAATCTCACAAGTAAAAAGTGAAAGTATGGTTAAGCTGACACTGCATAAGGCAGGCCCAGCTTGAAAAGAAAGCACATCATACACAGTTCTGTAGAGGAAGAAAATATGCAACAAGTTTTATTCAGCGTTATGTCCACCAGCACAAAGGTTACAGGAGATAGAAAGTGCATTAATAAAAGCTAGTCTTTACCAAAAAGAAAATATATTATTGATTCAAAATATCTTACACTTGAATGATGTAATAACTTACTCTGGGCACCTACTGATTAAGAGAAAGAGCAAGAGAATGGCTGCTTCATAAGGAAATCTAACTTCCCAGGTAAAGTCTGGGAATTTAGTAGAGATCACTGAGTCCAGCAGTCTTCCTTGCTTTCTGCATCAGTGCCCTCAGCTGGAACTGCTTGCGTGACAGAAGACGTACATGCTGCAGAAAGAGAAATAACAGCTGCCTGTTGGTAAAGTTCTGATAAAATCTTAGCAAGGCTGCAATACGAATGTTCAAAGCACTGCATGTTCTATGAATGTTCTGTGACCCAAATGGGATGTCAGTTTTTTGGAAACACTAAATTTACTATTCTACTAACTGGCATTTTCTTGGCTTAAAATGACTGGCAGATGGCTACCAAATGCAATCACTACAGTTTCTTTTCTGTGATTTTTAATTATTAACTAATTCATTAAATTGTAATAATAAATAATTAATTATTAACTCCACATATGTTCTTATCAAAGTAATAATACGCACTCCAACATGAAATCAGACTAATGCTCTTCCCATGGGGCAGAGAACAGTTCTTCTAACAGCAGATAAACAGAACTAGCAAGGTACACAAGAAGGAAACAACATGACTTCGTATCTACAATGCTTTTAAAACTGGTCTTTTAATTCTGAAATTACTTTCTAAAACTTATGCTTGAATGTATAAATACTCCTGGTTCCTACAGGATCCTTTTCTGTGAGGAGATCATGAACATTAGTAAGCTGAACCAGAGAGTCCAAAGTAAACACATTTAAATTGTGCATCTTAAAAACATCCCAAGAAACCTACCTTTAAAAAGACATCTAAATCTATCACTCCACGTCTCAATGCTTCCCCAAGGTAGAAGATGGTGTCTTCAATTGCATTTTCCTCTGCATATAAGTTCAGGATCTGTTTGTAAAGCGGTGCTGTAGGAATAATAACTTCATCTATGTCATTATTTTCTGACTGACTTTCCATTTTCTCTAAGGCAGAACTGAGCTCCTCATCCTTCTTTTTGAGAAGTTCAATGTTCTTGTCAACTTCAGCCTAAAAACAATTAAGATGCTTATTTACCTTCTTGTGATACAATTGTCTAGATGAAAAATTTTTAGACATACCAGTTCATTCTGTACTTCTTTGCTTATTTCGATTATGATTTTAACAGAAGAAAGAGCTATCAATTTGTAGATTTCAGATTCTTTCCTTTTAAAAAAGTAACATCTGCTTTAGATAATGTCAGTCCCTCACCCATTTAAACTGTAGAGAAGGCATGCCAACACTCCACGTATTTCCAAGGTGCCACATTAGGAAAAATAATCATATAAGCTATCTAAAGATAATAAAAGCAAAGCCAAAGTAATTATTTTCTTTGGAGTGTGGTATCCCCAGTTCTCTAGTCCAATTAATAATTTCTAATAATTTTTTTAAACCACATCTGAACACTGAGCTGGTTTCAGAAACTTCATCAATCCCCAAAATCTTATTCCCGAGCAGCAGTGCAAGGAGCAGATGGACTAAGCAGAAGATGCCTTCATGAAAAACTGCAGGAATTTCTGAGCATACTGTGAGTAGGGAGAGACTTCTGGGAAAGGAGAAATTATACAAGGCAAGTTATACAAGGAGGCTGTGAGCAAAATCAGTGTTCTCTGCACTAAGACACTGAAATGTTGTCCAGTGCTGCTGTTACACATTATTATCAAGAAACTGAGACTTAATTATGAAATAATCTCACACCACTAACAACTTTCTCAGGAAGGATGGGGAAAAGTAATACTGTTCCTCTACTACTGAGCAATGACATTTGTAAGACACATGCAGGACACTGCATCTCAGGGTCACTGCCATTTCTGACTTGTGTCAGTCTGAGCACATGCACCCAACCGCAAAAGAGAAAATGCACTGGGAGTTTCGTTATTTCTATCATGCTTAATAATTAATTAATTACAAGCTTCTGTTCACTGCTAGGAATAGGCAGGCAGAAATGGCACATCTGAGCTTACCACTTCCTGATCCAGGCGGGTTACCATCTCTTCCAGCTTCTGGTGTCCTTTCTTCAGGTCCTCTTCTGTGCGTTTCAAGGCGTTGAGCTCGGCTTGTGCGCGATCCATCTCCTCCTTCATCCGCCACCGCAGCTTGTCACTGACGGCCGAGATGAGGGACGCGCGGATGGTGTCCTCGCTGATGGTGCCATCTCTGCTGGGCCCTGCACCAGAAGGTTCCAAAGCACGAGATTAATGCTGGGCTGCACTGCCTGCAGTATAACGCCAGCTGGAATTGCAAGTAGCCAAGCTGCTGCATGTGAGACAGTAAAATAAACCTCAGCAATGCGAGACAGTAAAATAAACTGCTCTCCGTAATAACTTCCAGAAGCAGCAGAGACCACAGTGAGGTAACATAAATTAGGATGGACACAAGTAAATTTAAGAGTATGCATCCATTCATTCACTTCACTGTTCCCACTATATCCACGCTCTTTTTTAAATTTAAAAATGGGTTGCCCTTTTCATCTGAAGTCCATAAATGTTATTAGTCTGAGACCTTTTAAAGAAGAATAAGAGTTAATGGCTGGATGAACTCAACGACAATTAATGTAACAGCTGGCTTAAGACAATGAGTTTGCCTACTACAGGTATAGTTTTTGGTTTTTTGTTTTTTTTTTCACAATTGCCTGGCCTGGTAAGGACAGCTTTAAACTAAGAAAGACAGAGGGAGAGTTATAGAGACCACCCATGCAGCTCAAGTGGGGAAATCCCAGGAAGGGCAGGCACCCCAGGTTCTCATGGGGAACCACCCTGACACCTGCTGGAAGGACAACACAGCCAGGAACACGCAGTCCAGGAGATTCCTGGAAAGCACTGACAATACCTTTCTGATACAGATGCAGCCAACGAGGAAAGATGTGCTGCTGGACCTTATATAACTAACCAGGAATGTCTGGTTGGAGATGTGAAGGTTGGGGCAGCCTTGGCTATAGTGACCATGAGATCATGGAGTTCCATATCCCACAAGGAGAGAGCAGGGCAATGAATAAGACTGCAACCTTGGACTTTAGGAGAGCTAACTTTGGCCTCTTCAGGGATCTTCTTGGAAGAATTCCATGGGAATTTACCATAGAGGGAAGAGGGGTCCAAGAGAGCAGGTGAATATTGAAGGATCACTTCCTCCAGGCTCAAGAACAGTGCATCCCTATGGGCAAAGTGAGCAGAAGGGGCAGGAGACATGAATATGCTTTTGAAAATCAGCCTTTCAAGGATAATTTCAAGAGTCTGTCACTAAAACACTTTTAAACAGAAAGGTAACTACTTTGTTTCTGCCACAGGAAGTGCGACATGTCTCCAGAGCAGGGAACTCAGAGTGCTCCAGAGAATGCGAAGTGGCTACTGGTGATACTTATCACAAACCACTTCAGTTATTCTGTGGGAGTAACTGGAGGATCACAGTTTCCCCAGGCTTGTGCCTCACACCTTCTGTATCACTGGAATTTCAACCGGATTGTAAGAACTACTGACAGAGCAAGAATTACAGCAGCTTTTCTGCCTAAACTTTATAACTCCTGTGAATGAAATGCCTAGAGATTTGAAGCTGTATAACCACAAAGAAAATATGCAAGAAGAATTTTTACTAGAGTGTCTTTTTATACAGAGACACAGCTATGAAAACCCTGAAGCCGTTACAGCATTATGTACATCACATTTCCCAGTGCCCTAGATTTCAAAAAACAACAAAGTGAAAAAATATTCATCACTGCTCACGTGAATTTTCTATAGTTGAAGAGGGTTTTTTTTTTTTAATTTCTGCTAACAAAACAAGACTGCATAAATTTGTGTCTCTGTCCTATGTTTTTTACTCTGTTTTTGTCCACAAAACCTACACCAAGCTACATGGGTGGAGAGCTAAAGCTATGCAAATGAATGACAGGAACTACAGGAAGAAGAACATCATGCTTACTAAACCACCAAAGCCTTCTAAAATACGGAAAACATAAATTTTGATCATTACCAATGTGAGCTCTTTACATACATATAAATTGCACCAGAATATGTGTACTTTTTTTTAAAAATAAGCAAATTACCATTGAAAAATAAAGAAATTCAATTATTAAACAACTGGTGCAAAGACAGCCTTATGAAAATATGAGTGTCCCAATACTTCATCTGATTTACTGTTCTGGCCTAAAAAATGCACCCTGTTGCCAGTCAACAAGATAATTTGCAAAATTTGGTTAACTATTAGAGCCAGCAAGAGAAGTTGTCAAATAGTACCATGCACACAAACCCAGGAATCCATCATTCTGCTTCTTATGAAAAGGAGAAAAGAACAGAACTTTCTACATGGAGAAGTAAAACTTGAACCAAGTCAGTCAAACTATCTGGGACAAAGAGTTTACTCACTGTTTAGGACTTCCTGTTTAACACAGACAATTGTTCTCAATCAAAAAGGCCTGATTTCCCTTCAAAAAGCAGCATTAGCATGATTTTAATTACTGTTCACTTTACATAACGAATTATTCTCTAACACAAAGCCAGAATCAGCCAGAACCAATATCAGTGGAACTTATGTTTACTTTCTTTTCTTATGTTTTACGAACATCCCTCACTCAGGGAGTTTTTATGCAAGGCTCACTTTAACAGTACAGTAGGACAGAGGGAAAAAAAATAAAATCACAATGCACTTAACACAATGAACATTCACACAGAAATGTCACCAGATAGGGAAGAGGTCTTTGAACGCAAAAAGCATAATTTTAATACAGCTCAATCAATGTATCTTCTTAAAGAGCATGAACCCGTAGCATCTTCTGTCACTTCCATAATTAGCCCAGCTTGGGGAAGATTTCATGGCACATGGTCATTAAATCCACAGAACTCTGAAACCTTTAACCTTTACCAAGCAGAGTCTGGTTTCAGAAGTGACCTTACAGAATCATCAAACTAGTAACTGCATCAGAAAGGTAATTAATGGCAGATGACTGAACAGAAAGAAAAAGCCTAAAGGACTACTTGAAAAACCAGCAATTGTTAAAAACTTGAGCTACTTTGCATGAACATTTTCATTCAGTTCCAAGCTCACTATAGGAAACACCACCACTCACACAAAACTCTGAAGTTGTACCAAGTGATAGGCTCCTAAATAAACTATCCCAATAAACCACAGCCAAACAAACAAAAAAACTGTACAGGAGGAAAGAAACATTTACAACAGAAAGGAAAAAACAATTCTCTACTGTAAAAAACACCCAACGAAACAAACACAACAACAAAAACATCTCACATTATTGTAAATATAGGGCATGATTAAAGAGATGTGTTTGCATTTCATCTGGCACAAGAGATAAGTCATGTAAAACAGGTGTAGGAATTTTACGTAGCTGCAGCAAATGAGTCAATGTAATGTTAAATTGTCACTATGAAACCTGTCACTACAACATGGTATCACAGATGATATTACTCAGGTCTTGAAGAGCCTTCTATCTTTGGCAGATATTGCAGCTCTGTTCATCTTCAGTGGGGATGAAAACTAGGGAAAGAAATTAAATAGAACATATCTATATCTTAAATTAACTCTCTGCTACATAAAGGCAAACCTGGCTTTGTTTGAGAAAGACACTGCAAAAAGCCAGTGTTCCCTAGAAACGTTACCAGCTCCCTACACGAGAGCCAGTGGAGAGCATTAATTCTCCAGGGCACAAGTGCAGCCCCACGACACTGAGCACCGTTTGACAAGACTTGTGTGGGACAGCAGCTCCCTTGCACTGTGCTGGCAGACCCACATCACCTCAGAGTGGAGGGGATCACTGAAGCAGCCAAGAACTTTCAGAAAAGACTTTCTTAATTGAAAAGGCTGAAAGAACTTGGACACAAAGGACAGGATCAGGCACAAGAAAAATACAACATACAACTTACTGCTGCTTTCAAATTCTGTAGTAACAGAACTCCTCAGATATTTTAGTAAGAGTAAAGTAGAAGCATCTCTCTTCCCTTGCCTTGTCCCCATGTATGTGAAGCAAAATCACAAAATACAGTTCTGGAAAGAAAAGACATTCTATGACTCTAACCCAGGCCATTCCATAAAATAACTGGGAGTTCACACATTAAATGAAGAACCTGTGGATGCACTTTTAAATTATGGTGCAAGACTCTACAACAGATTGATACTGTGAACAATGTCACAACACAATCTACACTCTCACCACACAACTGTGCCAAAAGAACTATCAACAGCTGGAAAGTTACTGCACCAGCTTCCCACTTAACTAGATGGTATTGATCACTGGTTCCCAGTCTACACATATACTAAAAGTGAGGGGCAGGGTGGAAAGCAAACTTGTGCCCTGTGTCAGCAAAGGGCCTAGAGCAGCAGACCGGGAAAAGACACAGGTCAATATCCTAAATCCTGACGCTGAAGGGAAGAACGGAGGAAGTGACAGGTAGAGATCAATAAGAAGCAACAAGGAAGAGGCTGGAGAAGAAACTCACTAAAAATGAAGTTCATTCCAAACTGCTACTTTAGAAAGTTACTACTTTTGAAGTAAAGAAAGTATAAAGTCAGTCCAGTAGATATTTAAATTATGACATAAGTATTTTTCTAAACCATGAACAGAGCAATGCAGACAATCAAAAGTCACCTACAGTTAAAGGGTGAGGAAAAAGCCATGTAGTTACATGCAGTGCTCTTCAATATATTCACAGAGCACACACAATGTATTGCATAAAACCAGGAATTTATCGAATTCTTGACTGAATAAAGTATCAGGTGAAGGACATAAAATGTGGGTTTTTTCTTCCTTTGAAGAAATTTTATTTAAAGATCAATACTTTGGAAGTTCAGAGTAAGAACAACATATTCCTTTTCCCACTTTATTTTTTTACATATCAGTCATGTGGATAAGCTTTACTTCAGAGAAATCCTTTCCGAGGTACTCACCAACAGTGGTGACAGGAGGCTGAGAAGGGTAGTACTGAACACTAGTGGTTGCTGGAAATGGAACATCACCTGGGTAAGGATAGTTTGGGTAGCTGCTTTGACAAAGAAAGATATGCTAGTGTTATGCAACTATTAGTAAAATATCACCCACCTATATTATCTTTATTGCCACCACGCTAAACATTCATTTACATAATAAAATGTTAAAATTGCAGGCCTTTTTCCTGTTCACATTAACAGCTTTCACAACTGGTATTTCTAGAATTAAGATACCTTTCCATCTGAAACTCTATTTCATTATTACCTGGTCAACATTTGGATAACAAATTCTCCTAGATCTCTTAGTCTTGCTACATGAAACCCCACAAGTATCCAAAAGAAATTATTCTAGCTACAAAATCCCAAACAGCAATCTCAAATTAGTAATTTTTAATATGAGAAGAGTTAAGAAGATTACTGATGAACTGCTTGATGTAAACCTAAAAATCTCTGTGCAAAATATGGTTGCAAGGTGAAACAAACTCCCCTCAAGAAATTCTCAGTCCTGCTCTGAAGGATGAAGAAAGCAAAAGTATTCCTTTGCTCACTGACACAATTGTGAGATGACATATGACAGTCTACAACACCTTTCTAAAATACATTTGCTATCAACTAAAACAAGGACACAAATTAGTCAGTACTAGACTGACAAACACCTGCATGCAGCAGAGTATTAACTATAGTTATAATTAAACAAAGTGGTCCACATACCCATGCAAAATATAAAATAAGCATATTCTGTCTCTCTTTGGGTAACTGCAAATTTAATAGTTCTTAAAACCTTCCTATTAATTAATAAATTATATATTTTAAAAACAGTTCTTCTATTGCTTTTATACAAACATTAAGAGAACTTTAAATAAACATATTTAAAGGAAAAAACACGCTGTAAGTACTTAAAAAAATCTTAACTTTTCTCCTCTTAAAACATAACACTCCCTGTCCTTCCCAATCCTCACAGGTGTTTACATTTTAAAATTTTTTTAAAATCAAAATGCTCCACATTACAGCAACATCTCATATGCTCTTAACACAAAATTAGGACATAAGGATATTAATAATATAAACAATTAATTATGATGTAAAAAATATAAGTACACACTAGGAGGCAGTAGTCAACATCTCACTATTTACTGAGACAGATCTGCAAGTCTTCTGGAAATGCTTTATTCCAAACTATTATATAGAAAAAATTCTTGGTTAATATTAATAAAAAGCTTTTAAAGTAACTTTGTGTCCTTCAAATTCCCTTAGAGTGCTCTGAATTTAGTCCACATCTATGCTGGAGTCAAGGTTTGTATTAACTCAGCAATGTTTTGTTCAATTTTTGAGTACCTAATTAAATCTTGACTTTTAGGAGTACATTTCTTTCTTTGTCATGTTAATATATCAACCTCATAAAAACATATGAGTGAAAGAAGGTAACAGCTGGGAGTTAGGTAATTTCAAAATCTATTTATCACCCCTATGTATTTTATTTGAATCAACACTAGGAAAGCTAAACCTTCATCCAACTTTCTTCTGGCTACTGACAAGAATTCAGCCCTCACTTTTAACAAACCCTGCTAACATGAATAATAAAATACAAGAAATACACCATAAGAAAACACAATTATGATTAGACACTCTTCAGTGAAACTCTCTATCAGGTAAATGATGATGGTTTAAAGGAGCTCTTACCTTGGGTTTGGAGTGCTTGAGGGTGGATAGGGAGATATTCCACCTGGAATTCCTGGCACATAGGAAGCTAAATAAAACAAGGATTTTGTGTATTTTTACACTTCAGAAGTTAAAACCCTCAATGTGAAGAAGTTCTTCCTCACATATAAAAATAACCTTATTGCTATACTGATTTTTTTTCTTAATCATTACTTTAAGCTAATAACTGCATGGATAAAAATAGGTATTGATTTAAAAATGCACAACAAGTAGGTGTACCAAGAAAAAAAAAAGAAGCTGCAGCTAGGGTACTCAAAAAAAAAAAATAGGTGTGTTATTAAAGATGACCCATCTGAAGAGCTGTCTCCATGTTTTATCTAATAGCTGAAAAAAGAATTTACCTTTCCAGCCAATGACCCTTACTCACTAAATAAGAAGTGCATAATTTGAGGATCTTCAGAGAAGCTGACTAGCTGTTTAATGATCCAACCATGTCCTTATCCAGAAATTTCTGCTATTTAGAAGTTACATTTAAAAATTTGTTACCAGCTCATATAAATGTTAATAGCTTTAATAGTCTTAGCAATTTTAAGACTTTTCTTGAAAATTATTCTCTCACAAAAATTATGTTTTGGACATTACTTATTCCACATTTCTAGCAATCTCAGGAATATCACATCAAGTAACGTTTTTTTTTGAGAGCCAAGCTAATTCCACCTTTCAATGCTTTCAAATGATTAAAATTTTTGTCAAAGGACCTAATTTCTTCCTAAACAATGTATCTATAACTTGAAAAAACCAAACCCTAAATGTCTGTAAAATAAGGAAAGTCTGATTACACTAGTAAAACTAAATAGCTATTAATAGTTTCAAAGCCCTGAAACATTTTCACTAAAATTACTTCAGCTATGAAGTAATTCCTAGTACTTCAATTCAATTCAATTCAAAATAGTAATTCAAAGGACTTCAGCTTTGAGCGACTACAAGAGTAATCAAGTGTGATTAATTGAAGGTTTGTCCTTAAGGCAGTCTCTGCTAAAACTGCACTTATACTGACCCCCACTGTTCCTGGGAAATCAGGACAATCCAATCATCTGGTGCTCTCACAGGCAGAGTAACCATGGACAAGCTAAAAACTCCCTGACCTGCCTTTAGTCAATTATTCCTAATGGTCCCATTTATGTTTGCTACCCATTTTCTCACAGGTTCAGAGCCTAAAACCTTGCTAAAAATGGCTTCTGCTGGAAATGGCAATGAACAGCACTTCAGCTTTTCAAATGTAACACCGTGATCAAGTAAAAGCCATATTTCAATAGAAAATGGACACAGCCTTAAAAATCCAACAAAAATAAATAACCCCAAATACAGCTACTCTACCATTAAATTCATGTGGAACTGTTACTACATCATTAAATAATCCCCACCTAATCTGCTCCCCCTCCCCTACTGTCCCAGTCTTTGGCTTGAGGAGGTCTTTGCTACTGGTTTTTTGGGTTTTTTCCACCCAATACAGTCTCCTTCTGAAAGAATTTCTACGATTTTCTGTTTCCCACTCCTTCTTTTTCCCCCACCTACCTACCCCCAGTCTTTAAAATAAGATGCCTCCAGAAGTTTAAATAAATAAATGATTTAAGCAGTCTTGAGGATTTTTGCAAGAAAATAAGAATGGGTACCATACCAAGTCAGAACACCAAAAAAACAGAGAACAAAGAATAAAAAAATCACAAGGTAGGGGTTTTTTAAATATTCAGCCAGCAATCTGAAACAAAATAAAAATAAACCACACAAACAGGAGCATGGGCATAGGAAGCACAAGCAGTAAGCATGCTTGTGCTTATGACATCAATGGCTGCAGGATACTTAAAAGATGGACTCGTATAATCAGAACGAAAAACATTAAGATAGAGTTATTTCAATAATCTCTTTTTAAGTCTATCTTGGAATGTTGACAGGACACTGGTTGTTTTGAGGAGCATGTTCTGGTTTTGTCTGGGTTTTGCTTTGTTGTAATACAAACTTGATTTTTCCCCTCCAAAACCCAAAACCCCCCACAAATTCTCGGACTCATAGAACCTTTTAGATTGGAAAAAGACCTTTAAGATCACTGAGTCCAACAAGGTAGAGCCCAGGTGAATTCTTTAGCCAGCAATATAAAAACTAAAATGCATTATTTGTGGGCAAACTGTGCAGGGCAACAAGCCCTTTGAAAGACTAAAACGATTATTTGCAGAAATCAGTAGTGATGAGCACTTACTGGATGGTGGGCCTGTTGCCTGGTATGGTGGGTAGCTGGAGGAAGCGGTAGGCCGAGAAAAGACTGGAGGTTCCTCTCCAAACACAACAATCATGACCTGGATCAGCTCCAACAAGTCTGACTGGGGCTGGGAGGGAAGGCAAATCACAAGTTTTTCGTTTTGCTAACAGAGAGTTTAACTGACTGTAGCAACAACAGGACACCATTCCATCAGCTCTCAAAAGCATTCCTTTTATTTGTGGGTTTAAATTTTCTTAAAATGCATATCTCTAGCTATATATATATGTGCATCATTAACTTCCTCTCTGGGTTCTCTAACAGATACCAAACCCAGCCAGCTTGTACTTAAAACCATATAACAAAATACAGCAGCAGCCATGTTTACACCCAAAATAAACTGGGTAATACACAGTTCCATATCAACTGCAGGACAAAAACTGACTGGGTACAAATGTCCAATGATGAATTACAGTAATATTTTAAAATATTAAATCCACCCCCCAACATGAAAAACATACAGATCACTACGTTCTTTAGACATTTCAATTTCATACACCACAGCTTTTGCTCCGATTCAGAATGTCTCAATAGAAAAAAATATTCTAACCCACTAAGAAGTGGCAAAAACTTATTTTAAAGACAGTTAAACCAGGCTTCTCTGTTTATAACTACACTTAATACAGGCATTTCATTTTGCCAAAATAAGAACAAGCATCATGAATGCAGCACCAGATTAAATATACTCAATCCAAGTTTACTTAGCTCTATAACCCACTTACTTTTTTTTACCAACCTCTGAAACTGAAAGAATTCAGTATGAGCTGTACCTTGGATGATTCACTTGCTTGTGCAAGACCTGCATCCTGACCTGGAAAGTCTTTTACCATACAAGCACAGAACTACCACCCATCCTCAATAAATGTATTCCTGTTAATTACTTTTAACAGAACTGTGCATCTTGTACCATTTTTCTATTCTTGTCAACACAGTTTATCATCTTCCTTACAAGTCCATGTTTTGGCCTGAACTTCTATGAGGTCTGCACTGCTCAATGCCTCTATTTATTGGTAAAGCAAATATATCCATATACATGAGGCTCCAGGAATTTCTACATAAAGGACTCCAAGTGTTTGTACAAGTCTGTTTTAGTCACAGATGCTTTAAATAAATTTGTAATTTCCCTTCTGTAAATATTCCTACCTCACAAATTGTCACATCAGTGTCCTGCCATGGGAGAGGACACCTTACACTGCACTGTTTAATCAGACAAGTTGTAACTAAAGATGCAATTACATCAAATAACCAGAACACAGAATCCAACATCCTGAACTTCAGGACATTCCGAAAAATAAACAGTTTTTATTTTACAAATGGTTTAAGATCTCCAATAAGGACTATGTTTTTTATTAAAAATGATACAACTATCTCGAGGAATGCAGAACGAGCAGTTTGAGAATTTAAAGTTCCCCATACTTACATATTTCCACTCATGCAGGTAGGGAAGGTATATCTTCCCATTTGCATCAACATGCTTCCCAGTTTTTATTGTCATAGAGCTAGTGGGTTTAACAAAACAAATTGGGGGGTTGAAAGGGTAGGTGTCCAGCAGCCACAAGCAAATTGGGATATTATATGTGTTACCTAGAAAAGATATTTTGAAAGATTTTAAAAGTTATTTCAATTCTTCAACTGTCACCCTGTATTCAGATTCATAAAAAACTCCTAAACCCAGTAAACTCAACTGTACAAAGTTAGAAACGGAAGCCAAAATCTACTAATAACATTTAATGAATAGAAAACACTATGGACACAAAATCAACATTTTTCAGAACAATTTAGCTTTGATTTACAACTATTATTTACCACTAATACACAATCTCATTTGTTCTACAATGCAACATTACAAGCGTCTCCTCTGAATTATTGTTAGCTGCAGCAATAAATGGTTTGCAACCCTCAGTCAGCTGACAAGATTGTAAAAACGTGCAATACTGAAAGAAAAGAGATGTTACAAAGCTGTAAAAGACTGAAGAAGCAATGCTCAGCATTCAAATTTTATCCTGGAGCAAAAATAGAGAACAATTTCTTTAAAATATTTTACTTTGGACAAGTAAAGTATTTCAAGAAAAGAGTGATCACTAAAGTAAGGAAGTTGAATCAGGACACCTGTAAGTAAGTTTTTAATGTAATTTGGGAAAATAATGGGGATAATGAAAATTGTAATAAATGCATACCTCTGTAACGCACAGGAATGGTTCCACTGAGGCTCATCAATTCCCTAGATGAACCATCATTAAAAACTGAAAGGGAACAAACAATATTTTTAAAACATATTGGTTACGTTAATCTCTGTACAGGTTATACCCCACCTATTTATTAGCATAAATTTTCACAAGTTACACATGTATAAACATAAACTCAGCCTGAAAGGTTCAGCTCTTGCACATTTACAGATTAACAAATGATTGTCCACAGTCAGGTAACTCCTTATGAGTAACACACTTCTGAGAAATGAATGACTAATCATTGCCAAACTACCTTCTCTGCAAATAAAACTGTTTCCTCATTCAGTGACCAAGTAAAATGTTGGAACCTTGCAAAATGCAAATAATGCAAACTGCTGCAAAGATAATCTGAACTAAAACTTGATTTAAAAAACAACTGTCACCTGAGGTTTACAATTTCTTAAGCTTTCTTCAAAAGAACAGGTGAGCAAGAATAATGAAAATTACTGGGCCATAGGCATTTATTACAGAATCAGTAAAGATAATTTAACCGAACAAACGAAGAGGAAAAAAGAGTGCTTGACTCTCTGCCAAATCTTAGTCACAAAATGCAGAAGAACTCTGACCTAAATTTACTAAGTTGCTGTATTTAGTTTTCTCATACTTTTAATCCAATACATTATTCTTGCCTGAATAAATCAGCTTCTGTCAAGGAGGCTTTTATCTTCTTAAGTCCACCTGAAAATTTCTAGCCATAATTCAAATGTAGGTTACTGTGCACAATTATTGTGGTGCTGATGTTCTGCAAAGGCAGGTAGAACATGTTGGGACTTCAGTGGAGGTCTATATTTCATTATTAATATGAACTTGAAAACTATCTCATCAGCAATGTAATCATTTTCTTGCAGCTGATGTCACTGCTACAAATAATATCAATTATCTGTCAGTGATTCTGTGCTTAGCCTCTTCCAGGCAGCTTACAGAGCATTAGGGAACACAAATGGCTACAGCTCAAGCATATCTGGAATTGTGATCACCATCCTTATGCAAACTTCTGCAGCCATTCCAGCCACAGTCCCTCCACTCCTGTTTTGTTTCTCCAGTCACTGCATGAATTTTTATTTATGTGACAGCTGCTGGCTTGCAGCTACTCAAGTTAAAACTAATTCATCTTTTATCTGACCATGTCCCTGCTGGATATTTCTCAATCCAGATAAACTATTTAAAAAGCAGAAGACTTTAAAGTTTTTGATGATATATTAATAATATAAATTAGATCAACAGAGGAATCCCACAGGCAACAGTTAAAAAAAGGTGATCATAAGAAGGCTGACCTCAGCAGCTATGCTGGCTCACTGTATGCTGTGAAACCCTAGATATCATCTTCATTTAACTCACTTAAATTTAAATTAACTTACAGACTTTAAAGCAGCTAACAAACAGTGACTATCATCAATAATTTGCATTACAAAACCCTCATGCCAATTCTCTATACAACTGACTCTGTTTTCTTCATACTCTTAAGGACTACCACCATTATTTTAAATGAAACATTTCTTCACCGATTTACAGTTCTTCCTACATAGAACTTTAAAAACATCTTTATATGGCAGCAAAGCTGAATTTTTAAGATACCAGCAATCTCAGGACACCAACTGATGGCATCAGTGAGTGATTAAATAAAACTTAAGCTGTGAAAAATGTGACACTTCTCAGCACATTAGATAGTTATTTTCTAAAGTAACCTTACTATGTTACTAAGTCTGTGTTTCTAAAGAAGTATTGATGTCAAAGACAAAAAAGAGAAACCCAAGGTATGTCTTCTGGTTTTGATCTTCTTTTTCCCCCCACAAAAACTCCACGGTACGTCTGAAACACGAACAATTCAGGAACAAAAATTTTCTCATGTGCAGACTAACCATAAGAATCCATGACAGGTTTGAGGTCCTTGTACTGAGTTATAACACTGGTTGTCTCCTGTATAGTTAGGTCTCTATACTTATACTGAAAAACAAAAGAGAAAGAAATTAGTTCAGAAGCAAAATTATTAGTGTAATTTAATTCAATTTTTTATTTTACCCCATAGACAGCATTTATGGGAGTTCATATCTATATATGGACATTCTTCTCCACTCTTAGTTTGGAATAAGAATTTATTTGTCCATATTACTTAACTGCCTGTATAACTTATTGAACTTTATGTTAGGATGTTTTTAGTCTTAACAAGGGTCTATGCATCAAGTGATTTGGGAGAAGATATTGCATGTTCTTTCATGTTCTACCATAACCAAACGTATCTAAGAAGTATGTGTGAATCTTAAAAAAAAAAAAAAAAGGCATCTCCAAACAAATACAGTGATGTTTTGAACATTCTGATAAATAGCTATCTAGGATCTGAACCATACAGCTACATTTCCTAGCACTTTCCAAAGCAACACCGTATTTATCAATCATTACTAGCATATACATGTATTTTATCAACTAGAAAGCAGACATATCAAGGCACAATATTACCAGCAATAATACTGGTTTTACCCCTTTCCTTTTATCAGGAGCAGGAAATAACAGCACAGATGACCTGTAAACCACAAATACATTACTACAGAATCCACCAATACACAAATACAGAATTCAGAACTATAACCCACTTTGCTTTGACAGCAAAGAGGCTCCTGGGCAACAGAGAGTTGCTTCACCACACAGTGCAGCTCTTCAGCCTTGTGGTCATTCCTCCTGATAATTACTATTAAAAAGAAAAGCCAGCAATGTGGCCCCTTGACAATTTTTTCATCTAATACAATTTTTAAAAATTGCAGTGTTCAGATATCTTAAGGAACACAGACAGCAACCTTTCACTGAACCATGGTAGGAAGACAAAGTGCCCAGCACAACAAAACGTCTGATATCCAAAGCACACAAATGTTAACAACATCTGAACAAATTAATTCAGACATTATCCAAGAGCAAACCGTGGTGCCACAGCTAAAGGTCACCTTGGCTCCGACAAACACTCGTGAGTTGTGAAGCTTAGAAATTAACTCTTCTTCCTGTCACCTCTAGAGATTGAGAAGGATGCTCCTCCTGGGCATGCCAACTCAGATTTACTGAGCAGAGATGAACCCACCACACCATGTCCCACAATGCCACCTCAGCCTACAGAAAGCACCAGCACCTCGGGTGATGCTGTGACTGATCCTCCTCAAATGACCAAGGACAAAACAGCCACATGGGCTGCCTGCAAAACACTGGTCTGTGGGACAGAAAGCAACCCCTCCAGCAGGATTCCTGTGCGTGCAGGGAAGCACCAGCACAGAGGTCAGTCAGCCCCTGGATGCTGTTTTGATGGGAGGGCTGCAGAAAAGCATCTCAGCCTCCTTTGGAAAGTGGGTGCGGGATTGGGAGCGTGCAGCAGGGGCTCGACAGACAGACAACTTTGTTAACAGTGGAGTATATGCCTCCCTCCTTCCCCAATACTTGCCAGAAGCAGGAACAGACATTGCTGGGACATGGAGGAATTTTCATGCACACCAGCCAGAGACTGGCAGCACATACCCACATCACTGCATGTGTCACTACAGGACAAAAGACAGCTGGTCACCAGCTACTTTTAAAAGGCAGGGCCTTTCCATAGGAACAAACCTCATGGTGCAGGATATAGCCTCAACAAGATTGGCATGATCACTATTAAAAAGAGAACTGGATTATGCTAACAGAAGCTCCTGCACAAGGACTGCACAATGGTTTGGGTTGGAAAAGACCATAAAGATCATCTTGTTCCAAGCCCAAGGCAGGGAACCTTCCACCAGACCAGGCTGCTCAGAGACCCATCCAGCCTGGCCTTGAACCCTGCCAGGGATGGGGCATCCACAGCTTCTCTGGGCAACCTGTGCCAGAGCCTCACCACCCTCACAGTGAAGAAGTAAGCAGAGTCAGGCTTTAATTCCACTTTTGGCACAAGAATCTCAAGTCAGCTGAGTCAAGGAACTGATAAAACAATGTCTGCCTGCTCAGCAGGCACACTGTGAATCTGGTACATGGTGGTTGATTGGGCTGATAAACCACAGATTTGGTTATCTGGGGTGCTTTCAAAAATTAGGCACAACACCTGAACATTAAGCAAGCATTTTCACATCTCTATTAAAAAAAAGAAAAATAATATTATTGCAAACTGTTTTTACACTGAGTGATGATTACTTAATAGAGACAGTTGTATGATTCCAGCTACTGCCACAAGCAAAATTAAATGTTAATTTCAGCTGTTAACTTCTGTACTTAGATCGAGTTCCAAGAAAAGTCAAAATCTCTTTGGAAAATACAAGATCCTAGTGATTTCTACAAAGGTAAGTAAGACATTAATTTGAATTCTTAATTTCTAGACTTGTTTTTTCCTCCTCCATTCTCAGATGGCAAATGAATCCCCCTCATTTTACATACCAGGAAACAGATCACAGAAAGATGAATCTTTTCAAGATATGACAGCAGGTAAATACCTGAAGTTAAATTAAGCGCTTAGGTTCCCCCAAGCTAGGGTCAAGCTTTTTTCGTCTCATACACTGAACTATTCAATATGGGAAATATCACTAAACTTCCCTCTCTAGAAGAGAAAGTGTAACTATTTTTGAAAAATAAATATGATGAAAACAGCATCTTCATTTTTCATCAGCTACAGAAAGTCAGATAGGAGTATAAAATGAACAAGTGTGGGGAAACGAGGGCATTGGACTACCTTAAATTCTATTTCTCCTATGGCATAGCAACAACTAATTTAGCTAAGACAGGTGTATACAAATACATACATGGCCTCATCTGCTGACACTGACTGAGTATTCAACACTCATTTTCAAGCTGATGAAAAAAATCTGCTTATGACTCCATGCAGGTGAATGTGCCTTTGGTTTTGATCGGATTCTCAACTATTGTATTTCATTTCAAAACGCTGAAAATATGACTAAATGTTGCCAAAAAAAATCCAGAATCCCCCCCAAACAAACCGGTAACTCCCCCTAAGTGTCAGCCTTAGGGGTTTTCATTCTAAGCTGCTGGACAAAGCCCAGTTTTCACCTGAACAGCGGCACGCGTGGCTCTGCATGATTCAGTGGTTAATGATTTGCCTTCCAATAGATTTTCCCGTTTCCTTACATAGAGACGATAACAAAACCCACCCCACCCCACCCCGGTCAGTGATGCCGAGCTCGCCTTCCCCCTCCTGCAGCCGGGGAGCACCAGGGCCGCGTGCCCCCACGGCGGCTCCAGCCCCGCCGGTGCCTGGCACTGTCCCAGCGCAGCCCCGCAGTTTGGCACGACCATTTTGGGCTCGCAGCTCCGTTCCTCCCTTCCCGACCCAGCTCCCCGGAGCCTCCCGGCACTGCGGCCCGCTGCGTGTACGCGGCCTCCCGACCGCGCCCGTACCTTAGCGAGCATCTTCTTGAGCTGGCTCTCGGACACGGCCATGGTGCCGCCGCCGGTGCCGCCGCTGCCGGAGCCGGAGCCGCCTGCCCGGCCCTACATAAACACAGGAAGCGGCCCCGCGCCCGCTTCCGGCGGCGGCGCCGCTCCCGCGCGTCACGGGGCGGGCACGGAGCGGCGCCGGCAGCGGGGCCAGGAGGGCCCGGAGCCGCGGGAATGGCTGTGCAGCGCTGTATTGCGAACAGGGAGCTCATCGCCCCTGCTAAAGCAAAGTGCCAGTTCCCACCGCGCCGTTACTGCTCGAGGAGCATGACACAAATGCAAGATGGGAGCATTAATCTACGAAACACACCTGTGAGAGCCGGCAGCATTTTAAGATAGGAGTTATTACAAAAACACCAAACTAAATAAACAACAGCTTGACTATTCGCATGACAAGAAATGCTCAACAGATGAGAAACAACACCATGAAAAACAATGTAAAACCTTAAATTCATATTGTTTTTTTTCCAAAGTAAGTGAAAAAAACCAAACCCCAAAGTGCAGCTTTAATAAAAATATAGCAGCAAGGTTGGTTACCTGCAGCCATCACTAATTTTGCCCCATCATTTACCACTACAGAGAAAGAAATTTGGGTATTCCGTTAAAAAAAAGGTATGAATTACTCAAGGGTTTTTTTCTGTTTTTATCCCAGTTCTGAGATCAGTATACACTCAGAACTCCCTGCATGTCTGGCTCTTTGTGAGGTGTAACTGCAAGGCACAAAGGATCAGATCTTTTCCTCTGCTACAGATCCTACTTTTGCTTAGAAAGCTACAACAATATTTAACCAGTTCCCCCTCAAAGCGTAACCGTGGAGTGACACTCCTAAGCTGCACACTGCAGGAGTGCAGCCCACGTCTCCTGTGCCTGCCATGTGATGCTGAGGTATCATCAGGAGGAATACAGTCTTCTACCAGTGCGATGATTCAAGAGGTGAGAACCCAAAAAACCCCTTGATCTCTAAAACATCTGGTTTTTACCTAAAAATCCACATCGTGCTTTTTCATCACATCCTTGGCCTCCAAGGAGGGTTACAGGTTCTCTTGCCTTCTCCTGAGGCTGATGTAAAGCTCCCTGCCCTCAGCTGGCTTCGGAATGAGGTGTGAATGAGCAGATACTCCTGCATTGTTTAACTGCTCGGTTTTGTCCTTTATTTGAAGCCCAGCTCCTGCTCTTCCCATTCAGGAAGAGCCCCTCTTCCAGTGCTGCATGTGTGTAGTGAGAACTGCAGATGCTTTAGTGCTCAGAATGTCCTTACAAAATAAAAGCAAGCAAGTCATGATCAGAGTATTTCAGACATCATTAAGTGTGAACAGAAATCCATACCCAGCAGTTCAGGGCTGAAGGATACTGCAAACATCATGCTCCCCTTAGTAAATGGCAGGAGTCCACTGACATAAGAGCACTTCCAGCCATGAAAGATGGAGCAATGGAATTGCATCCCTGTGCCCTGAGGAGCTGGAGTGTGACTGTCCCCTCAACAAGCCTCAGATGCAGCACTTAAAAGCCATGAGGAAGGGTTCAAGTGGGCTCTGCACACTGGAGTTTCTGCAGAGCTGGGTAAGCCACTCTCCAGGACTGCCTCCTAAAGAGGTGCAAAGAGACAGGAATAACCCAAGAATCAGGCTATAATTGGCAGCCAAAAGCCACAGGCAAGTGCCACCTGAATTTAGGTAAAACATTCTTGCATGTTACCTGCCTCCTTTTGGCTACTGAAAGTGCACTTTTCAAGGAAAAAAATTACTGTATGGTGCAGTATTAAATTATTTAAACCTAAACTGAGAAAGCACTTTTGGAAAGTAAAGTAACAAAGCTTCCTCTTTTCTACAGAAATCCATATATATATGAAGCAACCTCTTCTGCCTCGCAAATCTTCGACTTCAGTGAGCAGACACAGAGGCTTCCCTTGTGCTTCCTTACAGTTTCAGCTGCTGCTGAAGGTCATGAATTGAGCCTGCACTGCTTTGCAGTTTCTCTTGCACCAGTGGGTCTTCCTCCAGTCTGACCATTTCAATCACTCCACTGGTTCCAAGAATGCATGGGAGACTTAAGAATACTTCACTGTTTATATTGCAACATCCCTGAAACAACACACAAAGAACAGTCACACACATGGTTACTTATTTCTGCTGCAACTCCACCAAAGCATACAACTACAAAAAATTACTTGATTATTTTAATTAACAAGGATATTCCAACATCTGGCATGTCTGGATAGGTCAAATTCCATTTATTTTAGATATTGGGCAATGGGTTACTGTATAGAAACTGTAAAATATTACTGTCCAGATAAAAATTTGTGAACCATGCCATAGTTGGGCAATTTTTCATATATATATACATATATATATATATATATATATATATCAGATCTCTATAATGCAAGCCAAGTTTATACCATTAAACACCATTTCTTAGGTAGAACAAGCAGGGACACTTGACAGTACAGTATCATTCGTTCTTTTAGGACTGAAAAAAATAAATAATGCAGCCTAAGAACTGGGGAACATTTTTCACATATTGATCCCATATAGATTCTGTGAAAGAATTCATCATCAACTTAAATCCCTATAATTCAAGTTTACACTGTAGACTGTGCTTATTTCTGGGATCTGTCAGGGAAATTTTACATCCTGTAGTTACTCTTCATTTTAAGAGGCTTGTCACTCCTCTGTATCTACATTTAGTTCAGGAATGATTAAAAACCTCACTTGAAACATAATGATTTAATTAGGTATGTGCTTGTACTCAATAAAATAAGCAGCCAGCTCAACTTCCCTACACAGGGACATGCAAATTGTCTTCTGAAGGCTTTAAACTGAAGTGACAAGTAAACATTTCTACATGGATTTTCTTGTCATATGGAATGACCTAATGCTTTAATGAAACCTCTTAGGAGAAACTTTGAACAAAGTTCAGTCTACAATTTTAAGTTAACTATTGCTTCGTATTCTTCTCCTCTTAAGTAAAGTACTAAGAAGTAAAAAAACATCTGTTTCAACCTGATCAAATAAAATACTGGCAGAAAATGCATTTTATACTTTCAGAAAAGATACAAAATTCTTTTGACCCCTAAAAAAAATCTACATTCAATACTGAGCACTTGGGAACTAAAATTCCCATTTCATTTGCCAAATACAGCTATTCCAGGGGTGCTGAGCAGCAACCTTGAATGTACTCTCTCTCTGGACTTTCATTTTTGGGAGAATAATCCACTTTTAATATTGGTTCTGATTAAAACAGTAAGTGATTTTTGCTCATTTTTGGACTAGAATGGACAGCTGTTGTTGGAAGAAAGCAATGGCAGTAACACTAAGAACACTGAGATGTCTGTGTTGCTAAAGTTAATGGTCATATCCATAATAAATCATATAATTACAGTGCCAACCAAAAGGTATTAATAACACATTTACCTTTGCCAGAGTGGATACAGAATGAACCTTTCTTTTATCTTTCAGAATGCTGTCAGTCAAATCAGCAACTGAGAGCCCCACAGACCAAGACCTCTGACCTTTTCCCTTTAGAACTTCCATAGCTCTATATGTAAACCAGGAAAAGGAGAAAAATAAGATGTTTAGATTTTAATTATCCTTATTTTGGTTTTTATGTGAAACCCAAACGACAGGCTGAAGTGTTCCATAGCAGGTAAAGTGTACTATAAAAATATTATTCTCTCTTTTGGAAAACAACACAATGGAATAAAGAATTGCTGAAAAGAATTTCCTTACAATACCTTTTATCTAAACTAGTAACAATTCTCTTTTCTGTCAAGAGGTGTAACTGATAATTAAATCAGGTAAATTCATCCAAACTGGTGCTTTGCTTTGAAGCAAATGCTTCCAACACAAGCTCTGAGAAAAGTGGGCCAGAAGGCTTGTCTAGTATTTGTTTTAAATACACAGTCAAACAGCTCTGATATTCTGGTGTATATTGTTGTGACTTCTTACATCACCACAGGCACAACGTTAGTAAGAATTTCAGATAAACAGAGGCCATATACACATCCATAAAAGTGAATGACAACCTGACCTACAATTTCCTATAAACTCAATGTATGAACACTTTAGAGCAAGCTTCCCCCACTTCATAAAGAGCTTCATAAAGAGTTTCCCCCACATAAACATCACGTGCCTGAACATGAAGCAAAAAAATAAGGTTATAATAAAGGTGTTACCTGTTAGCCACCTTTTCCCTTGAGTTATGACCAGCCATTGCTTCTGTTTGATTTGCAGCTACATTACAGCTGGTCCACGATGGTACTAGATAGAAAAAACAACAACAAAAAAACCCCATTTGAGGTTGTGGTTTGTCTTGTATTTTTTCTTCCTCTGACAAATGTCAAATATTTTTGCTACCACTCCAAGTGTAGACTTTGGTACCCCAAAACTGTATTACTTAAAACCATTATTGTGAAAATTTACCACTCTTCTTACTACTTTTCTCATTACCTTCATTACTTTTCTCAATTATTCTTCCATTATTCAATTATTTAGGCACTGCAAGGACATGATATACTCACAGTCATCATAAAGCACTGCCTTACCTTTGTCTTCCCCTTGTTCACCAATAACCCAGGCATCTTTTGCCAGCACCTCTGCTTTCAAAAGGTTTGTCAGGATGTACTGAAATCTCTCAGAATCAAGGTTGGCACCTACTCCAATCACTCTGCTTTTGGGAAATGAGCTCAGCTTCCACGACACAAATGTCATTACTTCAACTAAATGTGAAAGAAAAAAATATCTTGCCAATGAAGGACCACTCAAAATTCCACACAACTGCAAATTATGAATCATCATTATGAAAAACTCTGGACTTCTTTAGAAATGGCATAAGCATGTAAGCATGTTCGTATGTGTTGGTAGTTTATTTGAACCTAAAACACCAAGTCAGGTGGGGAGGAAGTGAAAAAATAAGAACAATAGTGGTAAGAGAGTAAGAAGGGCTGTCTTCCAATGCATTACAGGATAGAGGCTCACACTTACATCTTTCCCTTTTAAGTAGTGATTTTGCTTTGTCTTAGTTCACAGTATCACTGACCTGGAAGATTTAAAACTTCCACCACAATCTAGCTGCAATATTTAATATCAACACTATACTTTGCATTATGAGTAGCCTGTGAGTGTGATCATATGGCACATAACACACATGGATCTATCCTTCCTGCACAGGAGAAATGTGCACATAAAACAACTGACAAGACAACAGCCAATGGATGCTAATCATGTAGATACAGTCAGGTTGAAACTACGCACAGAAACATACAGAAATACATACCTGTTACACAAAACAAAGTACACTATTTTCTTTTATCTTGATAACAGTAAAGAAAAAACCCTCAAAGACAGTGTCCTGCTCAAAGCTGAAAAGGAAAACATCTTTCAGAGTAGCAAGAATTTTTGACTAACTGGGTGTAATTCAGCAGTAACATACTTTTAAAACAGGGCAAAGAAAAAGCCAGGTGAGGGACAGAACATTATGCAAAGTACCAGCACACCTGGATGAGAAGCAACAAGGAGAACAGCATTCTGACTGTAGTGTGATACTGCTGGAATGATTCCTCTGAACAAATCCACATTGCTTTGTATTACTTCGAGGTAAGTCTGAGCATTACCCAGAGAATTAACTGTAAGCACCACAACTTTGGAATCAGCTGAAGCAGAAAAATCTGAAAATATAAAGAAAACGTATTTTTGAAATTTATGTAAATCTACTGAGTTTTGGATGCAAAGCCAAGAGCTGTTGTAAAGCCTGAACTATAATATTCAACTTAATTAAGGATTCTTTGCCTCTTGTCCCCCCAATATCCTTCAGTGTGGCATTTGGGGCACTTCCACAGCACCTATAAAACACTGCTCTCCCAAAGAACTACTTTCCTGTTTTATAATTGCCAATCACAAAAGGCAGACTACAATTTGTCCAAGGTTACAGAGTAGAGACCAGAAAACATCTAGACGGCTTTGAAAGATAAACTTTTCCAAGTTTGCTTGGCAAAAAAGAAAAAAACCATGAAAAGGCTCCTTAACTTCTATTCCAATTGCTAAAGAAGAGAAAAGGCTTTTACTCCTTATCTGAGGCTTCTTCTATAATTTTTGATCTTATACCTGAATCAAGGACATGCAGACAACCATGAAAAGCACCCCAGAAGTCTATTTATTAATTCAAATAACAGACAAATTGTATTTATTAGCCCAAAGGAACACAGAACCACGCTTGCTGCAGGAATCTGTAAGTCAAAGCTGCCTTGAGCAGGTATCTCTGAATATCTGAGTGATCAGCCTGGACACAGAAACAAGGTGATCTGACTCTTGCACCACTTTTGGAACCAGTTGAAGCCAAAGCAGAGGCCTCATGCACTGACAAATTAAAACCATACCAAGCAGGATATAATTAATACCAGCTTGCCCCAAACCTAGATATAAACATACTAAAATAGCAGGTGATAGTGTATAAGCATTCTGTAGTACTGTAACACTACCAACAGCACAGCCAGCAACAACACACAAGCTTCTTATACCACAGCTAAATGTAAACGTACAACAGGCAACCACAGAGGTACAAACAGATTTGTGGTACAGTTGCACAACCAGGGTTCAGGAAAAAAGGTGTGCTAGCAGTAAAACCTGCAAGATAAGATCAAAGAATGTGCAGCAGGCAATGCAAAGGCAGAATAAGCCACAAAGATGCCTGGTGGAACCAGAACAAGTCCCTGAACCCAAAATAAGATAAATTAGAGGAGAAGCACAAGAAAACCCCTTAATGTCATCTTGCAAAGGGTGCATGGAACATGGAAACATGACACATAAGCAAAGAAGAATGTTGCTCAATTCAGTTCCAGCTTTCCCTGTGGAAAAACTTCTGAGCTGCATGGCCTCAACCTCTGCAACCATCAAAGACTGTACCTAATTACTAATTACAGAGAGATGGCATTGACTCTGTTGAATTGTATGCTCACAGCTGACTGAGGACAAGGTTATTAAGAATTCATTGTTTGAATATGCAGTGATAGTGATTAAAGACTCACTACTGGCCATGTACATGTTTAATGCACATCAATCTAGGCAAGCAGCACTTTGAAACACACCTTTATTTGTCAGCCTTTTGAACACTGCTTTCACAGCCTTCACAAATTCCTATGCACATATTTTCCCCCTGCCTTCCCTCTCTCTGCCCATGACACTAAAGTTCTAGCTTGGCTTCTCTGTATTTCTGCATGAGTCCAATTTCAGCATTAGCCTCTTACCTGCAAGTACAGACTTTTAAAAAAAGACAGTCTGAGTGCCTCTGTATCTCCCCAGGTGCCTGCTCTCGTTAAAATGAGCACAAGCACACACAGTACAGCACTCACTCCTGTTCCAGAAACATCTCATACCTTTGCTGATCTCCACATTTGGCACAGCAAAAATCTCCAAATCCATGCTCCCTCCTTTTGCTGCACCTTCAGAAAGATCCAAAAGAACCACCTTGTCTGCAACATCCTGTATGAATTAAAAAAATACAGAACAATAATAAACCAAATGAAAACTTGTTCTTGTGGGAGTGAGGAATAAAAACCAAAATTCCTCCCATTTTATTGTTTGCTGTACTGTGTACAAATCAAACAAAATTACTGGTCAAAATTACGGCCAAATCACAAGAGAAAGGATTTAGTTTAGGAAGTCTAAGTGGAAAAAGCACATTACAAAACAAACAAAAAACTTACAGAACTATCTCTGGTAAGTTCAAAATGTTAATGTTACTGTTGCCTCTAACATGCAGCTGTGATGAAATACAGACCCATCAACAGACTGTCCTTTTCCAGGGAACTGGGAGATCCCAGCTGTAAGGCTGCCACTCAGGCAAGAGTCCTTTAAGGATTTCCAAAGTACATGAATTCAGTATTCAACTCTTGTAATTTAAAAAGCTGACTGAGGAATCAGGGCAGAAAACTAACACCTCTGCATGTCCATAAGTAACCTGAAGAGACAAATGACCTATGCAGTGACAGTTGTTAAAACTGATGAGGTATTCCTTAGTGTGAGATATTAAGAAATAGATTGGAATCCTCTCTTTTAATCAGGTCTGTTGCTATTTTTAATAATTATGTACCTTTGCTGCAACTGCTAGTACACATGCAATGCCAAGATCTCCAGCTCCAACAACAGTAATTTTGTTAAAACAGCCTTCATTTTTTCCTCCAATTTTACTCTTTGATTTCATGTCAGTCTCTCCTACAATTAAAAGAAAACCACAGAATTAGGTGCTGGTCCACACTGTATTAATACAACTATTGCTGCTTCATAAAGGATCATAGTTGTGCCAGAGTTAAATCAAGTTACATTAACTTTTTCAAAACAGCAGCCAAGCCTGACCACAGAAAATTCATCACAACTTGCAAGGTGTAAAACATAACTATTCCCCTCTAGATAGGAAGGTTTCTTCACTAAGTAGAAATAGATGAGCATGACAATAGCAAGAAATTGGACACTAATACCACACAAAGAGCACGCTCTTTGCTGCTGTTACAGGTGTGAATGCATCCCATGGGCATACAATTTGTAAAATATAAACCATGGAGTCTTCTTTGTGACATCAAATAATGACAATAAGTGAATATATTTTATAAGAACATTAGAAACAAGTCCATGAAAACATGCTCACCTTCAGTAATCTTTGCAATATAGGAGAGAAGTTCTGATTGCCTGGCTGCATCAGAAGATGACAATGAGTACAAAGGGAGCTCTTCCTCAAACTTTGCAATCATTTCCTTGATTAATCCAATGAGAGTTGATTTAGGCTGAAATACAGCAATACAGAAGACAAAACAGCTGAATGGCTATTTCATATAGTGGTATCAACTGTGAACTGCCAGAGCCATACAAAATTTAATCAAATTATAAATACTGACACTCTTAACATTTACACAAACAGCTAAGGGAAAGAAAAGCATCACTTTGAGAAGCTACTTTCCAAACAGGAGTATGGATTAAAAGGAATTTAACAAAAAGGAATTCTAAAATTCAAAGTACCAGTGCTACTAATTGTTGAAGTCATCCATGAACATATGGAAGCCTTTGATAAAACCACATCCAGTATTATAAAAGGGACAAGTCCTGGCTAAAGAAAAGATAGTTTACTCTTCTTAGAGGAGCTCAACTGTCCAGAGTTCTGGCAATTCAGTCCTCCTCCAGGCAAAACACACTGTGTAGTGAGCAGAAGTTTCCATACAAATTTCTGTATCAATAATGTAAAATACAGCCCATTCATTTTAAAAAGCTGGCATTCATTGAATCATTTTTACTGGCCTGGCAGTCATATTTAAGTGAGTTATTTAATACAGTGCACAAAATCATTTAGCAACAGCACTGATTTTTGAATCTCTGCTGTTTCAGTGTTCTGCCAAGAGACACACCCAAAAGGTAGACACTTTCATTGAACTTTCCTGCGGGATACTCAAGTGGTCTCACAATTCATAGCAACAAAGTATCATTAGGCTTACATTGCTTGGTAAAGAATCAGTCCCTTTTTTTTCGTTAAAATCCCTTCCAACTTCCTTTACAAGCCTCAGACTGCCTGAAAGCTCCATATGATACCATGCAGCATTCCCAAATACTCCCATCCCCTGTCAGCCACTCCACCTCTTACATGGCTCCAGTTCTGCAGGTAGGGCAAATAAATCCTGCCACGTGCATCAACGTGTTTCCCCACTGAAATGCCCATGTTTGCAGTCGGCTTCAGGAAGCAAATGGGGGGAGCAAAGGGATGAGAATCCAGGATCCACAGACGAATAGGTATGTTATAGGAATTACCTGTTCAAGGCAAAATAAAAGCCATTACTACCTTCTGCATTGGGAAGAGGCACTGAAGACCAGTTGTGTGTGTGATATGATTCACACTTAGTAACAACAAGGCAAAAAGCCTGACAGATCACTTTTCAGATTCACACTGGAAAGTATTTATATTACTTAGGCTAATGAATAAAACCAGACTTGTGTGGATCAACTTGAAGTGCTACTGATTGTGCCTTTCTTAATACAAAGCTTTGTTGTTCTTTTGCTTCCCAGGGTCCTCTCTCAGCCAATGTGTCCCCTTTTCCCAGCAAAGAAAGGTTTCGTGCATGTATTTCATACTTATTTTAAGATTTAACACCTAGTGCAAAAAGGCATCTATAAAGAGCTTTGCATTAGACTTCAAAGGCTTTATGTTGAAAATAAAAAATCATCTACAAGTTATTTTTGGACACTGCCTATACAACTGTAGGTCTCAGGGAGTTCACACAAGCTCCATTAGCACCAAAGAGTTTGCCTACACGGTCTCAAACTACACCATTTTTAAAATAGTTAATTACTAAAATTATCAATCAAACAAAATCCCTTCTAGCCCCCTTTGAAGACACTGCAGAGTGAACTGTTAAGAGGCAGCACCCAACACATTTTACATTTAGAGTCATAACTGGCAAGAAAGTTGCAATTGATTTATCTTACCATATTTCACTGGAACAGTACCACTAAAATTCAGGAGGTCCTTCTGGGATCCATCCTTGAAGGCTGAAATTAAAAATGCAATTTAAAAAAAACCCCAAAAACTACTTTCAAACCTGGCATAGCAATCCCATCCACAACTACAAATATACAACAGTGATTTTTCTTTAGAAATCAAATACACTGCTCCTGAAAGAACCAAGACTAGAATATTACTAAGGTCCCCCCTACCCTTTTAAATACTTCCTTAATGAAATTTTAACAAAAATTGCATTGGTAAAATTAAGCACATCATTAGTCCGAACACCCCTTGTCCTGGGTAATTCTGATATTGTAGGAATTTCCAGTCAGGCTGATGGATTCTGGAAGTCCCACTCTCTAAACTAAAGCCATCAAAATACTTTCAATATAATAATGACATATAGGAAAAGTGGTGTTACATATGAAGCATTTAAAGCATCAATCTTCTATAATTACTGACAAGTTGAAGTAAGATGAAATAAATGAGTTGCTAAGGTTTTTATATGTATGCACTCCTGGAAAAGCATTCAGGAACAGTAACATGGCATGAGAAATTTTACTGCAAGTCAACACAAGGACAGGAACACAACTGAAATATATTCACATTCTATTACACACTGTCTGCATTTATGGCAAGTAAGAATCCCCACAAATAGTTCAAAGTAACTGTTTCACTTCTTACTGTATGTGTTCATGGAGAATGTGAAGTTGGGATAGGTCTTGCTAACATTCTTCAGCTCTTCTATGGTCAGGTCTCTGAACTTATACTGGGAAGGGGGAGAAAAAAATAAAGAAGAAAGTTTCACTTCAAAGGCTTCTTTCATTACAAGAGATAGAGAAAAGGACACTATACAAGGCAGAAACACAAGAATGGAAAGGTCAATTACTTGTATTATAAATAGTTTTGTTGTGAAATAAATGATCAAAAAGAACTGACTACAAAAAAGCTTTGAAGCTATTGCAGGTCTGCTGTTGCTGCATAAGAGTTCTGGAATTCTGAACATCACTCCTTATATACCATTTCTTCCTCTTTACAGCTGTGTGAGCAGGGGTTTAGGAAAATTTAGTCTCTTCTGCACACAATAATTAAAAAGAATATAAAAATATGAACCTCTTAGAAAAAGGAGTTTATTTTCTTACTGCCACAGTGAAACTTAGATCCACATGCATGCATTTTAGAAGAGTTTCCTAAGACGTCCCTTTCTACAAACACGTTAAATGTGTAAGTAATTAGCCTCTGGGAATTTTTTTTTTTTTTCATTTTTATGCTGTCCTTGAGAGCTGCGAAAATGAATCACTGCTGCTTCATTGAGACTGTCCCCAGCCAGTCCGATACCTGACCTTCCAAGAGATTTGCATCCTCCCACATCCCAAAGTTATGAAGACTACTTTCCATTTCCTATATTAGAGCCTTTGCTTCTCATTTCGGAAACCTGCTGCTGTTTTTTTTGGAACCCTCGCCTAAGCAAACAAAACTGTGCTGTCTGACAGTGGCTTAAAGAGCTGCTCAGTGGAACAATTGTCATAAAGTAGCAGGTAAAATCAAATTTCTCCTCAGTCTGTTACCCCAGTCTGTCACCCCATGCTACAGCTACGGGGATGGCACAGTTATTTTCCACTTTGTACAGGGAACACAGAGCTGCTGACAAGAAACACCTTTTTTCAGCTTCTCCGCATCAGAGGATTCTGCAAAGTCATGCAGAAAAAAAAAATAAAAAAGGAGAAATTAAAATCAAATTTTCCCTAATTATGAATGCCTACACAACTTACACTTAGGACATTTTTTGGAAGCGTTGATACATCTGGTTGTGAAACCAAAGTCATCTTTCCCAGCTGGCCTCCTTCTATTCGTAACACAAACCGAGGCATTCCTATTAAATAGTTTGTCCTCTTCTAAAAATCACGGGATTTACGAGGTGACTCAGACACAGACCTTCCTCATTTCGCACCCAAAACTATCTGGCAGGCCCAAAACTTAAATACGCCCACCTCAGTTTCTCACATGGAAATTAAAAGGCTCAGAGGGATGCTACAACAACGCCTCTGTGCTCCTAAGGCGTGGAGGCGCTAACGCGGGGAACGCCACCAAAAAAAAAAAAAGAAAAAGAAAAAAAGAGTTATCAAATTCCGATGAGTGAAGAGTAAGGTTTCAGTCGTGAGGCACGGCGTCAACTACGGGGATAAACTGATGCGTGGTGCAACTTAGAGCTCGGCTGCAGCAGGGCAGCGCAGACATCGGGATGCGACGGGACGGGACGGGACGGGAGGGGACGGGAGTCCCTCGGCAGCCACCACCAGGACCCCGCCGCCCTCCCCGGCC
>VZRO01005748.1:1716678-1770613 GCA_013397915.1 Daphoenositta chrysoptera
CGCCCGCGCGCCCCCTCCCCACGAGCGCGCGCACCTTGCCCAGCTGCCTGCGGAGCGCCGCCTCCTCCAGCGCCATGGCGGCGCGCGCCACCCTCCCGGCGGGCCCCGCGCGGGGCAACGCCGCCCCTCAGGGAGGCGGGCTGGCCTCGGCCGGGGAGGCACGGACAGCCCGGGGGGCGCAAAGAGCTCGGGGGGGGCGGCCCTGTCCACCCGCCTGGTGTTGCAAAATGTGGAACGGGTCGAGATTATTTTAAGCTAGGATCGTCTCTGATGTAAGATCGTTGTATACTTTCAAGCCTAATCAGCAGGAAAGGAGACCTTATCNAGGAAAGGAGACCTGATCAGAGGATGAGGCAGCAGCCGGCGTCCAGTCAAGGACATCCGTCAATGAACAGGCGTTAGGGATGCAGGAAATAAAGATGTTGATAGAATCACAGAATATGCTGAGTTGGAAGGGATCCACCAGGATCATGGAGTCCAGCTCCTGGCCCTGCACAGGACACCCCAAAAGTCGCACCATGTGCTTGAGAGCATTGTCTAAGTGCTTCTTGAACTTAGGCTCAGTGCTGTGACCACTGCCCTGGGGAGCCTGTCCCAGTGCCCAGCCACCCTTTGGGTGAAGAACCTTTTCCTGATACCCAACACAAACTTCCCCTGACACGACTTCAGGCCGCTCCCTCGAGTCCTGTCACTGTCACCACAGAGAAGAGATTCAGTGTCTGCCGCTCTGCTTCCCCCATGAGGAAATTGTAACTGCTGTGAGGTTTCCCCTCAGCCTCCTCCAGGCTGAACAAGCCAGGTGACCTCAGCCGCTTCCCCTGTGGCTTTCCCTCCAGACCCTTCACCATCCTTGTGACCATACATAGATAGTAGAGGGATGCGGGTGTTAGCGTAGAAACACATAATCACTGGGTGATTATATGCAGGTGCTTTTATTTGAAGAGCTCTGGGAATCGGGTCTAGACAGACCCAAATCTGACTCCGATATGGATTTGAGATGGATACATTTTATACCCTTTCCTTACATAACTGTTGTATAATCGTATGTTAATCATTAACTTGATATTGTTCTATTGTGTGTTTTTTTCACCCAAGCATGAGTTTAAGCCCTCTCCCCACAACATTTCTCATGATTGTTGTTCCTTTCTTGTGATTCTTGTTGCGATCAAATAATTATTTTTAATTATATTTACTAAACAATCATCGCATTTAACTTCATCATCTACTATACAGGTGGGTACACAGGTGTAGGTTCACATGATTTTATCAAAGCCAATGCCCACTCCCATTCCCAAGGCCTACTTTAGCTACCACGATTTTAGAAACATTTTAACCCTATGCTATTACGGGGATTTCTTCCCTCTGTGCTGACAGTATCAAAACTGATTTGCAGCTTTATGGAGTTACAAGTATGTAAATACTAACCTGACATGAATTTATTTCCCTACATTAATCTCTTATTTTTTAAGCCTCCCTACCACACAGCAGAGAGACCAGAAAACTGCCTTTCGGAAAGTGGGCCATGCAAGTCTGATGGCCAATTCAGTGGAAAACAGTAGGTTCAGCAAGGTAAATGGTGACAAATGCCAGTTCTATCCCCATAACTAAACAGACAACTGACAGATCAGATCAGACCAAGCATGATAGTAGCATGTTTTCACAAGAAGTAAGATCTTGAGAAAGCTCATACAATTTTTTTCTCCCTCACTGATACAAGGCCTGAAGCAGACAGTAACTAAGGGCACAGGTTGTTGATACAGCCATTGCAGAAAATAATGAGGTTTAGAACAACCTTCATCAGGCTGCTCCATCATACATATTGTTTACTGATGCTGAGTCTGCTTCTGTGCTGAAATTGTTGTGTGTGATGTAATGAAGGATGTTACAGCTTCAATGGTTCAGTTTAGAAAGTAGCACAAGATCAGTCCAGGAACTTCATCAGTCCTTCAAAAACATCATTTGCCCAGCAAGCACAATACCTCTTTGGTTAAACTGTTACAGAATGATCAGCGTGAACACTTATCTAAACATTTTAAGAGATAATTTGAAAATAATTTTGTTTCAGAAAGATCCTAGCACAGACTAATGTTTGAGAATAAAACATTCCTTTTAAATTTTTAATCTCAAGCATCTAAATTTTTTATTTCTCATTATTTCATGGTAAAAACAACTGGGAAAGTCTGATAGATAATTACAGTTATTAGTAAGTTTGATGTTTGGAAACGTTTTTAAATTCTCTGTGTTCATTCACAACCAAAGCAATCATAGCAACCAGAAGAGTGACCACATCCCCATGGCAATGACACACTGCTGCTGGTAGCAGTGTTTCTATTTAAGGCTTAGAAGTCACCCTTGACTAAGCTTGCACCCAAACTACAGATTCAACTTTCTCAGTACTCACTGTTCAAACTTACTTAAATTCTGAGCTGGGTCTGTGCCCTGACTCAAAATCTTCTCTAAGCATCATTTGCAAGGACTAACTCTGTATTACATCAACAGATTCTAATGCCAACTAATCTCTAGGTAATGAAATGTTTTGCTAGCAGGCTAACACAGCCTTGGTACCCCACATACCCTTTAGTAGTTCCTCTGCCCCCACCACTGGCAACGCTCTTCCAAATGAAGCCATAGAATTTTGCATATATTCTTACCAAACTAGCTAGAAATTCTCCCAAACTGGGATTTATCAAGCAATACATCCAGCTCTTACATTATTACAACTCCTGACTGCATAGAAGCTCACCCTATGTATTAAAAACCAGCATTTTGCCAGCAGGACAGATCTTCTTCTTAACCAAGATGTTTTCTTTGAGACTTGGTAGAAAACTTAAGATGGTTAATGAAATGGAAAACAGACTGCAATTTCTCAGGTGCTAAGGGAGAGGGCAAAGCAAAATGACAGTCTTGGGGTGACATGGAACTTGTCTTACAGCACACGGCTTTGGAATTTTATTCAGCTCTACACAAGAGGAAAATGGCATCATTTCTACAGCCTTAAACCTTCATACTCTAAATACTAGTCTCATTATTCTGCTTGCCTGTGAACATCCTGTATCTATAGGGATGCTAGCTTAGAGCAAAGCCAAGGGAAAGGGTTCTCAATAACATGAAACTACAATCCAGGAAGCATTTTAAATTATTTTCTCCAGTGGAGAATATCATGCAATGCTATGAGTTGTCTAAATTAACTTTAAGAGTAATGGAACAGAAATTACAAGTTCAACTTGTAAATATTAAATGCTATGGGAAAAATTTGCATTTCCAAAATATACTCAAGTGATCCAAAGACTGGGAAATAAATGCAGACCAACCACAACACAAGTGGCAGGAGCAAGCTTTCTAACAAAACCCAAGCCACCTTCAGCTCTGGAAATATCATGACTAAAAGCATTATTTATCTCAGTGTTGCCCTTGTTCTGAACAACCAGCAAGTGTCCCATGTGTGTGATCTACACTGGGACCTTTTTATGTGTCATAACAATCAGTTACTTTCAAAGCACCAACCAGCCAAGGCTGGATTTAAGCCAGCAGCTATGAGGCACATCAGCCCTCACTGCCAACTATAAAGACAGTGAAGAGACCTCCACAAAATAGTTATATTTTCTTGCCAGTTTCAGCATCTCACAGTGCTTGCAAACAGGGCTCCCCCTAGCCCCAGGCCACATCATGCACTGCCATTGGCACGTTCCCTTTGTACACAGCCAGCAAACAGAAGCCAGGCTCATTAAGGGTTTGCTGGCTCACTCCTTTTGGCTGGGGAAGAAGGTGGTAACAGCAGCACATCCCTCTACCTGAACTCTGAACATTCACCTTGCATGACCGGGTGCCTGTCTACACATCATTTACAGTCACATTTGACACCACTGTGGAGGTCTCAGAAACCCTTCTGGCACATTCTGTAGAAATCAATAACCAGATAAAGTGGATTGAGTCACACCAGTGCTCCTCCTGTACAAAAATAACCACAATCAGTGTTGTTCATCAATTGCAGAGCAGTAGGTCAATCCACAGGTGCTCTGCTCTACCATACATAACATTTCTTTCTTTGGTCAAATCTTGACATACTGCACATGTTGAAGGACCACAAGAAGGCATTCATACAACACAAGAGCTGGAAGAAGGTGGCAGGGAGAATTACTGACTTATGACAGGAAGTTGAGGACAGATCAACAAACATCGTGTCCTTAAGTTGCATCATTCAAGGAAGCTTCTTACCTCTCCTGAAGAAATCCACAAGAGAGTTTTAATACATGAGAAGTGCATGTAAGGCACTCAAACAGCCTTTTGTACTCAGTGTGTGCACAGGTATGTGTGCAGTTATTGTGCACTACAAACCTGGAATTCTACACTCAAGTGTTTTTCAAATCAGAATCAAGCCTATTCCTTCAACCAAAATACCCTACTGAAGCTCTTGATTGTCTTTAAATTGTCTTGATTGCTATGAACTTTCAGACACACAGCACAAAAGATGGCATCAGACACTCACCTGTTCTCAAGCAAGAAATGTTGAGAAACTGGGCACAAGTTGCACCCAGGATACAAAAAATTTCATGAATTCAACAGTAGAGGGAGAAGGATAGAGAAAAAACCCAAGACTCCCATGAGGACCCCTCAAAGCAAATTAAGCACCAGGTGGTGTGGAAAAACAAAACTATCAGTTGTGGACAGAGAAGTTAGGACTAAACTGGTGACATGTTTGATTACTTAAGGAGTGTCCTCTGTCCTTTATTTCATTCCACGGAGTATGGTAAGCATGGTACATCAAAGGCTGTTTAGATTCCCAGGCTCATGAAAAAATAAATGTTTCTATATGCATTTCCGGGGTAAGAAGAGGCTATCTATGGGATAAACTGCAGTTCTGTCTTCTATCCCATTCTATCTATGGGATAAACTGCAGTTCTGTTCCACTCTTCCATTTCAGTGGAACTGAAATGTTATTTCAAATAAACTACAATTAAAAGCCGTTCTCAAACAAGGGAAACCTATAATTACTTTTTTTTTTGCCCAATCTGAATAAAATAATTTTGCTTCCAGAAACAGCTTTACTGGCTGGGTTAAGATAATGACTTAATGTAGAACCACCCTCCACCTGAACAGAACATCTTTGTCTTGAAATAAGGGCTGAGATTGACTGATCACAGTTATTGAGATACATTAAAAATCTCAAGGGAATTCCATAGAAGGTAGTTCCAAAGAAGGTAAGATTCCATGCCTTCAAAACAAGGTACTCACAGGGCACATTAAAGGCAGATTTGCAGTATTTTAAAAGAATATTTTTTTAAGCACAAGAGTGTGCAAGTATTGCTGTTCCTCGTAAAGGCAGGTGGGCTCACTGATGTGTATCCATTCATCCATTTGGAAGTGGGTCACAGCACCAGCTGAGCAGAACAGTCATTTACTTCCACCATGAAAGCAGAAAACCCCTCCAGAGGAGACAGCCATCAAGGTAGTTCAGACTCCTTACGTGGGAATAAGGGAGCCCAAGAAGGATGCTCTTTAGGAAACTGCAGGATGAACACGTCAAATGCAAAAGATTAAAAGCAATGGGCACACTTGGGTATATTATTTTCCTAAATACTTGTTCCTCCAAATACATACTATGTCACAGCCTAAACTGCAGGAGACACCAGAAACTTTTCATATCTTTTCTGAAGGCTTAAGTGACTCCATTAAATTTTTCATACCTTCTTGCTGGCTGCATGAGAACCATTCTTGAACATTCAGACTGACACTGCTGTATGTGAGAGCTCAGAGGAAACAGCAGAAAGTAATTCTGATAAACCTTCCATAAAGTAAACCAATGAGAAATAGCAGTAAAATGTTTAATGCCTGTAATTTATTGTATACATACTCTGCAAAACTTGTATGCATTTGGTGTGTGCTAAAGTATACACTTCCTTGACAGCACCAGAGAGCAGTTCAGCTATGTACGAGTTTTTAACCTGATTTGTCACATTGTGTAAAAAGACACTGTGCACACATGATATCCCCAAAGAAAAAAAATCATTGGCTAAAACTAGAAGCACCCTTATTTACACACTAACACTTTAATATTGCATCACACCCACTCACCAAAATAAATAGAAGTACATTCATCACAATTTAAACACCAGTCTCTCCATAGATTTATTTTCTTTCTGACGTGTTTTGGTCTCCAGAAATATGCTATATCTAGAAATATGCATCAGCTACTAGATTATGTTACAAAATGCAAAAAAAAAAATAGAAAATTAGTTTTCCTGGACAATATTTTGGGCTTTACACAAAAATAAATCCAGATTTCCATAGAGATCTCATATACTTCTTGAAAGATTTTTATTTTAAAGCACAGCACAGAGTTGCACACTAAGGCTTCCTGTGATATGCAAAACCCTGGCCTCCAAAAGACGTCGCTGTAAAGTGAAATACAGCTCAAATGTAAATACAAGACATTTTCAAAAAGTAGTCATCAATAGAAAGTGCCCTTCATTTGATTTAGCATTAGCAGTAAAGAAGTAGCTACCTTAATTGTGCAATCAAAGCCAGACCTGGAAGGGTTTTATGAAAAGTACGTCATTTCACACTCTCAAGTTAAAGGATATAGAATCTGAGATAGCAGAAACCAACCTTTTTATACTCCTACATTCATTATTTTTTGACACAATTTAGTAAAAAAGGCACATTGTCAAACAGTGAATTAAAAATCTAAAGACCAAACCAGAATTTCCTTAAATACAATTAAATCATTAGCTGAACATCTGATCCTGATAAATCAAGTAAGCATTCTTCCAGTTTTTCTTCACCTCAAATTCAGATGCACTTTTGGACAAGTACTGAAATACTGTCGTTAGACAAATACTATTAACCTGGCAAACAGTAAACAGGTTTCTGGATACAAGGTCAGGAATTAAAAAACGAGTTTAGTTCCTTCCTAGCTGACATACAAATATGCAACAAATATGCAAGCACATTAAAAGCCAAACATTTGTACAAAATAGGAAACCCATCAGCATCCCATGCCAATTATGAGAAAGTACTTCTTGACTGTAAAATTACAAATGTGTCCTTGAATAATTTTTCATATGAAACAGACAAAATTTAAGCAACGATCACTGTGTGAAGAAAGTTATACAGTGTCTTAGGGAGGCTAGCAGAGTACATTCCAGTCACCATCTAAATGACAAAGTGCTTTTACAGATTAAGAAGTTTAACTGATCTTGCATGGTTTAATAATCAGAAAGTGGTGAAATAATCAAGTCTTATTTAACCTGTATTTGTCTGAAATGCAGATTTCTTTCCTAACTGAACCAATTTGAAAATAATATATTTCTTTTGCTTCATAAGAGACTTTTTTTCTCCCCAGTCAGGCAGGAAGTTGCTCACAGATGATACAGCTGTCTGGGTTGATGGACTTCAAGTCTTTCTCCAGCTAAAAAGAATTAAAAAGTACAAACCCAGACCTTGATCATGGTCCCAAGGTTCATTGTCCTGAATGGGTAATTCTAGAAACCAGGAAATCTCCAACAGGAAGTTTTAGATGGTCCCAATGCAGCAGAGAACACAACACACTTCTAGATAGTGAGGTTACACTATCTGGCATGGTCTCAAATGCACACACTGAGAAACAGTTTTTGTTAGTTAACAGAGAAAGTTAAAACTACAGGGGAGCAACAATGGTATCTTCACCTGGGCTCCATGTTAGCTAATACTGAGAAAGTTTATACAATCTATGCCAGTAACTTAGATCAGTGTTTTGCTGAGGCAGTGAAATGCTACACCACTGACAGAAAACATCTTAAAAAGGCAAATCTGTTTTTTCTTACATTAAGAATCAGATGTTTAAACTTGAGCAGCTTCCAAGACTGTTCCTTACAGGTTGCTATCTGAAGCACTTCCTAGAAGCAGCACTGTTAAAAACAGCCCCAATAGGAAAGGTTCCTTTGTTGTTTTTCCACAAGGTAGTTTTTCCTTTTCTCCCCCACCCCCAACCAACACCCAAAGCCCTTTTTGTACTTTTAGAAGTATTTCTAGCATTAAAACATAACGGCCTGAAGCAGCTGAAGGCAGATGCTACCAATGGAGCCCTGGATCTTGAGGCAAAGCTGAGTAATGACACTGGTGAGCTTTGAAGGGCAACTTGGGGAATTCCAAGTAGGTGCAACACCAGATCTGAGCTTCAGGTCTCAGTGCAACTCCTGTAGACTTACATGAACCCTGTGCTGATTGTAAACAAATTCAGTTACTGAAACAAACAGTCTTCAAGTGCATAGTTAGAAATAATGTGCAAATATGGGCATTAAGGTAAGTAACTGAACTAACTCTCCTGCTATGCATATTATTTTAGGTTTTTGGCTTGCTAAATCAGCCACAAGTATTAACTAGTTAACATGATGTTAATACTGAAAAGCTGCAAATGCATTCTAACAAAAAATTCTGATGTTCTTTCTGAACAGTAAAACTAATTGGATAAATGACTGCTTCACATTTTAAATAATTTAACACATCGGATGTTTAATGCAAGAAAAAACACAATTTTTAAAAAGCAGCAGAAGCTGTTAAACAAATCTGAAGATTTACAGGGCAGGAAAAGAATTCCCAAGCATATGCTTAAGCCCAAAAGCACAGGTTACATACAAACACTAGAAATTCCTGTTTTCAGGGTGTGTGTTTCTCATACTGAATTAGACTGGCACTGGAATTCCAGACACAGCAAAAGCCAACATAATCTTTTGGCCATATCCATAACTGCACGGCTTGCAAATGACATGCACTTTTCTGTTTAGAAATAAAGAGGTTCAAATTATTTTATAGGTCCTCAAATCAAAAGATCTGCGGCACTTTATTGCCTTAAATGCCTGTGGGCTGTGGCTGAATTTACACCCAAGCTGCTGCTGTACAGAAGGTAACGTTTTAACACTTTGAGGCTCATGTTGGGAGACAGGGCAGGATATAGAGCAACCTCTCCAAGTCTCAAGAAATATCAGGGAACAGGAATGTTATTCCTTTCTTTCAAGTGAATGCAAAATTGGTTTACTGGTACACGGCCCACACAGTTCCTAGTCAGTGCATAGCTAGTCAATATTTCTGCTGGCATCTTGAACTGGTTTAATCAATGGAAACATCTATTAATTCTATTCCATTTAATATGCATTAGTGCATTAATTTCTTCATAAAAAAACAACCCTGGCAAGTATTAAAAATAAATATCTTATTTAGGTCAAACTAAAGCCTTGCTTTTCAGTACTTTAATCCCTTTAAATATTCTTTTGCCCTCTAACAAGCAAATGGAAACTGAAGTAGAATAAGAGATGTATGGAGGCAGAGGGGAGCAGAAACATGAACAAAGTCAACACCATAAGTCAGTTAACGTGTCCTCAGCTTCTTAGACTGTCTCTTGCGTTTCAATTCTTCTTCTTCCCGTCTCAATTCTTCCAAGTCTTCCTGAACACCGAGTCTCAAGCTGCCAAACAAGATTAAATCCTTTACACTGATACTCAGGATACTGGTATATCTGATATATACATATATATATATATATATACACACTGATACTCGGGTTTTACTTCTACACACCCAAAAAGCAATGCCAAAAGTACTACAGATCATTTGAAGAATAATTTCATATCAGATCTTCTTTGATTATAGAATGAATATGGCTTTAAGAAATCACGATTTTTTTATCATAAGATTAGAATTGAGTATTTCAAGGGAAAAATATTTAAAACTTCTGTTAAAAAATAAGGACTGTGTAAAAATATGTAATAAATTTTAAAAAAAGGTCTTTTTTTCCTCCCAAACTGCAGCTACTGAAACATCCATTGAAAAGGTAAAATTGAATTTAATTCAAGTTTCTTATCTGCACTTCCTTTATGCTGCATGTGTAGTTAAAAGTGAGTCAGGAATTCAACTCTGCAAAACCTCATTCTAAGATATCAACAGAGTTTGGTTAAAAGCAATATCACTTTAAAATTCCAGTTATTTCCCCGAACTCCACTTAAGAGACTATAGCTTTCCATGGGCTGCAGCTATTCCTCAGCTGCCAGAAGGAATAAGGACACTGACTATAACTTCAAAGATGCAAGTTTCTAATGCTCAAGGCACCTTCTCAATAACCATATAGAAATTTCAGTAGAACAAAAGAATTTGGTAACTCCATGCATTCCAATATTTAAATTTTCTATAAAAAACACTTAGAGCTTTCACAAAACTTGTCCCACCACTCATTAAAAAACAAAATCACTTTATGACACAAGAATTATGCAGGCCCAAAGGCCAAAGCCAATATGAAAATATCTTCGTATTTTAAATCAGTGACTACAAAAGCTTGTCAGCATACTTTTTATACTCCTATAGAAATACAGACACACACACATATATAGATAAAAACAAATAAAACTTCCAGACCTCAAACTAGCAGAATATTGTAACGTTTGGGACAAGTTAAAGGATTTGGAATTTCAACTGAAATTTATATTTTTAAAAAGATTTTTGGAAATGAATTAGTTTTGGTTTTTATTGGTTCTTAACAAGCAAGGTTTGTGATAGATAAGAACATATATTACTTATTTAGTGTATCCACCACTGGCTGTATGAGTTTAATCTTTACTTCAGCTTTCTTATGAAAAATTGTAAGGCTTATTTACTTCTGCTATAAAAAGCAGATTGGATATTTGCTAGCTTAGCCCTATGACTTCAGCAACAAACAAACTTCCCAGTTTGTATCCAAGTTTAAATCCATGCATACCTCCTAGCTTCTTCTTTCTGTTGCTCTCTCCAGCTGCTCTCCATGTAACGTAAGGCATAATCACTTTCATCTTTGTACCTGAAAATTAAGTATCAGTTTTTAGCCCATTAAAATAACAGCTAATGAATTAATATCCCTTCTTAGGAAGAATAATTACTTGTTCTACTTCTTGTTCTGCAGTATCCTAAAACTGTCACTTTTCTTACCTTTTCCGGTCATAGCCAAATATTTCCCGAATATGTTTTGATATTTCTTCTTGAGGTTCCCCTTCATCTTCAATGAAGTCATCCATTTCAGAGTCATATTCATCATCATCATCATCTTCTATTTGTCTCTTGTAGCTAATAGGTGGTCTTCCAAGACCTAAATGATGGGAGAGAAGAAAAGCATTAATAACATAAACATAACATTAATTTGATAGTAGTTCTCCTTGCTATACCTTAGGCATAGGCATTTTCTGGGCTTCAAGGTGGAAAACTTCTGCCTCAAGTTAACCAGCATTTCTCAGAAATTCAGCAAGAGGAAATACTTCCTCTGAGTTGTGCTAGAGGAGATTACATATCAGTATCAGCAATGGCATCCTGGGGAAACCACTTGACAGATATCTGTTCTTTGTTCAAAGTTTCCTAGGCACTTATTCACTACACTCCACACTGCTTGCTCCTGATCAGAAATAAATTTTTAGAAATGCTTGTCACTGGTAAGATAAATCTGCAAAAATACTGAAATGTAAGACCTGTGACTGGTTTTTCATGTAGCTCTTCAAGCATCTGTTATTTAAGATGCTACAAAGTTTTATAGACCAACTATTAAGCAATGATGGAAGCAAATCCTTCAATTCTTTTCCTTCTAACAGCATTCATATGCCAATATCCATCACAGGCTGCTTAGTTTCGTTTCATGTGATACGTCACACCACCTGTATTTCAAAAATTATGAACACAGGTAAAAAGAAAATAAATTAAAAGTTACTATATTTAATTTTGTTGCAATTATTAAACTGTTCTTATCTGAGTTTCCCTTTTTTCCCAATTCTTCTTCCTACAGGGGACACAGAGTGAACAGCTGCACGGTACTTAGTTGCCAGCTGGAGTTAAACCACAACAGTGAAAAAATTCTTTGTTCTATAAATGCATACCTTGTGGATGAAGCACAGGTCTATGCCCTGGAAAAGGTCTCATTCCATTCATCTGTCCATTGCTAGGTCTTGTGACAAGGTTTTTAGAAGAAATGGTTTCTGACACAACAGTACACTTGGGTTTGACAGCTGTGCCGGGGCCTGGTCGCGCAGCTCCTGCGCTTGTGCTGATGCCCGGCCTCCCTGGCCCGGTGCCCAAGCTGCTGCCTGGTCGCTTGGCTCCTGTGCTTGGACTGATTCCTGGCCTTCCTGGTCCTGTTCCCAAGCTGCTGCCCGGTCGCCCTGGTCCTATGTTTGTGCTGCTGCCCGGCCTTCCCGGTCCAGCGCCCAAGCTGCCGCCCGGTCGCTTCAGTGCCACGCCTGAGCTGCTGCCCGGTCGCCCAGGTCCTGTGCTTGAGCTGCCCGTCGGCCTTCCCGGCCCCACGCCTGAGCCACCCCCTGGTCGCCCAGGTCCTGTGCTTGAGCTGCTGCCTGGCCTCCCAGGTCCTGTGGCTGAGCTGCTGCCCAGCTGCCCAGGTCCTGAGCTTAAACCACCTCCCACCCTTCCAGGTCCCACGCCAGAATTGCTGCTCAATCGCCCCGGTCCTGCACTTGAACCGCCCCCGGGATGTCCAGGTCCTCCTTTTCCTAAGCTGCTGCCCGATCGTTTTGCATTGGAGTTGATTCCATGTTGAAGGGCTGCAGGTTTTCCTGGTTTTGCATGGGCAGACTTTTTCAGGCTGGATTCTTTAGCAGATGGCAGCCTCTGAGCCCCATTGGCCATGGGTTTTGAGGGTGGCACGTGAGAGCTTGAGCCAGACTTTCTAATACCATTGACAGGTAATTTACTATGACTGCTACCAGTAGAGCTTTTTAAGGAACCATTTTGTGAGTTCTTTTCCATTTGATCAAGTCTGGAAGAAGATGATGACCGTGGGTGTTTTTCAGTCAATGCTGGTGCTTTGGATTTCTTATCAATACCACCCATAGAAAGCGACAGACTGCTTTTAGATGTGGAATGCTTATCTACTGAGCTTTTATTAAGTTTTACATTTACAGATGCTTTTTGAGAAGACAGTTTTTTTGAAGAACTGGATATTCCTGTAGGCTTAGTCTCCTCACTTTTCTTATGCATTTCTACTTTTTTGTTTTTGCGTCCCAAAAACTCCCTCTCTCTCAATTCTTCTGCTGTTCTGGGCCTCTCTTCCACCTTTTTCACTGGTTTTATTTCCACTGGTTCATATTGTTTCTTTTCAGCAAGCCTCAAGAGCTCCGCAAAGTTCAGAGGTGCTGGTGCACTTTTGGGAGGTGCCTTTGGTTTCACTGCAGCTTTGGATGGTTTCTCTTCATATTCTTCTTGCTCATGCTCAGATTCTGTCTGACTGTATTCAAGTTGCTCAGCTTCATCATCTGTTGCATACTCAGCCTCTGGGGCCTGAGCAACGTTCTCACAAGTCCTCCTCTTTTTAGACTTCTCTTCAACAGGAATGCCATTATAACCATAAAAATTATCCTTTGTTCGTGAGGCCATGGCTCTTGCCTTTCTGTCATGTTTCAGTTCAATGCGCCTCGCCAAGAGCTGCTCTTTCTTCCTTCTTTCTTCCAGTGCTGCAAGAAAAACAGGAGAAATGTATGCAAAAGCACTTTTTATTTCAGAATTTTCCAAACTAACAAACCACTTAGGACAGTAACTTAAAGATAGGTGACTAACAGCTACCCAAATAGTCCAGAAAGTGACCACAGGTCTGCCAACAGGGCAGGCTAATCTACCTGTTATCAGCTGCTCCAACAAAGGCAAGCAATTAAGTAAAATACTGCTGTAACACAATCCACAAAAGCATTTTGAGGTAAGCAGCTTTCTGGGATGCTATGAAAAATATGGAGAATCACTGTATAAGAAGGCACAGAAGTTATGGGATCTCTGGGTAGTAGAAGGAGTTCTGAGCAAGAGAATCTTGAGACTGTACAGAACTTACTATCGAATGTTTAAGGGAAGCTGAGGAAGGGGAGGAAATAAGAGTATTGGGAGATAAGAATTGGAAAATAGCCTAAGTGTGTGTGTAGAGGGATACAGGGGAGACAGAAGCAGCTGAACACAGATAAGCAAGCAGCTGGTCATTACACATGTTTGATAGGGCACAGGGCTCTATCTCCACAGTCTGTCCTACATCCTTACTGTTCTGGCTTAGCTGTTTTCTGCATAAGTATGCTTTCTACCTTGTGTCTGTGATCTGCTGACAAGAGTCAGGCTGAACTAGATGGTGAATGAGACATCTAAATGCCAAATACTGGAGAGACCAAGGAGTGGGGGCTAAATACCAGAAAGATTCAGAAAAAGCAAAAATTCCTAGAAAACGGATTGGGCTACTCATACTTTGGGTGCCTATAAAGGTGCCATGCCTTGTGTTATTCTATTGTCAAGGGCTGTCACAGCACAGAGTGTGCCAGCATGCCCCATGTGGAATTCATGCTTAGTCTTGCTTCTGGCTGGACCTGGCAGTAGGGACAAGGAACAGACTCATGACTGGCCCAGGAGAGGAGGAATAGCCTGGGCCATCCAGTCTATTGGATTTGGTTACCTTTAACAAAACATTAACATCAGAAGCAATGCAGTACTGGTTTATTCTACAGACTATTTAAAGGAAATATAGAAGTGGAAAAATTGTGGCTCAGAGACTCTTTAAAATTCAGACTGTATCAATACACTAGATTAAGACACAAGAACAGCAACTCTTTCCATTTTTCATACAGATGAAGCTTTTCAAAGTTAAGCTAACAAAATTTCAGATAGTTTTTTGCTCTTCACCATAACTGCTTCTCAGTCTCCAACCATAAATGCTAATGTTGCTGATTAATGTTTACCTCCTTGGGAAAGCAAGTAAACATCCCCTGTCCTTACTTAGTTCTGGCTTTCCATCAGCATCAGTTCTGTGCATAAATTCCAGAAACAGATGTGCAGCTGTATTTGCAAAAACTTTGAAAAAGGTGACAAATACCAAAGAATCCATGAAAGTCTCCCATAGGAGATATTTTGTACTTTTACCTTTTTTTCTCTTTTCTTCTTCTTGCCGTCTGAGAAATGCTTGCACTGCTGCAGACTCTACACCCTTGACTTTGGGAACTTTTTTGGGAGGACCAACAGCCAAACTGTACCTTTTCTGAAAAAAACAAAGAAAAATGTCACAAAAGTTAAGAAATTAAGAGTTAAAAACGGAGGAGTTGCACAACAGTCCTGTACTTGACTTAAGCACAGAGATGGTAGAGAGTAAACAATGAATTCCCACTGAAGCTGAGGGTTGTGCTGGATACATTTGACTCACAGTTGTACTTTCAGGCTGACTAAGGAGCAACCAGCCCCAAGTCCTTGGGATAAATTGGCAAGCTAGAAAGTGTCTGGTCCAAAGGAATAGATGTGTCTTGAAAAATATTTTGAAATGTGGTTTCATAACCATCAGAAGAGTAAGATAACCAAAGTCAGAACAAGGTATCAGTACTAAGATAAGGACATCTATCTTGTCTATACCACTGGCCAGCAGCCAACTCCTTCACCCTATAAATATTTCCATCAGGATGGGCCTGATTTGAACTCTGCCTGAGCTGCACCTTAACAGGATGCCAGGTGACCCCCTTGAGCAAGGATGCCTCTCAGGGTTAGAAATTCCTTACCTAAAACTGAGATCCCTCCTTACCCAAGGTGGAAAGATTTCTTACTCACGACACACCCTCAGCAGGTGACAGAGGATGTTGCATCAGTGCTATGAAACATTACTAATTCATCCACTTCAAACTATTACAAACACTGGATGGATAATTCTGTTAGACTTATACTGCTGACCAAGCCTGAGACTAAGAATGGATCCAGACACTCCTAGGCTCCAAAGGGGATTTAGAAAGCAAGAAGTCCACTCAGAACGTTGTGACTCAACAGGACTGTGCTCTTTGCATTGCCAGTCTCTGACAATCACTCTAAATGAACTCATAAATTAATGAATTTGAACACAACCTTCTTTTACATTTCTTCCATTAATTAATTAGATGAACCTTGCATTAAACTTACTGAACCTTGTCAAACCACCGTTAAACTTTGTTAAATTCCACTGAATTGTCAAATCAATCTTTTATCTCAATAAAATACATTGCTGCCTGCATTTGAGTGAGGTATGTTCCACTCATCCACAACAGGGGCTCACTCAGCTTTTGGAAGGAATGAAGAGGAAACCAGAAGCCAGGTAAGGAAACAAAATGAGTGAAAGGCATTAGACTAATAAGGAATGCAATGGCTTCATTAGTAATGGAATAAAAGTGCTTCAGTTTAGCCTTAGTCTTTGGCCAAGAGGACCTAAAAGCAAACTACAGCCCAAGCTGCCAGAGTGAATTCAATTCCAGACTGCAGGTTTACAGCTCCATTTTCAGCTTACTTCTGGACACTCATTTCAGTTTCAGGTTATCTAATTCAGCAAAAAGAAATAATTCAACTCAAAAAATTGAATTACTCCAAAAGTTGGAATGGACTTCACCAGCATAATTAATACGTTGATGTAAAACCAACAATACCGATTTTAGTTCCTGCTGGCAGTGATCTTAAACACAATACTGTTGTACATCAAGGAGTTAGTGATCCACAGACCAGTTGACCTGAAACAGTGCAGGCCTGCACTCTACTTATCACCTGAGATCAGTGTGACCTCAGCACTAACTGTGACAGAATACACAGCCCCCACCTGGCACCTGGCAATTACAGCACTTGCACACGGTGTAATTTGCCAGGAGAAGAGAAGGCTCCAGGGAGATCCTGTTGCAGCCTTTCAGTACTGAAAGGGAGCTTGTAAGAGAGATGGGGACACTTTTTAGCAGAGCCAGTAGCAATAGGACAGGGGGTATTTGGTTTTAAACTAAAAGAGGGTAGATTCTGAGTAGAAGTTGTTTGATGGGAGTGGTGAAACACTGGCACAGAGAGGCTGTAGACTCCCCACGCCTGGCAACATTCAAGGTCTGGTTGGACAGGGCTCTGGGAGACCTGATCCCTTTAAAGCTGTCCCTGCTCGCTGCAACGGAGTTGGACTGGATCACCTTTAGTGGTTCCTATTTTGTGATTCTGTATCTCATTATATCCTGAGGAGAAGCTGCATGTTTTCATATAACATCCTTTTCCTCGGCAGAGGAAGTGATAAATTGAGCTATTAACTTTCCAGGACATACTGCAAAAGCTCTAAAGACTACAACACTGCTCATCTGCAACACAGACAGGACCTCATGGCCTGAGGTCTGTCCAGTGCTGTTCGCCTGGGGTTCCAACAACTGAACAGATGTAAAGTTATCTAGGCTACCCTCTTTTTTGCTTCTCTTACATCCAATAAACGTTACTTAAATCAATGTTAAGTGCCCAAGTGCCTCTTACTGGGTTCTATAACAACCACTTGCACTAATACGCCACACATGTTCAGATGCTGCCTTTCACAACTGTACCAGATTGTGCCTAAAATGGGAAAAAAGAAACTTTTTTGAACTTCTTCCCACAAACAAAATGCAGAAGAAAAAACAAAGCAATGAGAAAGAGACAGACAGTTGCAAAGATAAATACAATAGAAGGCAGTTAAACCCAGAAGCAGATGGAAAGCAGAACACATTTAGGAACAAAAGAAACCCAAACCCAAAACTGAGGTTTGAGAGGGTGGGGGTTTTGTTTCTTTTATTTCAGGAGTAAGCCAATAGTTTAAAATCTAAACTAAGATCTCCCACATGAGACATTAAGATTCTCACCAAATGAAAGAGATGTGAAAAACAGACCCAAATAAAAAAGTATCTCCAAAGAGCCATACAAGTCAGCATTTCTATAAATATCTTCCTATCCTCATAAAGCCTTATGAAACTTAACTACAAAAATTAAAACAAAATATCTGGTAAGGAAACCTAGATCCAAATGTTTTAGAAGCAATAATCAGGCAGGCTGGCAGCATAACTCCCTATAAATGTCAATATCAGACAATGGAATCCTTCATTCTCATTTCTGACTAACTGATCAGCAGCACATGAATAGATCCTTGGACTACTTTAATTACTAACATGCAAACCCATAAATTAGCTTGAATATACATGCACTAAGAAGTAAGGTTTGGAGGCTCATTTCCAAACTGCATCCAAAACTGGCTCCAAGAAGGGCAGCTACAATACCAGCCACTTGTAGTCTCCTTGAGCAGTTCCTGAAATGACCAGAGCAGAATTCCAAAGGTGCACTATCCACATACACTGCATATTACAACCTGCCACATCACCTCATCACATTAAAGACCTACTACAGCCAAGCTCATTTACTGAGCTTCACCTCTCTGCAAGGAAGTTCACCACAATCTGAGAACTGATTTTGTTGTTTGTACCAAAAGCATTCCATGACTTGACTGCTCAGGAAACCTGAACTGTGATGCGGCATTGTCTCTCAGCTTTTGCTCAAATGTGGCCCATAGCTCTGTGTCCCAAAGACATCTGGCTTACTCCATTTGAACTGGGACAGACAGAGAAGTAAAGCAATCCACACATTATCAGTCAAAATCCTGTCAGAAACAGGTTGAAGCTAATTAGTACCTTAGAAATTATTTGCAGTACTTTGTAGTATACTCATCTTAGTATAATGATGTCTATGGAAATTATCTTACGAAGTTAAACACATCATGTTTTGCCATTGGTAACCTAATTTGGCAAAGTTTCATTTAATTATTCCATTTCAACTGAACCCTTAGTGTTGAAAATTCTGTTTTAAAAACTGTGTAGGGCTCAAGCATCTTTTCCAACCTAAATAATTTTGTGCCTAAGGAGCACCTTTGAAAACTGCTAAACAGCAGGGACAAATGTGGATTGATCTATTCTGTTAGGAAACCTTATAAAGAATTAAAGTGATGGGGAAGCAGTTTTCAGGCTTTGTTTTGCTGCACTGTGACCAACAATCCTATCCAGGAGCAGGTTTCCAAAGCAGCTTGACAGACAAGCTCTTTTCTGACTGCCAATAACATGACAAATCATGCAAAATTTAAGTCTTCCTATCAGTATCATTTCTTAATATTGACTAACAACTGAAAACACAGCAAAACAATTAATACATGAATACACATTCCTGTACTATTGACGATAAAAGTTTTGTTCACCTTCATTTAGTAAATAGCATAAAATAACCGGCTGAATTGTAGCCTTTTTAGAAACGCTAAACCATACACACATCCCACTAACACTAATAAAGTGTTTTATATACAGTGCAAATGAATATGCATCAGATTGCAGGTAAACCAGGCAAAATAAACCAGCACATGTCACTATACCATCCAAACAGCAGCTGCACTCTTCTGGCTTTTAATAACTATTGCTAAGTTGGTTAAATCAACAGAAGAATAGAAATGTTTAGCCTTGAGGGAAGAGCAGGTCAAGCTGTTCTCAGAACACTGCACTATTCAAGTTCTAAACAGTGACTATTTGCTCTGAAGTCACTGACTTCCTTCAAAGCGTGGCACATGATCCTGATACAGTTGTAGCTGCTTTGATGTCAGCATTCAAGTGTCAAATCTTGGACTGTAAAACAGAACTTATAAAAAAATTGTAAACTTTTTGGCACTCAAATGAAACCCTAAGGGGCCAAGACCAAATACCAGCCCCAGACAGAAGTAACAGTAATAGTACTGCCTTTAACAATGGTCAACATTTACACAGGTGGCAATGCAAGAGATCAATTCTGCCATGCCCGATTCTCAAGCAGAGCACCTGTGCAGCTCAGTTATTGTAATGAGCTTGCACATGCCATGCAAAGACAATTCCACTTGTGTTATCCACTACAGGCAACTTGCAGAGGCTCTCACAGGCTGGGGATTGTTTTATTTGCTTGTTTGTCACTAACAAGTTGTGACCCCTGCATGATGTTACGACCTTTCCCTATTCCTCCTTATCATCTGCCAAGACATGTAACCTTCTCCAATGGGAATTCCCTATTTCCCCCTAAATATTCCTCAGGGAACATCCGGAATGGTTCCTCCACCACATACACCCTTTGTTTGTGTCACTCCTCTCGCAATGCCAGTTCCTCAAAAGGCAGCTTCCACATTTTAGGTGGCCATTTGTGTTCACTGCCCAGGGGCCTCTGCTGTTCATCCTGAGCTGGTATTTCCAAAGCTTCTGCTACAGACTCACCACCGAGCTCCCAGCAGCTGACTCTGCAGTGAGACTGTCTTAGAATACACACACAATGATTTCTCAACTGCTGCTTTCAAAATCTGGTTCTGACAAAGTAAATAGCAACAAGCATGTTTAGATTTGATTCCCTTCAGGTTCTAACAACCCCTACCAAGAGAAATTTAAGATCCTCTTATTGGTAAAGCCTATCAGCTCTCACTGTTCTCCTCTCCCAAAACCAATTCAATAGGTTCATACATTTTATTCCTAAAAAAAGCAAAAAACATTTTCTTCCAATTTTGCAACTGCTGCCACAACACTGAAGCAGAACTATTAGCTGTGAAAAAAGCAGAGATTTCTTCTATTAAATGTTGCTTCACACAGGAAAAAAGCCTGAACAGATACTTTATGCTTTCTTTTCTGTAGTGGTATTGTAGTTCCCATTTTCATCTGCTTTTGCAAAAAAAAAAAAAAANGGAAAAGCTGCAAATTCTACTAGTCAGCATTTAAACCTCGACAGTCTGGAACTTTACTATCAGGTCAGTCATGCTGAGAGTAAAAGCCCTCCTCGCCCCTGCCAACATTTCACACGGTGTCTCCTGCAGTTCCTCCTGTGGAGGCTGATGTAATCCAAAGCATTTTAGGCCCTGTTTTAAGGCGAGTTTTAAGCACACAATAAATGCACACACATCAATCGATGGGAGTCTGGTCCTACAGGAGCAATCTGCACTTCACAGCCATTCCCATTATTTCACATGCAGGGCTTCTCTTGCCTGTGGGCAAACGCTCGATAATTTACAGATTAGAATTCGATGGGCAGGCTCTGTAACCCAAGGTCCTCTGAACAAACTCTGGGATTCTGTTAGTTTTTCACTTCACAAATACTTAATTCCTCGTGGCTACTTGTCAGCTTCACTGGAGGCTGCTTTGTATCAGTCTAACTTAAAGTGAGACCTCAGCAAGTGCTGACGTGGATGACAAGCTCTTTCAGTTTTGCGTCGCCTCTTTGTGGTTAAATTGTATCAGATTTCTGTAAATTCTGTACGCCAAAGTTTCGCCCTCAGTTAAAAGGAATTGGGAGCAATATGAGATGCTTATATTCTCATTAATAATTTATTAGAAATTAAGGTGAAATAAAAGAATGACTTGGTTTCAACTGTTCTCAGGTTGTTTTTTTTTTTAAAGCTGCAATAAAATTTCATATTTTAAAGAACAGCTACAATAAAAATATCTTGAAGTGCTTCACCATGTCACGTGAAACACGTGGCATAACGGAGTATACCAACTTCACCAAAAAGAGTGACACAATGGATTTAAACCTTTCTAAAGTCAACATTAAATCTCGTAACTATTATCATGTCTAGTCAAAGCAAGACCACACTGAAAATCTAATGAACTGCTAATATGAGCACAGGTAACAAGATACAACAGTGAAACCCCTATGGAATATTAGATGATAAAACCTGGAGCTCTACTCAGCAACTGCTATGAAGATGATTAGCAGCACATCATTAATAGCTTAGGCAGTAGTTCATATATGTACTGTTTTATTTAGAAACAAAACCTGATGCAACTAACAGGGCACCAAAAGGCTGATTTCAGCAATGTTCCTTTTGAATCTGGATTTCCATAGGGAGATGAACAAGCAGATTCGTTTTTACAGGGACATGATGTAATATCTGCTTTATCCAGGCCCCTCTTTTACAAAACAAGGCCACGTTATTTCTTAGAGTTTTTATATAGTTTCCACTTTGAACTAAACACTACCTGTATAGTGTGTATGTATATTTATATGCATTTTGAATATACACTACTTGTTCATGTCACTATTTTTCATTACAAAGGGCATGGAGTATTTAGTTTAATGCACTGCAAAGTTTAAAACAAACCTCTCAGAAAGAAATTCAGGGGAAATGCTCATTAATGCAGGAACTAATATTTCTGAAAACCTGGTAATTTTACATACCAGTAAATTGTGTAATTAGTCTATATGGTGTTTTTAATGAAAGTATTTAAAATTAATTATATTCTTCTTATATAAACACATTTAATGTATTAGCTTTAAGGTAGTGAAGTCGTTTAGATGTCCAGTGATTGTAAAATCTTCATGAGCTCTCTTTTAAAGCCCAGCAGCTGCAAATAACCTCAAGCAGTGCCGAGTGCAGCTCTGCTTTTGCTCACAGACTGGGGCCAACTTTAGAGTTATAAGCTGCACCACTAATGTGCTAAACCAAACTGTTTCAGCTATGGGTTCAACTGCACTCTCACTCCATGAGTTAATCAGGCATTAGTGAATCCTAATGCTGCCTCTTCTAAAAAGAGTAGCTAAACCCTCATCCATTGCACAACAAGTAGGATTCCCTCCCCCCACCATCACATCTGCAACGGAGAACATGGCATCAGCATGGCTCGAAACTACTTGTGACAAAAAAAGCAGTGGCACACACGGTAAAGCTGCATGGGAAAACTGAGAATGTAAAGAGAAGCTTTAAACGTCTAAAACAAGAATTACAATAGTCCAGTGACAAACTAGTGAAACAGCTTAAGACTGATAAAATGGGCATTTAAATATCCTAAAGTATTTCTACATTTGTTGTTGTATTATTTATATTACGAACCAGATTCCTATGTAGAGTCAGAGACGAATTAATGTGCCTAAATATTAAAAAGTATATTATATAGGATTTTAAACCCACAACGGAATCTGATTAATTTCACATCCACCATATGGTTGGTACATATTACCAACTGGATCATACTCTTAGTGAACATTACCAGAGTTTTACTAATGATACAGGGACACTGACATACTCACTAGGTCTGACACCACCAAAATGAAGACACTGTACACTTGAAAGTATGGCTTTTCTGGTTTTCCCCCAGTTTTTCTAAAAACAACTACCCCTCATTTACACTGTGTTTAAGCAAACTAATCATAGAAGCAGACCTCTGGCACTCTGTTGAAGAACAAACAGAAAAAGTGTCTCCCTGGCTGGTGGCTACCAAAGAGAAACTATTTTTTTATCCAAATAAGCACGCATGACTTATAATTTGGGTCCTCCCAGAGGAATGAAACCCAGGATAATAATGTATGAAAAGGCCACGTGCCCCTCCTACTTCAGACTTCATCCAGGCAAATCAGTAGGCTATTTCATAGGGAATCCACGTGTTACTGAGAGCTTGAACTAAAACACAAACTGCTGAAATACAGACTTCAGAACAATATTAACCATTTAGCAAAAGCCTTCCACCAACCCTCTCCACAGCGCTGCAGCACGTTATTCCTTCACGGTGCTCACAGAGAACTCAGGCAACGCAGCCCATTCACCCAAAACTTGTCACTTTGTCTCCGACCCGCACTTGAGACGTGGCAGAGTTGTGTTTTCAGAGCAAACAAAAGGACTTAGCCGAGTTTTAGCCACTGCCTTCCCCCGCACCACCGCTCTGCCCCCGGGATCCCGGCACTTCCAGCCCGGGAGGCGCCAGCCGCGGCTGCCCGCTCCCAGCCCGGGGGTGCCGGCACCTGTTGACAGAAGGGGCCCCGCTCGCCCCCTCCCCGCACACAGACGCTTCTCCGGCCCCCAGGAGCGAGCAGCCCCGGCCGGCGAGGCGAAAGGCCCGGCCGAGGGCGCTGCCCGGGCGGGGGCCGAGGCGGGCAGCGCTCCCGCGGCCGCGGGGCCCTCCCCNATCACGAGAATGTTGCGGAAATCCATGGCCGGGCCGGAACCCGGGGGGCTGCGGCAACCTCCCCGCTCGCAGCGCCCGCTGCCCCCCGCCCGCCGCCCGCTCGGCCCCGCTCGCTTCCGCCTACCCTCTATATAACCTCGCCTGGCGCCGGCGTCACTTCCCCTGTGGCGGAGCCTCGCCACGGGAAACGGGGCTGGGAAAGGGGAGGGAACAGCGAAGGTGTCTCTCGGAGCCCCTCAGGACGGCGGGGCCTGGAGCTGCGGCGGGGGCGGCCTTATGAGACCACCGGGGCAGCCCCCGCCCTGCCCGGCCCGGCCCGGCCCTTCTCACCGCCCCCCGCTCACAGCTGGCGCCGGTGCCGGGGATTGTCCCTCCGCCCGCCTCGGGCTCGCCCCTAAAGCGCCTTGGAGAGGGGCTGTTTGCGAGGGCGTGGAGTGACGGGATAAGGGGTGATGGCGTCAGACTGACAGAGAGCAGTGTCACGAAGGAATTCCTTACTGTGAGGGTGGTGAGGCACTGGCACAGGCTGCCCAGAGAAGCTGTAGATGCCCCATCCCTGGAGTGGTCAAGGCCAGGTTGGATGGGGCTCTGAGCAACCTGGTCTGGTGAGAGGTGTCCCTGCCCACGACAGGGGAGTCAGAACTAGATGATCTTTAAGGTGCCTTCCAACCCAATCCATTCTATGAGTGTATGATTATCATCCCCGACCTTGGCATGGGGATGTCAATGAAACAGCAAAAGCTCCTACTTTGTTCTTTTTTTTCCAACAGCAGCTCCTCAGTTTTCAGTGACAGTGAGAATTGTTGGGTTTTGAAGGGAAAAAGCAGTGGCCAGTAGCTCCAAGTGCACCGTGACACCTGCCCCCATCCCTCCTGCATTCCCAGCTGCCAGCTCGGCTCCGAGTGGACATCAGCCAGGCAGAAATCCTGTAACAAAGGAGGAATATCGATTAAGTTTCCTCAGCAATCTTTCTTGGTCTATCGAGGCTTCAGAGTTGGTGCTTGGCTTGTAGGTGTGTCACTGTTACTTCAGCAGTGTGCTCCCAGCTGCAGGAATACTGCCTGATAAACACGGCCCCCAGGAGCAATGCTGACCAGCAGAGTGGCCAGACAAAATGCTCTCTGTGTGTGTGTATATGTTCAAATATTTTTCTAAGTGTGACAAACCAGAAAGTTGTGCAAGAACACCAACTGACTGAAGACTCTTCCCTTGCATTGGTTACCAGCTCATTTCCTGGATCTGAGATCCATCTGACAAAAATTCCTCTACTCCACACTGCTTCTCATAGAAACCTGGGCACTGAAAAGAAGTTTTTTCCCTTCATTTAATCCTTCTTTAGCATAAATTCTTTAACACTGATAGTACTTGACAACTCTTCACTTTCAGTTCCTCCAGGTCCTTCCTACCTTTTCCAGTTTCCCTTTGCCTCTCCAGTGCCCTCGCTTTTTTGTCACGTCTGATATTTCTGTCTGGGCATAGCTATAAGTCACATTCGCAGCCTGGTGTAAAGATGCCCAGTGAGGCCTTGGCTGAGGGGAGGGACAGGACAATTTATCTGAGCCAGGCACTGCATCAGTTAATTTGCAGGGCATTTGTAGTTCTTGAGCTACAGGAGATCCCAGTTGTTCCTGTAATGCTTGCTCTGGTATCTCTGCATGGCATCACTCTGTGCAGGGTGGTGACCTACCACTGCTTTTTCTTGGGACAGTCCTGATTTAATCTTATCCTGTAAGAACTTAATCTTTCTCTCTTTCCCCCTTCTTATTCTCATCTCCATTCACTGACCTTTTACTTCTGACTCAGACTTGATCACCTCTTCTGGTTCCCGCCCTCTTTGTATTATGACGTTCTTAATTTTAAGACTTCCTAATTGTCTCTCTTCACAGGCAGTTAGTGGTTCATCAGTTTTCTTCCCATTTTTGGCATTGTGTTTCCCTCTGTGCTATTCTCTATAAGGTTGTGATGCCATTTTCTGGCAGTCTTATCTGCTACCTCATCGCTCCTGTGGTGCTTTCATCAGAATTTCCCTGCTCCAGCTTGAATTTCTTGTATCTCCACTGTGCCCTTCTTTGAGAGGCTTTTAGTATGACTCAGGTTCCTGTATGACAACAGCACTGACAGAGCAGTGATTGTTGCTCTTTGACTTTTGTGCTTGCGCGCTTTTGTCCACGTTAAGAGTTGGCAGGATCACTTGGCTAAAAGTAGTCTTCATTCTGCTGGCTGCAATCCCCAAGATGAGTGGAGAAAAAACCTCTCCCTGCATCTGCAAGAGGAGTTACAGGCAGGCCAGGGAATGGCATTGCAGCTGCCTATTGCGTGTCACCCTTAGGAAACCCTTAACCACAGTTGTTGCCTTTTCCTGTAAATGACAGTACTGTGACATCACGTCCTTCAGCAGAGGGGATTTACCTCTGTGTTTCTCCAGTGGGAGAAATAATGGCACTGTGTAAAAGTGTGCTGTGGGCATTTTATGGGGCAGCAGCAAGTGACGGGGAGCTGTGCCGGGATTCCCAGACTGCCCCCGTGGCGTTTAAACCCAGATCCAGCACAAGTTCACGTCAGCACAGCGCCTTGATGTGGCCCAGCCTCTTCTCCTGGCAGACATCCAACAGCAAATGGGAACCTCCGCGCTGTGTGTGCCTGCTCCTCTGTCCACCCCGTGTCTTCAATCACTTCCCAAATTGTGCTCGCTCTTCACAACCTCCGCACACATTTACAATGTGATGGACTGATCCAGACTAGGCTTGCCAGGACTCCCAAGTCCAGCTAATCTGTCAGCACCAAGGGAAGAAACAATATTGTGCTTTTAAGCCAAACTGATGTTTCTGTAAAATACAAACCAGGATAGAAGATGTTTCTTCCCCTTTTTGTAACTCTCTGATCTGTCTGATTCTGTGCTTGTTTAACATCACCCTAGCTTTTGTTATAAATACATATTCTAGTGTTGGCTTTTCGCAAATAATGAACGCTATGTGTATAATATTAACCCTTACGTTGTAGAAATGTAACCATTATTTAAATGCTTTTTCTTTTGTTCTACCCTAGAAATAGATGAAAAATAGCTAATCAAAGATATGTTGAAATGCAACTAACAAACTATAAGCTTAACTAGATAAGCACAGATGTGATGACTTCAGCCCTAGGAAGTAATAACTCCAGCCCCAAGGACAATCTCAGATAAACACAGAAGTGATAACTCCAGCCCCAGGACAATCTCAGATAAGCACGATATGACAGACTCCTGTTACCGGACATCTCTATCTACAAATCTTCCAAGAATCAACATACAGAAGAATTCTTCACATATCTTAAAGGCCATGTGTTTTTCGGAAAAAAAGTATGAATATACATATTTGCCTATGACTATGTAACAGGCTGATGCAATAGAAATGTATATAAAGAGAGTGTCTCACTAAGGCAGTTGTGCTCTTGGCTCTGTGCCAAGGGCACCCAGCATCACCTGGATGCTGTAATCCTTTTGCTCTATCTTTTGTCCCTTATTGTTTTTCTTTATTAAAAACCTTTAAATTTAGCAGGTGACTGTACTTCGTTTTTAACACTTTGAAAGAATTGTAAAAGAATTTAAAACTACATCTTCCAGAAAACCAATACAATGCCGCTCAAATCTCCCATGTCTCCTCTCAAACCTCTAATTTGTGCTGCTGAAAAAGTTCAGACAGATTTGTTCTTTTTGTGTATACATTTTTAAGCAAGAACTTGGCTAAGTTTTATTTGTATTAAATATCTTCACTTTAGGATATTACTTGGGACTAGAACTGTTTAGAAAAGACTTAGACAATATAAGACAATACTCCATCAGAAAGTGTCTGCAAGTTTTTAATCAGCTGTGCTCAACAATAGCTTGGCCCCAGCCATGCACACTTCAGGCATGTGACTAATCCTATTAACTCGAAGTGAAGTGTATTAAAGTGTTTAAAGGATTAGAGTCTTAATTACAGGCCATCTGCAGAGGTCAAATATCAAAGGCTGTACAGAGCCTGAGTTTTAGCATTTTCTGAATGAGTGAATGAGTAATATTTGTGTTTTCCCCTTTTCATGCAGCAGCCTTTCTGCAGTAGAGTTAAATGGGTGTTCCAATATGGCCTTTCTTAACTGAGCTGAATCATCCTGATGTCCAGCAGTCAGGTCTCCAGATCATCAGCTGTTTAGACATTAGCAGGGCTGCCATGTATGCTCTAAAGAAGTTTTGGACCTGCAAAACACGAATTTAAGCAAATCGAGTTTGCATAATGTGGTGCCAGCCTACTTTATGGCTGCTTCCGATTTGAATTATTAATCACTAAGATTTTTTCCTTATGATATATTAAATAGAAATGGGAAGGAAGAGCCTTGGGATGATAATTAGCTGGTATTGACAATGTATAACTTAGACATCTAACTTAGATCTCTAAATTACGGTCTTTGGCTCCAAACAGGAATATCAGAAAAACAGGGATGGAAGTTGCTTTCTTTCTCCCACCCAAAAAGCAGGATCAATTCCATTAGGTAATTTCTGACAGGCACTTGTTCAATCTACATTTGAAAGTGAGAAACCAAGGCTGTCATTCCCTACATTACTCTCTCACTCTTTTTTCATCTACACCTTGAGAAAGCTGTTTCTAACATCTAACCCAGATCTCTGTTGCCCACTGAGCCTTTTCAGCTGACAAGAAGACTTTCTTGTCCTCTCCTTTAGACATACAGTGCATATATTTAGGGCCCTCCTACAAGGTATCCCCTTTCTCTGGGATAAACCACTCCAATTCCTCCAGTGCTTCTTCATCAAACCTCTGATTCTCTATTCTATCCCAAGCAGAATACAATACCCCAACTGAAGGCTTTCTAGCCCCAAGCATGGCAGAAGAGTGGCTTCATTTGCCTGGCAAGCAATATTCCTTCTTATGTAGCTCCCAGTGCTATTTGCCCTTTTTGTAGTGGCATGGCTGATTCCTGTTTGGTTTGTGATCCATGCTAACCACCAAGACACTTTATACAGTGATGCTATCACACCAGTAATTCCACAACCTGCATTTGTGATGTTGGCAATTCTGCAGAGAGTGAAAGCACATCCTTTGAATTACTTCCTTTCCCCCTATTGCAATTTGCCAAGTGTGTTGAGATCCTAGCCCTGTCCTCTAACACTTTCTGCCCTCCCAGCCAGTGGGGCTGGAAGGAAAGTTGTCTGTTCTGCCATCCAAATTGTTTAATGGAAGTATCAGACTGGTGATACTCCTGCAGAATTCTGCTTGCTGTGTCCAACCAAGTTAACAACATGCTCTTGTTAAATATTCCAGTCCAGTTTACAGCCAGTTCTGTATTAATTTATTTGTTTTTTTCGGGACGTGCTTGTGAGATGGATGGCCATGTGAGACAGTGTTAGGAACCTTTCTAAAACCAAGAGCTGAAAGTGAGCCTGCTTGGCATAATTTATTCTAGGCATAGTAATCTCTGTGACATTAATTTCTTTCCTAGGTACTTAAATGTGTCAGTGGAGGGAGAGGTTTAACTCCAGCACCTCATTGTTTAATGACTCAGCAGGTCACAAAACAGGTACAGCTTCCTGCTGTAATGCAAGCAAGAGAGAACTTGAATTCCTCTGTATGTGATCGAAAATTGTTGTCATCTAAAATGTATATATTTCAAATCCAGAACAATCACAAAATATCACTTTTATATTGCTGTGCATTTGGGACAGAAACAAACTGTCAAGAAACAAATTTCCCTAGTCATTAAAAGTGATTTCAAGTAGCTGTTTTGGATTCTTTTAGGACAATTTTCAGCTTCGTGCTTTAAACAAAGGCAATGACCTTTTTAGTCCAAGGATAAGTGTGAACAAACACGGCTGCACTCCACCAAGCAGTTACCTGTGTCACACTGTGGCTGCCTGTGAGCTGAACTGTATCATGAGAGTGAAGAAACAGGCCCTGAGGACCACCCATCAAATCAGCACTCTACTGATGAAAGCACTGAATTCTTCATGAAAAAATCCCCACATGAGCAAAATGTAGATCTGTCAGAAAGTGAGGATAATGCTACTGAATAACATCAGCTGGTGGAATAGCTGTATTTGCAAAGTACTCTCCCAATCAGAGAAGAAAGAAGATTAGGAATGAGAAAAAAAAAAAAAAACAAAAAACCCCCCCCCAAACCAATTAGCTGCTTAGCTTATTCAAAATTTAAGTTAACCAAAATATCTTTATCTTTTTGGCCTGTTGCCAAAAATCCCAAAAGATAAGTGTATGGGAAATAGACAAAAATAACCCCTCTGTAATATAGGGCCATGTTGTTTTATGAGAATAACCTCCTTTCCAAAGATGTTAAGAAGAAGGCAATGAAAAAAAATCACCATTGCAGTAAATGTGGAAAAAACAGTATTTAAATATTGAACAGCAGTCAGGTGCCCAGATATTATAGCGTTAATAGGAAAGCAAACAACACATGTAAGACAGACTGCAGAGCAGTAAGGGCTTTCCTCTGTGACAGGATTAGGCTGATTTTAGATTGCTGGAGGAACATGAGACATGGGGAAGAGCATCCCAGATGAGCAAACAGGGACTGAGAGACAACTGCCTCAGTTCAGAAGCCGCTTCCAGCAGGTCCCTCATTCAGTGCTGGCAAGCTCTCTGCCCCGGAAACTACCCTGCACCAATCCCCCTGCCTGCATTTCATCCGAGCTCCCAGCTAAGAGACCGACTGGAATGTAATCTCTGAGAAGTGGCTATTACAGGAACACGGAAAGCCGCAGTCAGCACTGAGCAGCTGTGAGAGCCACATGTCCATACAGAGACATGCACACAGGCTGGCTGCGCAGCTGCTTTGGCAAGGTGTCCCCCTCTGTCCCCCTCTCCCATGGCAGGCAGCATTCCCAGGCCGTCGTGCAGTGTCACCGCCGGCTGCTCATCCACACGCCAGCTCATATAACCGGCGATAGGAATTGGTTCCCTTGGCTGGGGAGCGAAGGAATAAATCGGAGGTAAGACCTGAAAACAAGGTTAGAAGTGACGCAGTTGCGTTGGCAAATGAAGGCTCCGTCCCATGGGAGCCGCTATGGGCAGGGGCGGGTGGGCTTCTGCTCCTCGTTGGCGCTCCCCGGCTGGGCTGGGCTGGGCTGGGGACAGCAGGTGGCGGTGGCGTCCTTGGTACAGCGGCGGCTGGAGCCCGGAGTGCGCGGGGATGCTGCACAACGGCGTGTTCAGAGCGGCATCTGTGACCCTCTGCCGCTGCCAGCCGTGCTTCTTCACGTCGGCTGCTTCTCAGGCACTTCCGAGCGGCGCTGAAAGGCTCAGCAGAGCCCTCCCCCGCAGCCTTCCAGGAGGAGAGCTTCCCACAGAACTCTGCTGAGAGATGAGTAAACAACAAAAAGATCATCCCAAAGGTTTATCCGTTTTATTCGAAGCTCCTCATAGTCATACATGCCTGCGAAGCTGAGAAATGTGTCTTTGCCACATGCAGTTGCAGATGGTTGTGGCATCTGAAGCAGATCAAATGGATTGTACATTTTCTCATATTGCTTGGAAGCCAAAGTATCTTCTTTTCAAACACACAGAGAATTATTTGGATTTATTTCCCAACTGAGAGCCTGGTTTGAAGATCTACTTCATTTTTGGGGAAGGGCTGTGTCATTTCTGAAAGTTAGGCTCCTAGATGTTTTTACAAATCTCTGCTATATTACACATGTAAATAAAAAATAATATACAAAGCTGCCAAATGAAAGCAATCTAAAATGAGCTGTCTCTTGAAACTGTGCTTTTCCACCTATTGCACCTCTTAATCTCCTCCTCTCCGTGCCCTGAAGAAACTCATGCCCTGATCACCAAATACCACCCGCCCATCCAAGATCGACCCTGCACCACCCTAGCAGAGCAGTGTTGTCCTGAGTGTTTTCTTTGCTTATGTTTGGTTAATGTAACAAAGTTCAGTGCAAAAACAGATAGAAGGGGAAGTTCATATTATTTTAATCTGATTTCACACATATTTTCTCTCACGGACTGTTTTCACTCCTTCTTTCTTGTGTATGAGGATGGAGATGGTTGTGGCCGTGCAGCCTCCGTGGTGCAAGTCAGGAGCCGAGGGAGTTCCAGCACAGGCAATGCCTTCAGCCACTGGGTCCAGCTCCTGAACACAGCACACAGACCTGGATACTGATAACAGGGTCCATAAACAATCCCAAACCAGACAAAATTAATGAATCAGGCCCGGGGGGCATTCAGGAGTAGCAGGAGAACAAGGGCACCAGAGACAAGGCTTGACACAAAGCTGCAGCGTAGGTCCTTTCTCTACCCAGGAGGTGGGGCTGAGGACAAGGCTGCAGCCCAAGTCCAGGGCTCACCTGGGAGTCACGGCTGGACACATGCTAGCTCCAGTATGGATGTAGGAGTGATGACTGGAAAAAAAACTGCCCCCAACACAGGTCTACAATCCACCCAGGAGGCAGCCCTTGGTTTTCCAGCCCCTGGTGCCTTCAGAAGCTCCACATGCCATTCCTTTGCCCATTCATGGCGTTTCCTGATGATTTCACACTTCTCCACCGCCATTCACACCCCATTCATACCAAGCTTAATGTTTCACTGTCAGATCCCCATGGCTGTGGTGCCGCGCCAGAGGAGGATTCTTTACCTGGTCAGGTTGTAAACAATTCAATGCAAACTGCTTCCGTCGTCATCGGGAAGGTCATCGAAAGCTGGTGCAGACTGAAAGCAGCCGTGTAAGACGTTTCTTGTGTGAGGCAGATTGTAGCAAACAGGCTGCTGCCTCCTGTGCGAGCTCTGTGTTTTGAGCGTAGCCCCCATATCGAGCACTTCACAGTAGCATAATCTCACACACAATTTTCTCAGCAAGGTTCTCTGCAGGCCTGAGCTGTATTTACCATGCAGTTAGCATAGTCAAAGATCGAGAGCGTTATATTTAAACCAATAAAATGGATTCCTGATTATCATCTCCTGGTAAGTCTGGCTTTGTGCAGTGTGCTGAGTCTCAGTGCAGGGATTGTGGACTTAGAAATAAAGAACATAAGGTCATTCGGAGCAAAACAGGTTCAGTTAAGCAAATGTAAGGGTATTTTCATTCCAATACACTCTCAGCAAATCATTTAGCTTCATATATTTAATCTTTTATGCAATTTCTTGTTAGCTAAACTTATTTAACCTCTATTCAGCAGATATATCTCAGATTCCTAGAAGGAAGTTGTAATTTGTGGAGCATATTGTACTAATTTGGTATAACTTTGAGAAATAAAAAACATGTGGCATTGCAATGAATAATATTATAATTTCTGACTTTCCTTCAAAAAACCTATCTTATTAGCAGTACTACATTGAAATAGACCACCATTTTATCCCTGTCACAAAAATTTAAATGGAAAAGCAATCCATTTTGTCAGAGCCTACCTTGGTAAATCTAATTCCATTCCAATAAATGAACAGTGCAAAGAGGATTGGAACTTACCAGGAAACACTGAATGAAAGGTCAGATTTGCAGGAAGCATAAATCAGCATTCTTGCATGGCTTAAGCAGATTTATGCCCATATATACTAGTCAAGAATCTGGCTCATTAATGACTGGATGAATTACAAATAGACCATCAAGCAGGAGTTTGAGTCTTAACACCTATTTCCTTGACTTGCTAGCTTAAATCAGATTCTAAATATTCTGAAGACTTTTTGTTTACCACAGCTGAGGAGCAAGCTAGTGTGGAATTTGGTTAAATTCCCTCTCTTGAAAGCCATCTTTTCAAGCAAGGTCTATGCAGTGCTTCTAAACAGCTTGAGCAGAATGAATTGTTGTCAGCTTTTCCAATCCATACATTTCAGATTTTGAAATGTAGCCTTTAGGGCAACTTAAATGACACAAAACCAGTTGATTGATTGTCCAAGGTTGCGATGACTTGGTGATGCTCAGCAGGGGATCATTTGGTGTTGCAGACTCGCTCCCCTTTGAAGCACTCTACTCCAGATAGTGCTCTGTGAATGTTTAAAGAGCTGCAGCACACGGGAATCGAGCAGAGGAGGAGTACAGGGAGGAGCAAGCTCATGCTAGGATTTGTGCAGAATTGCAGGAGACTGAAAAATCATCTCAGAGGGTTTTACATTCGGCATGGCTGTGCCAAGCTTTTCTTGGAGCAGGCATCCCACAAGCATTTGTGGATGGCCTAAGCCAGCACAGCTGCTGGGAGAAGAAACCTCTGCTCAGCCTGTGTTATAAATACATATTATTGTGTTGGCTTTTCGCAAATAATGAATGTTATGTGTAAAATATTACCCATTACGTTGTAGAAATGTAACCATTATTAAATGCTTTTTCTTTTGTTTTACCCTAGAAATAGTTGAAAAATAGCTAACCAAAAATATGTTGAAATGCTATTAACAAACTATAAGCTTAACTAGATAAGCACAGATGTGGNGTGCTGGCATCAGGATTTGTAGAATTGCACAATAAAGCTGACCGGGAACCATCCAGCTGGAAACAAACCTAACAACAAGTTCGTTCCCCTGAGGCCACGGCTTTCAGCAGAGCAGCCAGACTTGTTCATTGAACTCTGCTCTCCCAGCGGGCTGGAGAAGGAGGTTAAGGTCACTGCTTTGCAGAAGGACGCCTACCTGCCATTTTCCCTGTCAGATGGGCTCAAGTGCAGCTGGGACAATGCATTCCAGGCCTGGAACACTTCCTTGGCCCGCAGTAGGGCGTGAGGGAGGAGGGAGAGGGACACACAGGGAGAAACCTGGGCCATTGGGAATGTCTCTGCTGATCGAAGATAGAGGAGATCATAAATCAAGCACTTCACCTTTGGGATCTTTGCCAGGCCCTGGCAAAGTCCGATTTGGTTTGCGAAACCCAAAAACTGCTCACAGATTTTTTCCCCCGGGTATCAACTGATGAATAATGAATGCTTTTATGCTGTGCCATTCTCTCAGTTTCCGTTGTTGTTACTAAAGCTGTCTGACTTAGGTTTTGTTCTGTCACCTTGGTGTCTGTAGCCAGATCCTCTAGGAAAGTCAAACTCTTGGATATCATTCACTGCCACAGGAAGTAAAAAATCACAGTGTTTACTGCACGTTGCTAAAAGTGAAGAAAACCTCTGAAAAGAAACACCATTATTGATCAAAAAGGTCCTTTTTAACTCGCAAAAGCGCTCAAAAGTATTTTTACTGAAGCATTTGCAAGAACATGCATATTTAGGAGCAGAATAGCCTAGTTGCAGGATTGTGCTATTTTATCTCAGAAACTTCAAGGCAGGTCTGTGGCTGGAAGGGAAACTGTGTGGAGAAGCAGCAGCCGCTGCAACAAGCCGTGTTGATAAGCAAGCAGGAACTCCCTCATGGCATCCCTTGCCCACCTGATCTTTTAGATGAATCAAATAGCAGAGGCCACTTCCACTTCCAGATGTGAAATCTCTCTTTCCCACAACCACAGGAGTTTTTGTCTTCATGTCTGTCTTAGCTAAATGCTCTTACTAATTCTGTTTCACTTGTATAAATTCCCTGGCAGTTTTCAGTTCAGTTAGTTAAATAAACCATAATTTCCTGCCTGAAATGTCAACTATTGTGGCCCAGGGTTCCCTAAGGGTCTCGCTGCCTTTAGATCAGCTGCTTCACAATCTGAGCACATTCACCTCCTTTTTTAAAGCATTTTCTCTGCTTGTTTTTAACATAAGGACTTCCCCCACACAGGAAATCCAAGTTTTAAAAGTAAAGATAATAGAGAAGTCGTTCTCTTCAGCATCAAAGGGATTACAGGAAGCAGTGTAACTATGGCACTGAATTGTAGATTTAGTGAGAACCAGTTCATGTCACTCAAAGGAGACATCCTTTGGGATGATGGGGGGGTTTCAAATGGCTGAGGGACATTGCAGAGTTATGAGTCAAGATTTGTACTCTTTCTTGGAAGTTGGAAACCTCCACCATGTTACATCATCTATTTTGGCCTGTATTCCCAGGCTGCCTCCCTATATGGGTTTCTGGACTTCTACTTTTTGATAAACAACCCCAAAACCTTCTGAAGATCTTTGGACTTTCCTCTATAGGTGAGGAGGTCAGGGCTTCTTTATCAGCCAAACTGCTGACCCAACAACAAGGTGCAAATAGCTGCAGATTTTGAAGCTGCAGTCACAATTTTAACTCTTTCCTGAGAATTAGCACGCTAGAGGTGGGAAATGCATACCCTCCTTCCTGGTAAGTAACAGCCGAGGTAACAGTCTCTCCTATTCATTGCAAATACTCAGCACTCACTTAAAACAGGTAAATGTAGCTCTCTACCGAAGTGCTCCTGAAGGTGCTGCAGTGTTTGAGCAGTGGGGCGAAGGAACTGATCCATTTTGGGTCGAGTGCTGGAGAAATGCAGTGTCTGACACGGACTTTTCACTCTTAAAGCAGCTCCCGATGTGGCTGTTGGTAGGGCACAGCTCAGCCGGGCTGCAGGTGCCCTCTCCCCCGCCTCCCTTCGGATCCACACAACCCGAGCCTGGGAGCAAAGGCCGCAGAGCTGCTGGCATGTTTTGAAATACGATACCGGCAGCAGCATTAATCCAAACACTGATGGCGGTTCTTACGTAGTGCAATAGTGACACGCCAGAAGCAACAATATCTCTTTCTTAAAAGTGACTCTTGGACGTTTTTCCAAATGCTCAGGTACATGAAGATTCCAGGCAAAGGCTGTCCTACGGAGGGCCCTGCAGAGTGCCTGGGGCCCTGGGTATAAAGCTGGGCAGCTTCCCATCCAGCGGTGCAGTAGGATAAGAAGGACTCACCCTCAGAGAAATCACCAGGCCTGGGTGTTGCCAGAGTGGCCCCTGCCTGCTCCTCACCCCCAGGCCCTTTCTTGAATGGGTTCAGTGATGAGCGTAGTGCAGACAAATTGTGATGGCTTGTTTATACAGTCAACATGTTCAGAATTAAAGGTCAAATCCCAAGGTTCTTAGTGAGGCAAAGCTCTTGGCCAGGTGTGTGTTTCACAACCTAGGCCACACTGCATAACCAGTTTGTAGTGGGAGACCTCCCCGATTTTTGCAAAGTTACCTGAACAGTACCTGACTGAAATCCTGTCATTGTAGAGGGTCCTGTCAGGTGCTAAAAAGATGACCTTCCTGATACCTGCTCGGTATAAACTCTTGTCACAAAGTTTTCCCAAAGCCCACACAAAAGAGTAAGCCACTCGATCTTCTAATTTATGCTTTTTGAATCTAAACCAATGAGAGTTCCTGATGTGCAGAGCAGAGGTTCCTCAGGGGGCTGGGGAGCTCTCTGGGCCTCGCCATGCCTTCTCCCGCACTGCTCAGTGGAAGGGAGCTGTTGCTCTGTCCTTGCTGGTTTCTAGAAGAATTCAGTTTTCTCTACCTCACCCTACTTGTCTTCAGTTTTATGTCACCTCCTGGCAGTTGTGAGCTGCTGTGATATTAAAGGAAATACACTCCAGTAACAGCATCATCTTTCTTTCCAAGCTTGAGTGTTAAAGAAGGTTTGCTGCTTCTTGAATCTTCCATGTCAAAAAAACCTCACCAAAATTCACTTGGAAGCCCTATGACTTTTGCTTGTACAGAAAAAGATTTGAGGCCTTACATTGCTGTATAAACAAACATTATCGAATAAAAACTTGGTACTAATTCTACTGGCATTGGAATTCAAGTCTGTGTCTTGTGGGAGACTCAGCTTGAGAAATACCTGTAGGTACTTAGGGAAAATACTTATTTTCATTTGGAATAAAAGAAAAATTTTACCACCTGGCTTTGTGACAGAGAAGTTTATTTCTGGAACTAAAACTGCAGTATGGACTTGCTATTGTCATCTCTTCTCTTTCATCTTTTTACCTGAAATTTGGGGGAGAAAATCACTTACAACCAAGCTGGGCCATGTTCAAGTGTTTGCTGATAATGCCTGGGGAAAATTCACAACTCTGACATTTAATGAGCACAACCGATGGCTCTAAGAAGTTTGACTGGCTGCCAAATTGGTATGTCTGTGTATCCCATCAGTGGCTGTTACATCTCGTTTGGGTTTGGGTTTTTTTTTTTTTTTCCTCTGATCTCTGTTAAATTGATTTTTAGCCAGTTTGTTTGGCAATCGTGCTGAAGCACTGCAAAGTGGACACAAGATAGGAACAATGCTAAGCAACCAGATGTAAAAAGACTGGAGCAATATGAAAGCATATTTGTTTTTCACTGTTTAAACATGATTTACCAGCTGGGAAATCGTCTTGCAGGATATACTGCAGTTCCATTAAACTAATCCAGAGCACAAACACATCACACAATGTGGTCTTACAAACACACCTCTTGCAAATGCCCCTGCATGCAGGAAGTGATACAGCAGGAACAGATTAGGTGACAGTCACTGGAGACACACAGATGGGAATGAAGGACTGTCTAGCAGGGCTGGGACATTATGAGACATAAACCAATCCTAGGTAGGGCTACATTTCCCCACGTGTAAGGGATCTCCATCCACCGGGCAGCCTCTGCTCTGAGATCCTGTGGTATCAGCAGAGCACTGGCAGACCCAGGTCAGAGCTGGATGAAGAGGGAGATGAGAAAAGTGCCAAGAAAGAGGTGCTGAAGACAGGACTTCAGCTGACCACCTGGAGTATTGCATAAATGCCAAATTTGTGCCATAAGCACAAAATTAGAGGCCCTAAATACAAAATTAGGACCCTAAGTACAGGCAGCTAAAAACCCTAAAGCCCTGCTGTGGTGGACCATGACAGCAGATACTGCATTGTTCACAACTGGAGCTGCTGAGCCTGGCCCTTCTCTGCTGTACTGCTGGGTTGTCAGACAGCATCGCCCTGTTGGCCTGCCCTACAGTAGCCAAAAAGTTCTGCCTCCCCCCAGTGATGAGGAAGATGGGGACTGTCAGAGAGCAAGGAAACACAGGCTACCTTCTGCATCACTCTTGATTTTACTGACGAAGCTTCTTGGACAAGTAACTTCAGCTCAACATCACCCAAAAAAACTCAGAGAAGGACATTAATGGCAGAGGTCTCTGCTGCATCCCCTCCCTACTGCCTGGCATCCTTCCAGCCAGTAAATCAACAGTAAATGTTGCCTTTTCTTGCCAAGTCCAAACCCTTCATGCTTTTCATATGAAAGCTTCTCCTTTTCCTGGTCTGAGAAAGAGAACATGCCAAGCAGAACAGTACAAATTGCATCAGTAGGTGGGATAACATCTCCCAGACCTGCCAGTCGGGAAACTGCTCCTAGGTACAGCATTAGAAAGTAGCTTCTGAAGCAGCAGGTCATTAATTGACCTTGCTTTGGCCTCTCCTGCATCTACTTTGACAAATGTCCAAGATCAAACACCTCCACTGCCACTATTTTAGCCCTTCCCTTACTCCTTCAGCCTTATCCCCACCTCTTGAAGCTGTCCTGTCCCTCTTGGCCCAACACCCTTGCTCAGTAGCTGCTTTCCTGCCTCTTCCAGGCCACCTCTTCAGCTCAGTTATCCAGAGGAGAGCAAGGAGGGAGTCAGGAAAACACTGTCCCTGCCACAGCCAGTCCAACTGGAAAGGTCCCTGGCTGCTCCCTGAGCTGCCCCCAGGGCAGTGCCCTCTGCTCAGGGTTTGCAGACCCCACCTGGAGCTCCCCTGACCCAGCAAGGTGGGACAAACCCTGTACAACGCAGCCCTGGCTGCAACGGCTTAGGTAAGGTTACTTCCACCATCACTGAGTTAATAGATCTTCTCCAGTGCTGTTTTATACCTGATGGTCAGAAAGTTTTAGGGATGAAAATGGCTATTTCCCCACTCTTGGAAAGGAGAGAATTTTTACTTTGCTTCGTAGGATTTATTTCTAGGCTTGTGACTTTGCAAGAAAAAAAAATCGATCAAAATTGCATCGTTCTGATTCCCATCACATCCTTTTTGTTCTTTTCCCTCTTGACTTCAGAGGCTGCTATTTTAATAACTGTTTGCAGTTGAAATCAATGCTATGCAACACTGAAAAGGCTGAAATCCTAGCTTTCCTGAGGGAAAATATTTCCCCACACATCCCTATGGGAGAGATCAGAGTTCAGCCATGTGTCCATGATGATTCTTGGAGCTGCTTCATCTTGTCCCCTTCCCCATGTTGCTCTGGACATGGTAATTCACAGCCACAGCAGGCTTCCATGCCTCCAAATACAGGAATGTGACAAAGTACAGGGACTTCAAAGAGCTGAGGTACAGGGGAATGTGGTGGTTAAAGGCTGCTGTGTGTTTTATGTTTCTGTGGTCTATTTTTAGCAGCTATGGTTGCTGTGTATCACAACCCTAAGCCACCTCTGAACTTACAGTCACAAATATGAAACTGAAAAACAAATTAATTGGATCCACAGACTGGCCAGAAAGGAATCCTCTCTCAATATTTATGGACCAAACAAACATAAACAACTGTAAAAATGTCTTTTTCTTCTCTGTGGCTAAACACAGGCCTAGTCTGCTGCTGGTCCTTTGGCTGTACATCTGCATCTGTGCTGTGAGTGGTTGTTGCTGGGACTTTGAGGTTTTTTAGGTCAACGCCACAAAAATGTTACGGCTGTTACAAAGTGCTAGGGCTGACTGCCAGGCTTTGCACCTCTTCTTTTATGCTTGAACCCTTTTTTCACTTAAATATTTGTTATATCAGTGTACCTGTGCTGAAATTAGTTGCTTGAGCATAGTTGCTCGTGATTTGCATCAGTGAAAGTCAGAAGAGCATCAGTCCACTTGTGCTCTGTTTTCTTGGCCAGCTTGAAAGAGAGTCAACCCAAACCAACACACTTCTGTAGCTGGTGAAGCAATGCAGTATCTCATCTTACAGGTTGCTCTGATCCTTTTGTTCTTTGCTGTCTGTGCATGCAGAGAGGCTTTTTCCCACGTTTGCTATTTGATTTTCTGTTTTCTCATGCCCAGTCTGTCTGATTGCCTTTGCTTTTCAGTTACTGTTTCTCAAAATGGCTCCAACCCCTCTCTTTTGCCATCTCAGAGTAAAGGCACAATTGCATTATTGTACTGAGTGAATGCATTTTCTCATACATGTAGCTGAATGGGAGATTATTTAAATATCTTAAACACTCTCCTAATTGGAATAATGACGTGCTAGGAATGGGAGTGCGAGGAGAATTTATATTCAGGCTCCTGAATTTCAGTGAATGAGTAATCAACACTCCATTACTTCCTACAAGGCTAAAGATTTTTTTTTAAAAGCAAATGGTTACTGTAAAAACACCATTTGACTGTACTAAAACAAACAAACAAACAGAAACCCAAGTATGGGTATTCCTGGTGATCTTTAGATCACATGAGAGCTTTGTGGATCCCTTGGCAAAGGAGAAGCTGACTTAAAATGCTGCTGGCTGGTGCCTCGGGGCTGCCCACCAGCCTCTGTCCCATTCATCCTGTCACTCCTCACCTTGTGCTATCCTGGTGCTGGTGTCAACACCAGCACTCCAAAGCCAATGCTCCGAGCCAGATCTGGGGGCGATTTGGGTTAAAAAATAACCCCGCAAAGTATGTTTGCTTGTCTGTGTGTGTGAGTGTTTGAGAGGCTCCATTTCCCCGTGTGATTCATGGAAAGGCTGTACCAAGGTCTGTGCTGGCAGGAGGGCAGGCAGGAGCAAGGGGGAAATGGAGCAACCCCAGGGGGGGAAAATCTCTCAGACTGATATTGCTGCCAAATATTGTATCTTCTGAAGTCACTGCCTTAGACCAGAGCACTCGCTTTGGTGCCTGTAGCCTGTAGCTTAGCAAGGCTGGCCTGTCTTTACATCTTTGCTTATTCTAATCAGCAGGCTGGTCATTTTCTTGGCCAGTTTATTGCTATTTATAGCAATAATATAGTCAATTATATGCAGTTACTCAGAAGTTTGTGTGTTGTGGTCCAATGTAATCTATTTTATATACGAAATCTAATTTTCCTGTCATCCTGCATATTCACAATAATTACATAACACTATTAATAATTTACCTAGAATAGCCTTTAAGCAGTTCTGAGTGATTACACATTGTTGCCACTACTCTCTTTTGCATCCTCCATTTCTACTCTTTTCTTTTCATTGTTTATTTCCTGCCAATTGTTTCTGTAATTAATTTGATTACACTTGATCTGAAGCCCATGGAGGTGAATACACAGACTGTCATTAACCTGAACAGGCTGCAGACCAGACCTCCAGTAAATGCTTTAATAGGCACAGGTCAAGGACTTGAAATTCAGAACACCTGTTTTACTCTGTGTTTCTGTTGCTATTTCAGCTTGTTCCATCAGATATTTATGCAGAAATGCAAACTCTCCTAGGCACAACACTGAGAAGCAGAAGTCTACGCTACATTTATTACAGCAGTACTTAGAAACACCAAGCACAGCACAGGTTGCCCTGTGCCTCACTCAAGCACCCAGCAAGAGACAGATGGAGAGAGACAAACAGTTTTGTGGCAGAACTTAAATCCAGGTAACCTTAACTGCAAGTTTAGTGTCTGTTCTCCTCCCTGCTTCCAGTCAGGCCTCTCGTTCTGCTGAGGCACAACAGCACATGTACCTGTGTAAGTGCAGTATTCTCTAATCCTGTCCGCCTGATAAAGGACACAGGAGGCAGAACATTAATCCAAAAGGAAGGGCTGACCCTTGGGTGTTTCTGTCAACCCTGGTGCTGTTTGCTTGCACAGCAGTAATTATGGACTCTGCCACAGACAGCATGAATGAGTCTTTCCAGTGTCTCCTTGATAAGAAGACGCTGCAAGAGATCATGTGCATGTCTCACAGAGCTCAAAGTTTCCTAATCCTTTTGCCATTCCACTTTTCAGCATTATCAGATGCACTGCAATACCCAGCCTTGGAGGAGCAGCTTGAGCTGAAGGGACTTTTGCTGCCCAGTTTACATGATCCTGCTCAAAAGCAGCCATCCATGACCAAGGGTAGTAAAAACATAAAAATTCCAGCTCAACTTGGAGTGAATCCTTGTTCCCACTTATTACTCAAAACAAAACATGAGTGTTAGTGCACTGTCCCTGCTGGAAAATATACCATGCTCTCACGTTATGAGAGTTAACTACAAAGTTAGTTTAACTGCTGAAAGAGGTGTATTTTTTTTCACAGCAGCATCATGAACACACATGAGTTATCATGAGGTGAAAAGCAGGCACTCAGCAGCAGACCCTGAAGTCAGCAGTCCTGGACAGACTGAGCTGAGCTCAGCAAAACCACATTGTCACCTTCTGACTGTTTCCACCTCATGAAAACAAATGAACGTTAAACATCCAGAAGCTTTAAAAACTAAAAGCTTTTTTTAAAAAAAATCAAACCCTATTTTTAGAAATTAAGATGTCCCAAATCTCTTCTTTAAGTTTCTCAAACATTTCTAGTTCACCTATTGATCTAAATGCAGATTCAGTTATTTATGCTGGATTTATTGTGCATTATGCTCTGGCCATTGGTGACTCTCTCTCAGAGGCTACATGAACTTTGGTGACAAACAGAGCTTCCTCTGTGCCAAAGAGGAAAAATTTAAAACTATTTATCTGATATGACAGTATTGATAATACCACAGAGAAGCACTTTGGACTTCTCCTAAAGGGTAGGCTGATCTTCATTATCTTCTGTTTGCATTTGTTTTTGCTCCATGGAAAAGAGATTAGGAGACAGCCAGCTTAGCCCGGTGTTTAGCAAGAATATAGAAGATGATAACTGCAAGGACACATTATTTACTTGATCAATAAGAGTGACTTTGCAATGCAGTCTAACTTGCTTTCTGAGTAATTGTCTTAGACTTCAGTTCCCAAATGCTGCCTCACTCTCAACTGCCAAAATAAGGATATTTAAATTACTTGCCTCCTACAGCTGGTTAGTAATAGGGAGAGAAATTTGTAGGCACCATCCAGATTTTCCTTTGTAAAATAATTTTCCTTCTTTCACTAAAAATCTTCAATTGTCTAAATAAAAATCCCAGTGTAACCACCTCAGTCTTGCAGAAGGTGAGGCACAGGACGAGCAAAAGGATGATGGAGATCACACAGATTGTGTGAGGTACTACTGTTGTATTCTTTCCTAAAATGAAAAGTTCTTGCTAAAAAGCAATCCTCTGATAAGGCAGTCAGACAGTCACCCTAAGAAGAAAACCTCCAGTAACCAGATTTTTATGTTTCTCAGGGCCTGAAATTGTTTTCCAAAGACATCAGTTAATGTCAGTTTTGCCTACTTCTGATCTTGTTCCTAATGTTCCTCTGTATTTCGCCCACAGACAAATGTTTGAAGCGTGGACATTTTTAAGGGATAGCTCTAAAGGAGCTGGAAAAAATCCCAGATGAGTTTAAAATATTTCCATACTTGAAAGAACACAATTAATGATTGGACTACCTCACATCCCCAGGTTCCCAGAACAAAGTCTTTACGGGGCAAACGTGACCTTGCTGTCCTTCCTCTGCCTGCTGCCATGGGAGCACGAGGTGTGTCAGGATGAAGCCCAGTAGCCTGGTGCCAGCCTGGTGCCACCACCCTGCTGCTCAACCTAAAACCTCTTCTTGCCTTCACTCTCTGCTCTTGGCACCTGTGCTAAAGCCCTGGTGCAGGTGGAAAGGGCAGGTGCCAGCACCAGTGTCTCCCCTTCCCATCAGGACACTTATGCCCTCTATTTGCAGCCCTTGTGCAGATGTGGGAACCACAAACTCTACAGTGCTTTGAAGTCTAATGGCTTGGTAGCACACTGAGATGTTAAAAAGCCCACTAAGTCTGTCAGGGAAAATTCCTTGTCTTTGAGGCTGCTATCACAGGTATTTATGGTAAAGAAATGCTGGCCTGAATTCAAGGCTATGCCTTCCAGATTGGCAGCTGAAAACAGGTGAAGCACAGGGGCAGTGTGGCTGACCAAGGAGCTCTTCCCAAGCTTGTGTACTGCAGCACCCTGGACATTCACAGACCAAAAAAATGGTACTCCAGGTAAGGGGGCAGTGCTAATAAATATCCTAAGCACCTCTCCAGTCTCTTCTTTCCTGGCGAGTTGGCATACTGGCAGTGTCTGAAAGGAACCCAACATGGATCCCGCCTCACTTCTCTTTTCTGAACATCCTTCTGACCAGAATGAGCAATGAGTGTCACCCCAGATGGCTGGATGGGTGCGTGTCTGTCTGCACTCACCTGCTGAAACCTGCCACCATGCAGTTCTGGCTGGAGGAGACCGGAGTCACCACGCTGGGAGCAGAGTTCCCAGGCTGAGGCACGGCGTGACCAGCAGTGACCAGCACTGGCCAAGTGCACTGGGCTGGCAAAGTGCACGGGGCCTGACAGCCCAGGAGAAGAGAAGACCCGAAGGGAGAGAATGCAAAACAGACCAAAAATAAATGCGAGTGCAAAGGCTGCCCTTACATGGGCTGGGAGATGCTGGCTCATGCCTTGATCCAAGGGTACCTGGGGCCAGAAGGTCCTTTCCACCACTGATTTTGTCCTCTCCAGCAGCTCCTGACAGTGTCATACAGGTTCCTGCCTGCCATAGAGACAGTGTGCTGGTCTTGGACAAGGGGCAGCCTCTGACATTTGGGCTGGGGATTGTGCTCCAGAGCAGGGTCTGCATCATAATTCTGCACATGAGCAAGCCCCTCCCCATTGCAACTGCACCTTCCCATGGGGACTCACTCACAGTTCTCCCTGGGCTTCTTGTAGGCTCTTAGCAGAGCTCTGGGCTCCAAGGAAAGATGCTGACACAGCAAGTGGGAAGGGATGGTGGAAAGGCTTGACAGGTCCAAGCAACCCAGCATGGCCACATGATAACGGACCAGCAGTAAATTTGTTGGAAGAATCAGGCCCAGCTGCTTAGCTCTACTGGTTTTACTGGGTCAAAACTGGATGTGGTTGTAACATTCTGCTCCTCTGTTTCCTTGCCTTAAACATGAACATTTTGTTTCAGGACATGAAAAGGGAGTGGGGTTTGGGTGCTGAAATTTCAGAAAGAAGGAAACACTGTGCCTTGTCTTTCCAGTTCTTCGTTATTACTTGGCTTTCTGGGTCTTCCCTGCGGGACTCTTCACTTCCTTCTGCTAATTGTATACAGAAATTAATTACTCTGATTCATATCCCGGACCCTGGCACCTGCTAATTAGGTGTCCATACGGGCCACAAGTGGGTATGTCCTACGTAGGGCTTCCAGAACTTATCCCAGAAAATGTAGTTAAGTGAGGATTTCCTTTAGTGCCAAAGTTCACTCAGAAACCTCCCTCCCTCATTTCTCTGCCTCAAGCTACTCATTGCCCTGCTCCTGGACCTCTCCAGCCCCCAAGTTTTTCTTTTTAGTACAGCAGAGTTCCAGAGAATTACATGGGCACAATTATGAAATCAAGGAAAGAAGCAGGAACAGCAACGAGACAAGTGCCTGTCCTCACTGAGCCTCTGCAAAGGACTTTTAGGTTCCACTGATGTCTCCTGGGCTCCTGTATCTAAGCTTTGGCAAGACTGTAGAGAACAAAGCAATACAGAGAATGTCTCTTAAGTGTTTAATGCTCTCAGGAGAACCTGTCTGAGCCCTACACAATTTTATGGCACATCCTGTGGCTGTCTCCCGTGGGCCATGAAATGCAGGAGGGACAGACCACTCTATTACTTTGACACTGGTTTTGGTTCCTCTCAAGCTATTCTGGGGGTCTTTCCTGCTGACTCAACAGCTCTTGTGATTCCTGCCTGTATCTGTGGAAAAACCAGCTGCTGATTCAGCTGTGGCTCTCTCAGGAAGGGGAACCTGAGTTAGGGTTTTGAGGAGGCAGGCCAGCCTCCAGGAGCCTTCGCCTGTTCCCAGGGGAACCCCAGAGCCAGGAATGAAGACAGAGCACAAGTTTTGGTTTCAATTCTCTTTTTAAAACTAGTGCCTTTTCAAAAACCAGTTTCCATAGTGACAGGGAACTGTGGCACCATTGTGAAGGTCCAAAAAGCCCCGGCCGGGTATTAGCCAGAAATTCAGCAGTGTGGCCAGCTCCGGAGCAGCCTTCCCCAGCCCCTGCTGTGCTCACAGCAGGCCTCTGCTTCAAACACCTTCCTGCCCACCAGCCACACTTTTAGCTGCCTGTGGGCTGTGCTACTCCTGAGCACTAGGGCTTAATCACAGGTAAAATGATGTTTGTCCAAAAAAGGAATATGCTTTGGTTGCATTTAGCCCTTTGCTATAACAGGAAAAGCCAGATTTGAAAACAGCCTTCAGCCATTGTTTCCTTTTGCAGAATGGTGCAGAAACCATGAAATATGCTCACAATCATCTGTCAAGTCAGCAGAGGAGCCCGGCTGAAAGCCCAAGTCCTATTTAATTCTTATTTATTAGAATGTGCTGCCTCTCACCTTCCCTTTTGCTACCTGTCTTAGGGGGTACTTTCACCCATGCTATAATCCAGACCTCCCAAAAGGGCCTAGGAACTCTCCCACAATCACACTGTTGTCCTGGTCCTCACCACAACACACAGGAAGTGTGCCAGAGAGACCATCCTCGCTGCTGGGCTCGGTGCCAGGTGGTGGAGGTGATGGACACCACCACTTCCTCACGGCGCTCCATGGCCCCCATCCTTCCTTATCTGCTGGATTAAGTTGCAGTCTGCAGTATGCAAAGAAATACAACCACAGCACTCTTACAAGTTAAGTCTCAGGTAAAGTTACAGACACCTGCCAAGTGCTTGTGTTACCTGTGGCTTTTAGGTACCGTGCATCATGTGTGTGTAGGAGGCGGAGAAAATGTGGTTGTGCTGTTTGTACAGATCTCAGGAAGCCTTTCAGGAGGTCTGGACTTCAGGCCTTTCCTGAGGAATAGCCGGGACTGTGGGCTTCAGTGAGGGAGTCAGTGGATGTTACAGGGATGTAACAGCCCCAGCAGAAACTGCTGTGCATGTGGTGATTCCAGAACAGAACCCTGGCACTGAAGGCAGGGCACCAGCCTGAGTCAAAGCGTGCAGCAGCCACCTCCTCCCACCCCAAACCAAGCACTATTATCCCTTTCAGTTTTATGATAAACGATATTTTTTCTTAAACATTTAACAATCATTATTGCCTTCCTACTCCTCCTATTTTTGCCTGCGTATCCATGCGACACTTTTGGAGCTGAGATCACACGCAAGAAAACAGAGTGAAAATGGCAACTAATGTAGTTTTTGTGAGAGAAGATGTTTTGCTTCCTGTTAAACCATTGGAAATGGCACACCCAACAAGAAATTGTCCTTCTGGTGCAAGACCTTAACTTAGATGAAAAAGACCAAGTTCCGTAGGAAAAAATAAAAAGAGAGGCATATTTAGACTGGTTCTTATGCCAGTATTTTCAGTGTAAGAGTAGATGTACTGCACCAAGCTAAGGGTTTGTCTATCCTAAGGCTGCCAGCGGAGTCCCAGAAGAGGCCAAGAAGCCAGACATATTTGCTTTGTATTTCCCAGCTTCCAGCAACCAGCAGCTCAGGGAATTCATCAGAGGTGAAACTGTGTCTATTTGGGCAAGGCAAGCTGAATAAAAAAAGAACTGTGTGTGTCTTGAAAGTTATTCATCAGGATTCACCAAAACTTGAGAAGTGCACCATTCTGACTTGTGATTGTGAGTGAGGGCACTGTTTTAGGGAGGTACTTCCTGTGAGAGACAATTTTTCCCTTGCTTCCTCAGGACCTTCAAGTGACCCCACTAAATTGTTAAAATTCCATTAGAAAGTGGCTGCTGGGAACATGTGCAATAAATAGCTGCTAAGATCAATGGCAGTCTTGCTGATTTAAAATCAATGTATTGCTTGCTGACAGTGCTGGCAGTGTTTTCCTTTGGGAAATGTAACAGCAATTGGCTTTAAATAAACGCAGTGGTAAAAAACTTTATCTGAACTCATTAGTGACTCAGATTGATTTTAGAGTGATCCAGAAAATGCCTGTTGCCCACAGACAAGACTTGAAAGTGATGAGTGACTTTGGAGACTGCCATTTATGGTGGGCCACTGGAAAGCATCCTGGAACAGAGCAGAACTTCTGAAAATGCTCTGTGAAAATCAGATACTTCGGGTACCTAGACCATGCTCTGAAAGCCACTGGTCACTTTTGAAAACATGACAAGGACAGCATCAGGTTACTATGGCTCTAATGACCACCATCCACCTTTTCCAGGCCAATTCCTTGTTCCCCTCCCAGCTTCTGGCTGGCCTTCATCCCATGTGACACCATGCATTCTTGATGGAAACAAGGCCACCAAAACCTAAAGTTGGTCTCATCCATCAGCCACCAGCAAGCAGCTTTGGGCTGAGTTGGGATCCTCTCCCTCTTCTTCCTCAAAGCTTCTCCCCCACCATGAGTAGATTTTTGTGCCAGAGGCTCAGCTAGACTGCTTTAATGAAAATAGGCACGAAAGCATTTGCCCTACCTACATTCTGTTTTGTAACCTAGCCATTTAATTGCATCATGCTTTTTCCTGCAAATCATCTGATGATGATTCCCAGGACAAGCCTTTACCTCTTTTCCTGTATGTTTTAATACTTCAGCTATTACTACCTCCTGCTTGTGGATATCACTAAATCACGAGGGGATTGGTCACCAGATAAATCAGAGCTCTTTTTGGTAAGTTTCTGACCTGGTACCTGAGTGTGAAACAGAAACTGTAACCACATCAGAACTCTGCAGTTGGTGCCTACAGACTGTCCAAAAGGGACAGGCAAGGACGGAGTGCAGGGTGTTGGCCCTACATGTGAAAAAAATAGATTGAATGCACAGAACTGTCTTTGAAAACCAGTGATGAAGAGGTTGAGAGGTTATAAGTAAAATATAGGGGCAAGCCAACAAAGGAAACCTCATGTTTGGTCTTCCTGCAGGGCACCAGAGCAAGGGAAGCTGTTGATGAAGTTTTTTACTTCGACTACAGGAAATACTGCGCTCCCATGCTCTGGTCCTGCGGGGGCACTCCTTGATATCTCTTGGAAAAGCAGCACAGTAAGCTGTAAGCAATCCAGGAGCCTCTTGGAGGGTGTTGAGGATGATTTTGTAAACCAGGTGACAAACAGCTTGACCAGAGGAGAAGCATTACCAGTCCTGTTCCTTATCAACAGGAATGAGCTCATTAGAGATGACAAAACCGGTGATAGCTCGGATAGCAGTGATACCGCCCTGGTGGAGTTCATAGCCTTGAACACCTCTGCTGTGAAGAACGGCTGAGAGAGTTGGGGTTCTTCAGCCTGGAGAAGAGGAGGCTCCAGGGAGACATTACTGCTGCCCTTTAGTTTATAAGAAATATGGAGAAAGACGTTTTACTGAGGCCTGTAGTGATAAGAGAAAGGGCAGTGGCTTTAAACTGAAAGAGGGTGGACTTAAATTGAATATACAGACGATTTTTTTTAGTGATTAGAATGGTTATGAACAGGTTGTCCAGAGAAGTTGTGGAGGCCCCATGATTGGAAATGTTTGAAGTCAGGAAAGATGGAGCTTTGAGCAACCTCAGCAGTGGAAGGTTGCCTGCCCATGGTGGGGACTTTGGACTAGATGACCTTTAAAGGTCCCTCTCAACCCAAATCATTCTATGGTTCTATGATAAACTGTAAACATTTTAGATTTTGTGATTTACTTATGTTGTAGGATAGAATTTTTTTTTTTAATGGAGACTGTTTTTCCTTCCCTATTAATGCTTTTTTATAAGATTATAATGTACTTGTTTTGGTGGTGACTAGGATATAAACCAGTCACAAACAAGCAAACTCTCATAATGGACCTGCACTCTGGACCCTCTATAGCTATATACATGCTCCATCCCAAAATACTAATTTCTCCATAAACATGGACACACACACAAAGCATTTATTAAGCCGAAAACAGCAAAGTGGTTTTATGCCTGAGAAGAAAACTTTAAAATACAAAGCCTATAAATAGATGATATGTTGCCTTTCTGGTTCAGTAAATAGCCTGAAAAAGTGCTCTCAGGAGACATGAATTTGCAGTGTCCCCCCTTTATTTCACTGAGATGTTAATTCTGCTGTCTAAATTGAATACTTTATTGTCAGTATGGGAATTGCCATGACGAGGGAAGCAAAGGCACTTTCTGCATCTCTTTAGGGATCAGGAAATAAATCTGTACAGAAAGAAAACAGCCTAGTATGTATCTTCATGTGAAGAAGAAAGCACCATGTTACTTGACGTGAAGAGCATCAGGAATTTGTGCAATGACCAGGACACAAACCACCAACAGGCCTAGACAAGTTAGGCATGACAAAATAGAAAGCCACACTGGATGTATCCCACAGCAGCTGACATGGACACTGCTGCCCCGGGAACTGCGAGGCTGCGCTTGGAGCAGCCAGCAGGAAAATGGCTCAGGAGCATCTCACAGAGATGAATTCAAATAAAACTTCTCTAGCCCTTAATGGTGCACTTGTTTCTGGTTCTTGAGTAGTTTAATTCCCAGTCCCTTTTGTAAATCTGAAAGTGGAAAACAACACATGTGGCTCCACGACCCACTAGCAGAGCCCATTCCATCAGAGGGAGAGAAGATGCAACTCCTGAATCCAGAGGCACCTGAATGTGAGAAACGTTTTGCAGCTTTCCCAGCCATTGCTGGAAGTAGGACAACCTCCCTGTGTAATAAACAGACTTCTCTTGCTGTCTTTTCCCATCCCTGCACACCACAAACATGGCCCAGCAGAAGTATTTTCAAGCACAAACATGCACAGAAGTACTTAATGCTTTGTGTTGCTATACCCAACCCCCACAAATTTATGCTCATGTAATTACTGCTCTCTGTTTGCCTACTGATAGCGAGTTAAAAATACCACACACACCCCAAATTAGAACTGGTTTCTATTTTTTGTTAAATTCCTGCAGTTGATATAGAAGAAAATGTTGTGATGAGCCTCTTGAGATCCCTCTTGCCTGCACTAGTCAGGATAGGAGACTGCAACACTACCAATAGAAAATCCCCACCAAAAGCATGGCATGCACAGATCAAGACAAATTTGACTGTGTTGTGATGGCATCAATCCTGCATCCCCTTTCCTTTCCTCATCTGATGCTTGGTATTTCTACAGTGGGAATGGATTTGAGCTGGGATCTTTTCTATCTTCACTGCATTTAAACGGAATGTAAAATCTTTCTGCAATATCCAGACTCCTAGTTTATATTCCAAGGTATTCCTAACTTAGACTAAATGTAAAATATTTCTGTTATTTAGATAAAATGTAAAGTGATATGCAAACCATTCCTGTTCTATCCAAATTCCTAATTTATACTCTGAGGTGTCTCTCACTTACAAGGAACTACTTACCAGTGATGTAGCATTTTTTTTTGTAGTAGAAATATGGACATAATCCATGAATAATCTCGCAAGTCACATGAAATTAATCTAATAATAAATAAACAACAACAAATTTTCAGCTTATATTCAGTTTGTAAAATCTTTGTCATATGAGCCATCTCTTTATCACATACAAGTACCATATTTGCCGTTTAAGCTTCTGAGTCTCTATTTTTAAAAGCTTTGGGGAAAGAACTGTCTGGAAGTCCCGTAAGGTCGACCCCTTCCCAAGCAAAACTAATGAGACTGAGTTTCCCAGTGCCTGTTTGAGGTGGGGAAGTCAGGACATGCACACAGTTTCCCCTTCACTTCTGACAGGCTTCTCTGAGATAATAACATCACACAAAAACCCACCCTGAGCTGTTAATGTATTTTGAATGTTTGTATCAATGGCACAGAGAAATACCTTGCATGTGAGACCAGATGAAGCTTCAGCTGGCAGCCACTGGAGAGAGAAACTGCATTAGAAAAACAAAGAACTTATCTAAAGCGGCGTTCTTCCCAATATCCTCTCACACTTTGGAGCAGCAGAGACAATACCAAAGGCAAACATGCCACTGGCCACTGCACAGGTCTGGCTCATCACAGAGAGGCCAGGATAAGCAGATGAACAGTTTGGCTATGGACCAAGGAGCAAATTTTTTTTTTTTTTTGGTATTGAAAAGCCAAGACACAGTCAAGGTCCCAAAAGGATTTCCAAAAGCAATTAGGAGCCCAAGTTCTGGGAGTCCCTTGGTCCTTCTGAAAATCCTGGATAGCAGCAAATGAACTGCATCACTGAACATCAAAATAACTCTGTGCTCGTGCTGCTTCTGCTAGGGACCTTGATTTCAGGGCAAAGTCTTTATCACAAAAAAGGTTAGAAATTTCTTCCCCTTCTTTAGTTCACCTAGCTTCCCCCAAAATGGCAAAGCTTATCCTCCTCTTGCTTACTGAAATTGTTACTGGCCTATGAATTGTTTTAACTGAAACTGTAAAATCAGCACTCAATCCCTTGGCCGTGGCCACCCAGATCTTTGCTTTTGAGAACAATTTGCTTTTGTTTAATCGAGGTTTACCTGCCACAGATTTCACTGCAATGCCTCTCTGATCTGATAGCAGAGGTTTGCTGGGTCATTTTTTTGGGCAGAAATCCCTCTTGGGTTGGTAAGCAATGCAGAGGTTGCAGTATCCATCCTGGTGCCATCAGATGGTGGTGGGCCAAATGCTGCCCTCTCTATTTACACATCTACTGACAGGGATCGTGCTGCTCATGTGGGACCTCGGGACTGCTGTTCATACACATTCTGTCCTCAGATATGTGATACCAATCTATTGCACAAAGACTGCAAAAGAATTGCACTGTTTTTTTTTTTTTTAACTTTATAGAAGAAAGTGTTCCCTGAATGTGATAAATACTGAACACGACTTTTGCTCAGGCTGCAAATAGCAAATTACTTAATCATCTACTATTTAATTACCTGTTTGTTTTGTCATGAAGTGAAACTTGTGAGCAAGATCGTATTACACGTAAAGTGGCTTCCTGCATCCTTAAGTATTAATCCTCAAGTACAAACAAACCAAAGGTAGTCCCAGGGTCACTTTAGTAAGTCTGAGCTGATGCATCCCCCTTTCTCGTATCCCACATTAAATGTTCCTTGTTTTGTCTTTGTGCCAACACCAACATTTATGCAGCCTCTGAATGACCTTGTCAGAAGGATGGGGATGGGGGTGTAAGCTGGGAGGGACCCAGTCCTGGGAGGGCACAGGGACCATTACCAGGCACTGGCAGCAGGAACAGGGCTGGAAAATACAGCCAGCCCTTCAAGGTTTGCTAAGGACGTGAGGTCTTAGGATGGAGATAATGGGAAGTGTTAAGGGGGCACTTGTGAAATGAGAGAATCCCTCGATAAGGAAAAAAAATGGAAAAATATGGAAACATGGTGTGGTGGAGAGTCAAGGTGGAGGAGAAAGAGTGGAAGGCCCCAGGGGACTATAAAAAAATAGGGGTGTGAAACGAAGGGCAGGAGCCGCAGGTGTGAAAGGAAGGGAAGAGCGAGGCCGGGACTGGGGTGTGCGGAGCGGGGA
>VZRO01005748.1:1771348-1906219 GCA_013397915.1 Daphoenositta chrysoptera
GCTCCTCTCCTGCCGCCGCCGGGAGCGCGACCACTGGCGCTACCCCCGCCCCCGCGATGCTCACCCCGGCCTCCCCCGGCAGCTGTTGCTCCAGCGGTGCGCCTGCCCGGGCGGCTCTGCGCCGCGTCCTCCTCTTGTCATGTGTGTTTTTAAAAACATCCACAGCACATCTGCACTACGTGCACTGCATCTGCTGAGAGCGGCGCTGCCCCAGCTGCCCTGGGCTTGCTCCGCGGCAGCGCCCGGCAGCATCCTCCTGTCCCCGCGGCCTCCCTTGCCCTCGCGGGCACCTCTGCCTCGCCATCCCGAGGTGGCTTTGCTGCCCAGGTCCTGGTTTGGGCTGAGGCGGGTGTTGATCCCCGTGTGGGGCAGACCTTTCCGTAGGTTGGGTGACCTCTCGCTGAGACCTCGTCTCGTCTGCAGGTTAGTCTGGCACTTCCACCACGTAACGACATGAAATTGGGATTGGTGTCACCTGCCTGTCTCATGGGGAATCACGATGCTTAATTAACGTAACCAGCAAGAAGGTAGCAACTCACTGCTGTCCTGTCAGTAGGTGATGTGTGCAGCAGAACTCTTGGATTGATGGAACCAAGCTGGTAACTGAAGGAGCTGTGGCTTGTGCCAGCAATACGAGGAACTGCCCCTGCAGGTGAACAGGGTCTGTTTCAATGCTGAAAGAACTGCCAGAACAGCAGAGAAGCTGCACTGTTAGAGATGCTGCTTTGTGTGTTCCCCTTTCTAGAAAGTGAGGGATTTCTTGGAATACCCCAGCAGCCTAACATATGCAGTAAGGATAACTGTTGGTGAGAAAGTTTCCTGGTGCTTCGCTGCAGCACTGGACACCTATTGCTGGTGTCCTGGTTCCCTGTTGATCCGTTCTCATCTTGTTTTGAAATAGTTTGGTTAGGGGCCAGGCTATTGCATGCTCTCTGGCAGGTAGAAATCTTGTCCTGATCTTAACTCACAAAGCTGGCGTTCAAAACTTTTAAATTGCTTTGCCAGTTCTGCACAGCAGACTGTATTGTCTGATAGTTCGGATGAATTTTCCCCCAGTTATTAACATGTACCTGGTAAGTTCATCAGCAGCCTGGGGATGACTTTTATCTCTAGAGACAGAGGGAAGTAGCTTGGAAATGATAACATTGTAGTGTCAAACTTGGTTTTTTGGTGCTTTTCCAAAATAGTTAAAAGGTTTGGTATCTTTGTTCTTCTGTGCCATAAGCTAAATTTGTCCTTCAGTAAGGTTTTTGGTTATAGTGAATTGTGTATGTGTATCTTGGAAGTAAAATCTCATGTTGGAACAGTACTGGAATGGCTCAAAACCCGACAGGATTTGTTTCACAGCTTGCAGGAGACAGTACTTGGCTGTTGAGATAGTGCATCAGGGTGGTCTTGCAGAGTGTTATTTCAACTGAGCTTTGAGGCAAATGACTAAAGCACAAGTACGTGTTGGGAAGGGTGTACAGAGCTCAGACTGGAAGGCTTTAGGAAGGTAACTTGGGAAGGAAAATGAAAGAAACCCTTCTTTTCTCACTTGCCCTTTTGACATGTAACAAAGTACATTTCTGCTCCGGCTGCATCCCTGACATGTGAACAATTTACGTCACTGAAGGCAACTAATGCAGGTGTGCAGCTGTGGGGAGCTGGAGGGACGAGGAGACCGGGAGCTGTGACCAGAGCTGCAGCTGTTTGCTGTTCCTGTGGACATGAGAGGGGAGGGCGACTGGTCCACAGCTCACAAAAAAAGAGCTGGAAGCCTTCAGTGTTCTGAGGAGCATTTTTTTGCACATCTCTGTCAGTGGTTGTCACAGTGCTGTTCCTCTGAGGATGGGCACCGTGCTGCTCCACGCCGGCTGTCCCGCGGCCCGGGAAGGGCGGCTGGAATCGGTGTCGTGTGGCAGGGAGCGTGGTGTGGCTCTTACACAGCTGGGCGCGGAGCAGGGTGGCTCTACAGCTGGTGGGCTCCCTCCAGCAGGGCTCTTGCTGAAGGGAAGGGCAGTGGCCATCGGTCTGGCCACAGTGGGATTCTCGCCTTGGGGCCCGGCCCTTATCTCTGTACTGCACTGCCTTTGCTGCATAGATAGACGGGGTCTTTGGAGCCAACATGGATATTGCTGCCATGACATGATGGGGAGATTCTCTGAGGGGCAGCACCTGAGGCATAATCAAATTAGCCAGAGGAATTGATTTGTCTGTAGTGCATGTCCTCTCCCAGCACACTGCAGCGTCAGCCTCAATGGGGAGAACACCAGAAGAGCACATTGAGAGTGACAGGATTTTTCTTCCCGTTCTCAAAGCGATGGCCTTTGTACAGTACTGCAGCAGGTGGCCCTGGCTGCTTACACACAAACTGCTCTCCTGCGTCTCCCCTCCTTCCTTCCTTAGGACACTTGTAACAAGAGTCAAAACCCCCGAGCTCCAAGTCTGCTGTACAACTGATAGCTGGAAGGAACCACGCAAGGAGCTGCGGTCCATGGAGAGGAACGTGGGAGAGATCACATCTAGGACTGCTTGTTTGTGCCGGCTGCCAGGTGTGCATCATTGCCTGGAGGGCTTGGAATGTCTGCCCGGTGCACACGGAGACACCAGAGCATTGTGCACAGCTCGTCAAGCTGTGGTCTGTGATGCTGCACAATTCATATGTGCTGAGCAGCGAGCGTGCCCACAAACAAACGAGCCTGGTGCCAAAATACCTTTTAATGTATTGTGCCGGGTCCTCAGCTGGGATAAAGCCCTGGAGTCCTGCTGATGTTAGAGTCTAGACTTGCGTGGCGCTGGGCTGTGGCAGGGAAGATGAATTTGTCTGCCATCCTGTTCCATCTGGTGAGCGATGCTCACTCTGGTTGGAAGTCACCTTGGAGGGAAGCTTTCATTGCTTACTTTGCTAGGCAAGCAGGAGCATCCTGCTTCAAAATTGTTATTCTTGATACTGCTCTGATTAAGAGCTGTTTTTCTGCATAAAGCCATGTGGGCTGAGAGCCTTCAGTTGGAGCACAGGATTGATAAACGGCACGTTTGCTTCATGGATATCTGAGGTTTAATTCCATTTTTTTTCAGTCATCACTGCTTCCACCTTAATAAAAGAGAGCTTGTTAGTCATTTTTGTCCAGCTCCCCCCACACCCAACACTGTTTTCTAAGCAGTTTTTAGTGTGAGCTTGTGGGAGATAGCTCTTGCCCTAAGGACCTTTCTGCCCAGCAGGCACTGTGATTGCAGAGCCACAAGTGTGCAGCAGATGAGCCTGGAGACACGCAGTCATTCTGACTTTTACATAATGCTCCTTGCTCAAAGGGACCCTGTTTTGTACCTGAAGTTAGGGCTAAGCTTCATGTAGGGCTTCACAGCACTTTGAGGAAAACAGGGCATGGGAAATACAGAAGTTAATTGGCTGAGGGTAGGTCTCTTGAGGGGGCGGTCATAGATGATATTGGTGTGTCTTCTAGTGCAAGATGAACTAGGGGCTCTCCTCCCTACAACATTCCCTCTGCACCTGACTTGTGCTTGACCTAGCACAGCCCTATGTGTGGGAGGCAGGTGAAACACTGTTTGGGACAGAATATTGCCCTGAATTAGTATTTTAACAATCCCCATCCCTTCCCTTTCGTTCTCTGGTGTATTTGCATCTTTAAACAGAGATAGCTGGGTTGGGAAAGGATACAGTGTATTGACTGCACAAAGGAAGTGGAAGCCCATCCCTTCTGCTTGGGAAGCAGCAGCACCGTCCTGAGAGCAGCCCTTGTCAGCGCTTGGGGTAGATGCAGACATCACTGGGACAGAGCATAAAGGTGGCTTGCAAAAACTGGGCAAAATACCTGAAAGGTACAGTCTGGAAAGACATTCACCAGCAAGAAATATGGAATAGGGCTGGAGAACTGGGTGGGTATCATTTCTGTTTCTGAACAGGGGCCAAACCACACTGATCCAGATGGGTATGGAAACCTGATGTAAATCATGTTGCTTAGAGACACTGCACTATAGGCAATTGTAGCAGTAGTAGGTCTAAGCATAGTTTTAAAGGTTTATTATTAGAAAGGGTGCTCCATAATCCTCAAGCTTCTGCTGAAAACAAGAAAGCCAGATCACATTGGGACTATTTCAGCCTTTGCTTCTTAAAGAGAGGATGTATTGTTTCTGCATTAATGAATGAAATGTTAGCAACCATCTAAGTTAGAAATAACTCTTACGGTTAATTTAACTTGTTCTCTGTTTATATGCAATGTTGTTGCTTTCATTGTAATTTCTCCCATTACTTAAATGCATCATAAATTGGGATTTTATTATGCAGGAGGCTTGTAGACATGCACATTTATATACTGCATAGACAATTATGGAAATATGGCACTACTATAAAAACCAAGCCAATGTAAATGAGTGATAGAAAATATTTCTAAATATCTGAGCTCATTGAAGAAAGGGAGGGAATCATTGCTTTAGGAAAGCTTAGCTGGATCTTAGTAACATTTATGTCAGTCCCACCTTTTGGGAGAAGCCTAAAAACTTTGGTCCTACTGAGCAAAAAGCTGTGCTGATTTATGCCAGCTAAAGCCCAGGCATAGTGTTACATGCCACGATTTATTTTCTCAGACTGAACTTGCGCATTCTTGCTGTGACATTGACATTCTTTGCTGTAGCTGTTGCTAGGGGAGGGTGGGCTAGCAGAGCCTGGAAAGCGCGGGCTTCTCTCACGCCCTTCCCAGTGCCAGGGAGGGAGATGAAGCAGGCAGTGCTGATCACTGCTGCAGGCAGTGCTGTGGATTAAAGGCTTCCTTAACCCAAGTATATCACTCAAGGCACACGCGCCTGTTGTTCAAAGCGTGCTTTGTGCCTTAAGGATTGTGGGTCCAGCTCAGGAGTCTGTACTTACACATAACTCCTCTGAAAGGACAGAGAAGCATTTCTTCCGTTCTCTTTTCCTGTCCAAGTATCTCTATCTAAAATACACTGCGTGTGGCAGAAGAGCCAAAGTTATCTTCTCTGTGGGTAACTTTGCAGTGCCGAGGAAATAATAACTCCAGTGAAATTAGACTCTTAGAAAAAGATGGCATCAGGAACCCATCTTCTGCTAGCATGTGGAAACTCTTGAACAGCAAAAAGATTATTAGTTACATAACTCCCTTCCCTCCTGGAGGCCTAAGTGGTTATTATATCACCACTTAATTTTTCTACTGTCCTTCATGTCACACAATGCCCAGTAGATTTGTCATTACAATAGAGATGTAGATTTTGCTTACTGCAACATACACAAGATGAGGGTGATGGTTATTGCTTCCTCTAGCCCACTTGTGCCCTTCCTATATCCATTTCTTACACTGCCATAATCTAAATAGCATTTCAGCTTATGGCAGGTTTCTGTGTGACAAATGTGTCAGTCCAGAGCATCCCTCCATGTAATGCTGGCCATGAACAAGTATCCAGGTGACACGGCACAGAAAACTCTGTCTAGGAGTTTACACACCACCAGAGCTGAAAGGCAGTAGATGGGCTGGGCAAGAGCTTTCCTGAAGATTTCAAGTGTGCTGGGCTGGGAAGGATTTCAGACAGCAGCAGAGCCCAGGGGCTCACACCACAGCCTCTGACTCAAGAGTTGCACAGATGCAGTTTTGCTCTGAATAAATGCAACTTGTGTTTCTTCTTGCGTTAAGGCAGTGTTGCAAGGCTGACTCCTGTATTGCAAATCTGCCTGTTAGTGAGGATAGTGGCTCTTTTGATTCACCTTGCTGTGATCCTATGGAAATGCCTTGTTTCTACCAGCAGGATAGTCTTCTCCCAAAGACTAATTCCTGTAGATTACTGCAAGACATGTTCTTGCCAAAACTGAGGGACGATGAGACAACCCGTGTTACCAAATTGGCCTTAGGACTTTTGTTAAATTTGAATTAATGGTAAAGGTTCATGTTTTGCTTCTCACCAGATACCCACTTTGGAGGCAGATACGGCATCATTTGGCATCAGGCATTAAATTTCCTGTTATGTATCAAAATGAGTGCATTTCTGCTCGTTGCAAGTAGCCTCTGAATCATTGCTTCAGACTGAGAGAAGTTTGACATTAGGCCAGCTGCTCATTTTTCAGCACACTCTAGGCACACCAGACAGATCCTCAGATTTACATGTCTCCCATGGCTTCAGCAGAACTGGCCTGAGGCCACGGCTTGGCTACTGTATCCCTATTTGCCTGTGTCCTTCGGTTGTGTTAGGGCATCGATAGCAGTGCTGACTTGTGCTGGGAGGAACTAAGCAAGTTTCATGGCTTTTCCCTGCAACCCTGACATAAAAGGAGTGTGATGACAAGGTTATCACTTAAATGATGTTTATGAAGTTTCCACTTCACTTGGTTGCATCTCTGGATTTGCACCCTCAATATAAAGGGTGTAACCCTGGTAAGCAGCTGCACACTCGTTTATGAGTGTGGTCTGCATTTTGTTTATGCAGCCTGATTACAGCAGGGGTTTTGCCAGTGAGAGCCTTGGTGTATCAGTGTGAGTCCTGGGAGTGTGTGGGTTAGTGTCAGTGCAGGTTAGTGTTTGCACCTGCCCACTCCACAGCTGTCCAGATTGGCTGGGAAGATGCAATTTGTCTTCAGGCAAGTTGTGTCTGATACTGACTTATCCAGGTCCCAGCATCTTGACACAAGAATAGATATTGGAAATAAAATCTGTGGCTCTGCTGTCATCCTTTGACCTTAACACCCTCCTGTCTCTTAAGCACATTGATCCCATGATAACATGATGAGGGCTGCTGCTTTTTTGTAAGGTATCAGAGCAGCATCTCTCTAAATACACATTTTTATTGGGATGCATTGCTATTTTTCCCTTCTGATTTTCTTTAATATCAGTATTTCACAAGCTTTCAACCTGCAGGACATGATACAGGTAGAGTAGAACTTTTCATTCAGCTTCCTAATAGGCATAAGACAAGTTGAGCAGTCCCTCCTGGGCTTCCCAGCACAGCCCCACTTGCCTTTGCTGGTATTATTGCAGCCCCTGGTGAGGATTCACACTGCCAAAGTCTCTTGTGCAGAGCTGCCAGCTTTCCCAGACACTGGCAGCTGCCTTCCCCTCCTGTTCTGGTTCTTCCTTCCTGTTCCTTTTGCAAAAGCCTCACCTCTGCCAGGTGTGCACCCAGTCTGTTGTGTTAGCCAGAAAGGTGAGCTGCAAAAGTGCCTTTTGAATGCCTGAGGCGGTTTCACCCGTGGCATGTCTTTGGCAATGGCTGGTAGGGCTGGTACAGCCTGTCATGTGCCACCTGCCTTCTGGGCTGCACTAATGGCTCTTTAACTGTTCCTGCAAAGGGCTGTGACAGCACCAGTGCCTGCAATGCCCTTCATTTAGACCCACATTATTCCCCACAGATTGTAGGTCAAAGGACATTTCTCTGCTGAAGAGGTTGCTTCTGGATGGAAGGGCCCCCCTTCCCTCCCAGATACCAATCTCTGGTGGCAAAGCAGCATTGGGCAGGGTAGAGCTTTGCCAAGCGCCCATCTTCCCTGGGTACACATTTTTCCCTGCATTCCCCCTGCCACAGCGAAATGACAGAGTGGCTGGGGCCCTCCAACAAGTACTTAAATGTTGCAGTGGGTTTTGGGGTGCAAATAAGGCTGGAGATGGGAGAGTGCAGGCAGAAGATGGATTTCAACCCTGGGAACAAAGCACTCTCTATGCAGATCCCTCTCTGCTATTACCTGGAGATTCAACCTGCCCTTGGTACTGACAAGGAAAGAACTGACAGCTCTCCCTGGGGTGTTTTATTTTGGGTCTGCACCAGAGACTGGAGAGAGGCTTCAGTTTTGCCACACAGCTCTGGGGGCAGATGTCAGTGGGTGGCACTTGTCTGTAGCCATGGGCCTTGCAAGGGGGTGCTGCTTTTTGCTGTGGCTCTGCCTTGCAGCTCGCATGTTGGGCTCACCTAACGCTGCTTCTTCCTGGGTAACAGAAGTCTGCACTCCTTTCACAGAGACGTGTGATATAAATAATGATGAGTCTCCTGAGAGCGAGTGCTTGTAGTCTGGAAGCCCTCCCCAGGATAAGTTGTGCAGACCTTTCTGTAAGCAGTAGAAATTTTTAATCTGGATTCCAGTGCGACAGGCCAAATAATTGCCCCTTCCCATCCTGAGAGGGATTGCCTAGGACAGGTACCAACTGTGCCTTCCAGGGTGCTGGCTGCCTGGCTCCTGAAATTCCCTGTGGTTTCACAGTCTCCTCCTGATGTCCAGGGTAGCAGTAGGGATATGTCTCCACCTGACCTCACTGAGGAAGGGTGCGTGCCCTTGCTGTGGCAGTGCTGCAGCTCTGATGAGCAAAATGAAAAGACAGACCCATTGTGGTTCAGGTTTCTAAGCATCTGAAAGGGGTTCTTTTGTGAGTGTTACAGCAAAGGAAATGTTTGGAGAGGCTTACTTTCTGCTACACAAAAAAGAAGATCCGCAATCCCAGGAGGGAAAAGCAATCTTTGCTCTGAGGTAAGATGCTGGCAGGCAAATACTATATTTTTGCTTTCATTTCTGAGACCCATTGAGCTACCCTGAAAGCACTGGTCTCTGACAGCCCCTGCAGTCCTGAAGAGACTTTTGAATTCTTGACTAGTTTAATATTGTTAGTCCTTGGCAGTGGCACATTATTGACCATACTCTCCGAAACTGCTGACAGCTATAGGATTGCTACAGATGTGCAGTCAATCATTACTACTGCAGGTTAAGAAGAGGTTTTTAAAATAGCCCTGCTTGTGGTCCTGTGCCAGTCTGGTAGACACGACAGGTGATTGGTAATGGAAAAAAGCAAAAACATCCCCCCAAAGAAAACCCTAGCAAAGATACGTACTTCCAAGCTGCGTCTTCAGTTCAGGGTGAAATGTATTTGTCTGTAATTTTTTATGAGTTAACGTCTGCTAAAGAAAGGCTTCAACACCTTGAAGGCTTCCCTGCAGTGCCGGAAAGCCAAGGGCAGGTACCCCAGTGACTTTGTAAGGTAGAGGTGGGTGTAACAGTATCTGACTTTGCCTGGCCTGATAGCAGTAGGTCCTGGCTAGTGCAGGAAGCTCCCAGAGACACTGTTGTGTAGCTCATTAGCCAAGCTAACAGGATTTCGTCTTTTATTCAGTACAGGAGATAACTTCTATGGATACTGTAACTTCCTTAACTGCTGGAGGGAACACCATGGTCCAGGGTCTCGAGAGAGCTTTGGGCAATGTCGCGGTTTAAAAGGCAAGAAGTAGGAGTGGGCTCCTCTTGCAGTACATGGCACAAGCTGTGCCCTGGTGCGGTGGGGTGATTTCCTTGGCTCCAGAACCTCCTCCATCTGCTTTAGGCTCCTAAGGGACTGTTCCCTACATTTCTAAAGCCTCCTGCAAGGAGTCTTTTGAGGGCAAGATTCCAGTTTCCCATTTGTGACTTTTTGACATACCGGCTGTCTGCAGATGCATGTTTTTTATCTCACGGGTGTAGCAGCAGGGAGCTGCAATGTCCAAGAGCTCCCGGGTCACGGTGGCTGCTGAGCCAGCCCGGCCTCATCAGCAGCCCGGTGAGCGCGGTCAGTGCGGCTGCTCAGCACCCAGCGTGTTCGACATCCTTCTTCCTTAAGCACCTGGCGGCGAGCCGGGGCTGCTGTTGCGCTTACACTGCAGAAGCGGTGTCTGCAATCTCGTCTTGCCGGCGCTGCCACAGCACGGGGAGCCTCGTTCATGTGCCCCCCAGCTCTGCTGGCACAAAACACCCCGTTTTCGGTGCTCAGCTGGGTGCCCGCGCCGTGCCCCGCGGTGCCCGGGCGCGCTGCCTCGCTGCGGGGGCTCGGGCTGCCATTCCACCTGGGAGAGGCTGGCACTGGCATTGCCCTGCTGCCAGGCACCTGCGGGGAAACTCCTGCTGCAAATTCCCTCCCTTCTCTCTGCATCTGGGAGGAAGTTGCTCGTCTGGAAGGTTTTAACCTCGGTGCTCGCAGGTTTTCATCCCCTCCATGGTTAATCCGGAGATCAGGTTGAGCGTTAATGTGAATGCTAGTTGGGTAGCATTTTGGCTTGGTGGTGAAAATAAGTTTTGTTGTGGTTCTTGTTCCTGCATGCAGCTGTGTCTGGAGCAGCCCAGCCATGCACAGGGGCCCTTGTTAGATGCCAGTTTGATTGATCCTCACCCACTGCCTGCTCCTCCGTGCCTCCACCAAAGGGTGACTTTTCTGGTGCCAAGAATTTGTGCAGCAATATAGCTGAGTTCACCGCCCAAGAGCTGTGAGCGCCCGTGCCAATTTTTTAATTGTATTTTTCTGGCAAATAGCCATAGCTTGGTCTTAAGGAAAATAAGTCAGGTATTTCTAGCTATCAACCCTGTGTTAGTCTGTTGTGGAGCAAAGCTTGAAGTACAGCTGGACCTTACTTAGCTTAACTGAGGTGGGGAAGAGAGTACCCAGTGGTACTCTCTGCTGGGGTGGAGGGAGGAATGACAAAAGCCAACAAATTAGCCCTATTTTGCAGGAGTTGAAGAGACCCTGGAGGTTGAAGAGCTGCCTTGGACACTCATGTGTCTGAGCTGGGAGGGCAGTCCTTTTGCAGGCTGAAAGTGTTCAGGCAGAGTCCTGTTACTTTTGGCTTGTGCTGCACAACAGAGGCTCCTGTCAGACAAAACCATGATTTTTTAACCCCTTGCAAACAGGTCTGACTGAACAGCTGAGCATGAGCTGAGTTTCACTCACTGCATTACCCCTGTGGGAGAAACAGAGGCCCTGAGTTGTGCTGGGGAGTGCCAGAAGCTGCAATAAAGACCTGGCAAAACTCATTGCATGGCGTAGACATGATGTAGACAGAGGATTATCAGCACACAAATTCTCCCAAAGGCAAATCATGTACCATCTTCTGGGTGATTTATTTGCTATTTTACAAATCCGTTTTAGATGCAGCCTCTACAATCTTGTCTCCACTTGAGGGGAGAAGGGTTTATGTATCACCCTGAATTTCCTGCAGCATGTGGAGCCTGTTCAGGAGCCATCCGCCTTGGATGTTTGGCCCTTGGCATCTCCAGTACAAGCATAAACCCTCTTATTAATTGCAAAAATAAGTTGCACCAGTGGTATTTCAGGCAGGTTGACTGGCTGGTTCAGTAACTCTTCACCACCCTCCATAACAAGCACTTGTTTTCAGAATTTTATTCAGGAGCAGCTTGGAGCATGTACAAGCCAGTACCTTCCTTGACAAACGGCAATAGGCAGTCGGTTGCCCCCCAGGAGCATGTTTGCTCCTGCAGGAGAGCAGAGCTGGAGAGCCTTGCAGAGGGCCACATATTCTGGGCAATGAGAAACAGGGGCCATGGGCTTGCAGTGGCAGCAAACATGGCAACAAAGCCAAATAAATATTTATTGGCACACAGCTGGGGGTGAGAGCTATTGTCACAGTAGGGCAGAACCAAGAACCATCCACGATGCTGGATGCCAAAAGCCAGGAGGAGCAGCTCAGATGCAAAATGGTACAAGGCTGATGGGAGAGCTGGGTGGAGGACAACAGCCCAGCTTTTTTTGGCCAGTGCACACAGTTGTGCTTGAGTGTTGCTCAGTGGAATAGCTGGGGTATTATTTTTACAGCACTTTTTCTGGAAAGCAGCATTTTGCAGCCCAGTGGGTGTGAGCTGTATCCCCACAGCAGGTTGGCACACAGCTGGTGTCTGTATACTCATTTTTGGTGCAGGCTGATTTAGGGGACTTTGCAGAGAGAAGAGCATTAGTTGATACTCCACATTGTTTCCTGAGACCAGTGCAAGGCTTAGGAACAGTGAACTCTGTCCAACTTTAGAATTTCAATGCAACAAGCTTCTGATGTTCTTCTGTACCTCAGGAGGAAGATGTCTCCTTTCCTGTGGAAGCCAGATTTTCTTTCCCACTTGTGATATAGATACAGACAACTGGCTCCAAAATGTTAAAGAAAATCAGGGCACTGTCTTATCAGTGTGGCTGTTCCTCTGTGGATGGGGCTTATTCTGGAGTAGAGGAGCCAGGTGTAAAGTTCTGGCTTGGTTATGTGACTGCAGCAGTCAGAACAGGCTGTGTACAGCAGTATTTCAAACTGGAGCAGAATGAGTACAGACCAAACAAGAAGGGATACTGTAAACCTATGAACACCTCGGGAGGTGCATATCCAAGCCCTGAGCCTCCAGGGAGCTGCATGTGCCAATGCCCATGTTCTGTTTGAAGGTCACAGAATCACAGAATGGTTGAGATTGGAAGGGACCTCTGGAGATCATCTGACATCTTGGTGAGAGCCAAGATAACAACTTCCTTCTAGTCTGCCCAACTCTTGGAGGGTTTCATTGGATTTGGTTGGACACAGATAATTTAATAAATAATACTTCTACTGTAACTCTACAAATACAGAGTTAGTGGCTTTACAGCAGTTTAAACTAATTTTTAAAGACTCTAAGTAACTTTGTAGTCACAGCAATTGAGAAAAAGCCCTAAATTATGCTCAGTTTAGAAATTCAAAACCTGGAAATACTGCCTTGTTCTTGCATTCAAGATATTTTCTGTACTGCATTTCAGCACAGAGTAAATTAGCAGTGGCAGGAGAAAAGATTTGGGAAGAAAAATGCAATAGAATTTGTAACGAAATAGAATTTGAAACCCAGCTTAAAGCCACGACAATCACACACATTAGCAAAAAGGATCTTGTCACCTCCATCAAGTGCTTCCTTTTCCAGCCCCACAGTGCAGCCCCATCTCACATTCTGTCTCTGAGGCACAGGTGCAAAGGACTTGGGTGGTTTGATCCAGTTTATCCACACAGCCAAGAAATAATGTTCCCTTCCCTGTGGTACAGGCAAGTCCCGTCATGGATTATATGCTTGGCTTTCCTCAAGCCACAGCTTCCAGTCGTGTTGGTACATGGTTTTCTAATACCAGTCTTGACTTGTCCTTCAGGTGGCAAATTGTCCCATCACCACTTTCCAAGCCTCAGCCACATAACCAAACAGAGGACAATCCCCAGCCTCACCCTCTGGTTGCCTCAGTTTTTCTTGGAGGACTTTTCCAAAGTATTTCCAGTGCCACTCATGGGGCCCCTCATCTTGTTCAGAGCCATAGAAGGGGCTCCAGTGAGCTGCAGCGTTCAGTGATGGGCAAGGGCATGATTGGAAAGAACTCATCTGAAGTACACTTGGAGAAAAAGTGTAAAGAAATTAAGTGTCAATGATAAGAAGCCTATAGCCCTTGTAGAAGTATGAGGTCATTCTTACACGAGGGTTCTGCAACTCTTATGCCTGAAAAATTCCTCAATTATCATTAGGATGGAAATAATACAAACCAATATTCTAAAATAAAGCTGTCTGGGCTTGCAAAATTCACATTCAGATAGTGAGAAAAGGTAATTTTAAGCTCACCAAGCAAACATAATCGTTCTGCACAAGTGTGTCTCAGCTTCAGTAAGGCAAGGTTCCTGGGGAAAATGACAAGTGTAATTAAAACCTGTCTCATCATGTGTGCACATAGGGGAGGGAAAGCTGTGATGGTAATGGTAACTGCTCCTAGCAGGTGTTTTTCTGTTAATATGAGGTATTAAATAAAACTTATCATGTTTATTAACCCAAATACTCTCCTGTATGCTTCTATGCACTCTTTCCCCTACAATACTTGATAGTTCCCAGGCAACCCCAGTACTGTGAGACTACATGAGCTTATATGACTTTTATTTCAAGTTCATTTGTTATTTGCTGCCAGAATTTTCCCAAGGAACACAGGCAAGGAGTGGTAAATGGTGATTAATTCAGACAGCCTAAGTAGAGGGCTCACGACGGCTCCCCATGTAATACAAGAAAGTTAACGGCTTGCTGATGTCCTTCTGTTAGGGAATTGTGTAGCCTGGTTGTTTAATGGAGTGTTTAAAAATTGTGTTGGCAATAGCCTATGAATAATGGATGATGAAATACCTTACTGCCAAGAAACTGCTGATATGCTGGGGAAATTTCCATCAGATGTGAGAAAAATGTTGAAGGCACTGTCTTCTTGGGATGCCCTTTATTTATAGCCTCACTGCTTCAGAGATTGCACTCCCTTTGTAGATACTGCGTGTGAAGATGCCCTCCACTGCCTCTGCCTCTTGTCTTCCAACTCCACCTGGCTCTATTTGCTTGTGCCTGTAAAAGCTCTGGAATTTTTATGAGATTAGGCTTTATCACCTCAGCATTGTAAGCATGGAATGTTTCCTGTGCAATCTTCACCTGGTCTAGGTATCTGCACGAAGGCACCCTGCATCAAAGGAAGATGGACTCTGGTCTTGGCAGTGTCCCATTATGCAGGAAGCAGAAAAAAGGTCAAGTTATTTGGGAAAAAAAACCCCAAAAGACCAGTTGGACTTCACAGTGTGAAATCGGTTTGGATGCCTCTAAATTTTCCCCCATGTCCTCCTCCAGTGCAGGAAGCCTCTCTGTGCTTTGGCCATGGGTAGTGGAAAGTCATTGTGATATGAAGCAAATAAATCTTGCTTGACCAAAGAAATGAGAAGACTGAGAGTGAACCCCTGCTTGCAGGGGAGCTCTGGGGGTTGCACTGCCTTGGGTGCAAGAGGAAATAGGCCTCCTGTAAGACCCCAGGATACAGCTCAGGCAGGCATGGAAGCAGTTACAGTCTTTTCCTTTGCTCCTTGTTTCAGCCCTCAGCTCTTCTCCAGGAGAAAATAAAATCATAGCATTGTTTCTCATATGGAGTTTTCCCCACCTGCACTGAAATGCAGAAATGTGACAGGAGGCCAGGTGAACACAATACACATCACAGTGCAGAGTGGTCTCAGCTAAGTGTTTGTCAAGAGCAGACCCAGCTTGTGGAACCTGTAGCTCTGTGCCCTGCCCCTGCTGTGGCTGTGTTATGAGTAGCCAAGTGCTCGTGCTGCATTTTTGTGTCTGTACATACACAGTAGAGCCCTGAGTCAAAACATTTCCTGCAATATGGGTACTGTGCTATTAGTGTAATGCTAGAACAAAGCCACATGTGGTTGATGTTGGTATTAGTCAGCCGAGGAAGTCACATCCCCACCTGGGAGGTTGATGTGTTGGGTTTTGAAGCTCGTGGTGCCAACAGCAAGCTCCAGGCGTGAGGCTACAGGGCAGGAGAAAGATTTGGTTAGGAGAGAGGTTGTATCCCCAGGGTGATCTGCAGCTGGCTAAGTAGGAGGATTTGTGAAAATGGGAGAGAAGATTTGTGCCTTTACTGGCTTGTTTGCTGCTGGGATATATCTGGGCATGCAGTATTTTTACAGCTTCAGGAAAGGTGTATAAAAGGGATTAGTCTAAACACAAAATAGGTGACAAGGTGCAACAGAGCAGTTTGACTGACAGCTTAAATATTTTCAGTGGAACAAATAAAGAGAAAAGGTACCTAAAACTTCCTCCAAATCCACCACCCAAAGCCCATCCTGCCAACCAAGAAGTTTTTTTTAGCAGAGAGGGTCACAAAGGTCTAGGCAAAGGAGCACAGTCAAGTTCAACCAGCATTTTTCAGGGTAGGAACACTGCCAGCTGACAGTATATGGAAGAGCAACTTTCAGAAAGAAGGAGGCAGTTGTGTTACGAAGTTTATTCCACTGATGCTTCTGATGATCCTATTAATTTATCTTTTTTTACTGTTTGTTTTCTTTAGGTGAAGAGCGAAGGCCCCAAACTGGTTCCCTTCTTTAAAGCCACTTGTGTCTATTTTGTCCTCTGGCTGCCAACTTCCAGCCCCTCCTGGTTCAGTGCCCTCATTAAATGTCTGCCCATCTTTTGCCTGTGGGTTTTCCTCCTGGCTCATGGAATTAACTTCTTAGTGTCACACCGGAGTGCCAGCCGCATCCTAGCGGGACTCATATTCTCGGCAGTGGGAGACGCCTTTCTCATCTGGCAGGAGCAGGGCTACTTCATTCATGGTGAGTACAGTGTCAGTCCTAAAGGGATGCCACAGAGCCCAGCTGTTACCCTCTTTATTTAGTAATGAGTTGCTGGGCCACATGTTTTGTTTATTCATGTACAGTTTAAGCCCCAGGCGCTGGGAAGCACTCATCCCTTGACTAAAATTCATCATGGTTAGAGGAATCACATCATGGATGAGTCTTTCTCTTGAGCTTCTCCTGAGGTTAGAGAGGTAATTGGGTCAGGTTTGGTTTCCTGTGTCGCAGCATCTGGGCTGGCTGGAGTTGAGAAGGTGGCATGGCAGAATCCCTGGGGAAGAGAAGGAAATGCATGTGGCACTTTGTCAGCTCCCATGAAGCTACGGGAAATATTTACCTCCTTTCTCTCTGCAGGGAGGTCTGTCAGCCCTTTGCTGTAAGGATTGGGGATGGGACACTTGTGCAAAGGTCCTCGGTGGAGAACAGGTGGAGAGGACATTTATGTTTTGATAGACAAGCCCATAGCCTGGGGGAGGCATTAAGTGGATGACAGAAACCAAAGCAGCAAAAATCTTGTCCTACTTGCAGGTTCATCAGTGTGAATCATGCAGCCTGTTGTACAAGACATGTCTGTTTTGCAAAACATTTAAATGATGGTCAATCAAGGACAAACCTTACCACAGTGGTCTGTCTTCTCTACAGAAAGATCCACATCTCTCAGAGCAAAACGAGCTTGGTTTATTTTGCTAGTTTGCAGACTGGAACGTAATGATTCAGATTAATCATTTAAAGCCATGTTGAACCTGCCCGCAGCAATGCTCTCCGTGGCCTTGGACTGTCACAAGAAATCAGCAGCAGTTGAGTCCTTCACTGAACTGACTGGTGGGGTTTCTGAAGCTAATTTAACCAGCACAGGGATCTCACATAACACCCACCATTAACTGACTGCTGTGACTGTCCCACTGGAAAATGTGATGAGATGAGGGAACTTTTCTGACTTGTGCTGTTGTCAGCTCTGAAAGTCAAAGCCTTATTTTTTCCCCTCTCTCACGAGGTTAGTATTTAGTTTTATTCTGGGATTCCCACAAGCTCTTTCTTTATGAGAAGGAAGTGTGTGCAGTGCCAGATATGAAAGGCCAAATGCTCTGAATCTGGTTTTAATCCTGCTTCCCAAGGGCTTATCCCCATCCCATTAAAAGTTCATGTAAAAATGTTTACTGATTTTGGTGGGGTTTGGATTAGGCCCTGAGGATTGGACCTATCTGGCTGATCCTTGGGCACGCTGCTGAGGAGCTCCAGCTTTCTCGAGGTGCCATCCCTTCTGTGCTGAGTGCTGACATTCCCACTGATAGGCCTCCTCCCAACAGGACTACCTGGCTCAGTTGCCTCAGCCCGACTGGTTTTGCCTCCTGGAGTTGCTCCTTCAGCTGCGGCTTGGAAAACAAACAAGACCCAGTTCTTCCCATGACCATTTTCATATACAGACTGTTCCACACTTCTCCATTCCTGTGAAGCTGATATATCTCCAAGTTCTGTCTCTACTTCAGTGCTGGAGGAAGGTTAACCAGCCACAGCAATTCAGCATCTGGTTGATGTGTTTTAATCTACAAATGAGTTATATTTTCAACCCTAGTCTCACAACTGAGAAATTTTGCTTTGTGGGTTTAGGCATATTTTTTCTTATTAAGGAGAAGAAAAGCTCTGTTGGAGCATTTTGAAAATCTCAGCCCACTGAGGTACTACCTTCTGTAGGGAACTGTTAATATTTGCATTTCAGATATTAGCAGATAAAGTGCACTGCTCCACTTCATCCTTCACCTTGCCTGCAAAATGTATTTTCTCCTATTTAAAACTCATCAGGTTGCTGTTGCTGACAACTGACAATATTTTTGACGTCATCACTTGTGGGAATTTGAAGTTTCAGGAGAGAAGAGGAAATACTGGATAAAAACGTACATTCTGTTCAATATCTGCAGCTTTTGGACTGAAAAGGGTTGGAAACTGGGCTCATTTGAAAAACTTTTGAGACAATGAGTTTATAAAAGGACGTTTGTTCATTACTTTATAGGGAAGTGAGAGCCTGGGAACCTACTCCTGGCACACTTGACTTTTTTCATTTTTGCTGTTTCAGTCCACTAATAACATGCTATTTTCTGTTTAGTGTCTTACTGCATGTAGAAGATACTTCACAGTGTTGATATCCATCTCCTTTGATAGCAGGCGCTTAGAAACAATTTATGCATTTGATGAAGAAGACAGGGACTAGCAGAAAGGCCTTATTGCCAGCCTGAGGAAACCTAGGGGAAGAAAGTGGACAGAGAGAAGGGCTGATCTCCCTGATGTGCTTGAGAGGACCAAGCTAAAGGCTGAGAAATGCAAGAGAAATGGATGCTCCTCCCTGTGCAGCCATCACAGGTTTCCCCAGTTCCTGGCTTGATTTGTGGGTGTTGAAGGAGTAAACCTGGGAGCTGACTCCCTTGTTTGTGACCAGCCTCACCACATATCATGAAACTCCTCCTGCCTTTCCAGGCTCTGTTTGCCTGCCACATCCTGTCCTCTCCTCCTCCTTGCTGCCAGATGCCTGCATGAAGGACAACACATTCTTTAGTTCCCTGTTGCAGAATGCTCCATATAATGCCATTGAAGGAAAAAACATTCCTCACTGCTAGGGTGATACATCCTTCTTCTCCTTACCACATCCCTGGGTTCTAACCTTTCCCACACTATAACCCTATAAAAAGCTCTTGTCCTAAATCCCTTCTCAGTTTCTTCAGTGCCGTGCCCATGAGATGCAATAGCTCAGTGTAACATCAGCTTCTCGCTGCCCTCCTTTGTGCTCCTCCTCTTTCCCCTTCATGCTCTCCATTTTCTCTAGCCTCACCCTTACAAAACAGATCCCCACCAGCCCCTTCCCTTCTGTGGGTTTCCGTCTCATCCCACCAATCCCACCATGGCTGAGCTCTCAGTGGGTGTCTGATCTGGTCCTCCCCAAAGGCAGGGAGACACTTCCACTTCCTTGAGCTGCCTCACCACAAGAGTATTAGGATGAAGCAACGTCTGCCAGCTGCAGGTTTTCGTGACTGCCTTTTACACCAGTGCATCATGTGTTAAATGTGAGCAAGTGTCCTGGAGGTCTCAGCTTCCCAGATCCTTTTCTCCATTTCATGCTTTAGAGCTGCATGAAAACTTCCAGCTCCTCTAATAACCCTGCCAGGATAGAGTTGGAGAGCCTGCAGCTGCACCATGTGTGGGTCTGGGAACCAGAAGACCCAAGGAGCTGGGCTCTGTTTGTGGCCCATTATCTACAGTTGTCATGACAGCTTGGAGGCAGCAGCTGTACCAACACATTGGGACATATTTTTGTCAAATGGATTAGTGGCAAGTGCATAACATATGGGCAGCGCCTTCCAACACCCACATCTGGCATTTCTCAGGGGTGTTGCACTTCAAAGGGAAGCCGGCATTTTATTTTCCCTGATTGATTCCTGGTAAGGTTCATCTGAATCTTGCAAATAGCCATAAAATTGTTGGCAGATCACATTGGTGCAGTTGCTGAAATATGCCAGCTGCTTCTTTCCAGCTTAGGTTTCTCCCAGCTATGGGCAGAGATGGAATAGAAGCCAGATTTAGTCCTCGAGTGCCTTTGGGTTTGTGGCTAAATATGGGGAGGCTTTGTGTCTGGGTTTGGAAGGATTAGTGTCTTTTGTCACGTTTTGTTCCTACACTGCTCTGATTCCAGTCTTCCTGTTCCACACATGACCTTTGAGCAAAACACTATGGATAGTTAGAGGGGATGATTTTTGGTCTGCCTCACTCCCAACCTTCTGCCCAAAGCAGGGGAAGGAGGAACTACGTGAAAAACAAGCTCAGTTCCTTCTGCAGCAGCTTAGTTCACCTGGCCTCTCAACAGAAAGGCTTTTGTCACAGCAGAGTTGTATTTGGCTGCAGCTGTAGTCATGCTGGGGCTTTTTTTTTATGTTGGGGGCTTGGTGCTATCTCCCATGTACAGATTTTTGTATTAAAATGGACCCAAGTGGTCAGTGTGGTTCTCACTGGTAGTGTTACGGGGGATAACACTGCAAGGAGTGTTTTCTCCTACTACTGACTGCCAGTCGCTGTTGAAAGGTCACACTTTCTGTGTCACTGCCTCTCTCCAGGTCTGCTGATGTTCGCCATCACACACATCCTGTACTCTTCAGCCTTCGGCATGAAGCCTTTGGACCTCAAAGCCGGCTTGCTGATGGGCGTTGTTTCCAGCTCCTGCTATGCCTTCCTGTACTCCTACCTCTCGGGCCCGTTCACCTACCTGGTGGCCGTCTACATCGCCCTGATCGGCTTCATGGGCTGGCGGGCGGTGGCGGGCGTGCAGCTGTGCAACGACCTGTGGACGTGGACCAAGCTGTCGGCCTGCGTGGGCGCCATGCTCTTCATGGTGTCCGACCTCACCATCGCGCTCAACGAGTTCTGCTTCCCCGTGCCCTACTCGCGCTTCATCATCATGGCCACCTACTACGCGGCCCAAATGCTGATCGCGCTGTCGGCCGTGGAGACCAGAGACGAAGAGGACTTCAGGAAGAGGAGCTAGGCAGAGTGCCAACAGTCTGTGAACACATGGGTTATATCTCAGGTGCTGTAGCTGCATTCACCCCTGAGAGAGATCTCCATTTCTCTAGGCACACTGGTGATGTTGATTTTGCTTCTTTGAAGCATTACCTTTGGGAATTACTTTTTTTTTTCAATGGCTTTCTCTAAATACAGCTTACTTCAGTGTGGAGTCCACATCAGAAAGCTTAGACTGTCCCTGCAGTAGTTACTCATTCAACTTTTCCTCCTTGGAAGTGCTGTACTACTGCATTTTACTTGTTAGTCTTGAAATTGATGCTGAATGTCTGGGAAGAGGAGGGCTGGTGGAAAGGAGGTTTGGCCATGCACTGTGCTAAAAGGCTTGCTATCGATTGTAGGCAGACAGGCACAGATCTCTGCTAAAGTCATAGGTAAAAATTAATTTAACGGATGTTTGTCTCTTTTTGTGCATTACAAACTCAGTATGCAAACTGGAGCTATTCCTCTGCTGAAAGGAAGCCTGGAGGGAGAGTAAAAACAGTATATCCAGCTGGGAGCTGAGCTCTGGAGTCAGTGGCAGCGTGTGGGGCAGTAGCCAGCAGAACCAGCATGAACGCAGAACCCCAAGCTGAGGGCAGAGAGCAAGAGGTGTGCTGGCAGTGCTGTGAGCTTTGACTGCAGTGATCACTGCCCCAGGGCAGGCCGCTGGGTGCAGGTCAGCATTGCTGCAGGTGGCAGAACTGCAGAGAGCAGGAGTTTGGTGGGATTTCAGGGACATCTCGGTAGCCAGGCCAGCATGTTCTCCCTGACCATGTGCACACAGTTACACGGTGCCTGCAGCCACCAGTGAGGTGTAATGGGCACACGAGGAACTTTGATTTTTAAAGCAGAACTTACTCATTGTCTTACTGAGTGTATGCCCTAATTATCCGTAGTGTGGCAGACAGGCATCTAATCTTTATGCCTTTTTTCCCCAATGTCCTAGCAAGTAATATTCCATGTGCCCATTATGTTTTAGTAGCACTTTCAGTAGTACTTTTAGTACTACTGCCTGCAGTATCTCAAATCTTTGTACGAGCATTTCCTGTGATCAAGGCCCTGATTTTGGATGTAGATTGCTGTGTTTTGCCAGCTGGTGGTAAACGATCCTCTCTGCACTACTTCTTTTTTTTTTTAGAAAGTCCCTTTTCAGCAGAGCTTCCTGAAAAGCACTGTCCTTTGTGTTCAAAACGCCTGCTACTTCCTTCTTAAACTCACATGGACTCACATAGAACCCTGCTAGCTCTTCCCTTGTGTTGAGAGGTGCTGAGTGGGGCTCCTGCTCCTCTCCAGCCTCATCTGGAGTGTCTGGGAGGGAACAGGCATTGCCTCCCCGTGACTTCTCCATCAGTGCATATGCAGCCAGTATTACAGAAATCGAGGTTAACCACCCTGACCCCGTGGAGGCATCTGCTGCTTTTCAGACAGGGATCAGAAAGGTCAGCTGCATTATGGAGAGGGAAAGCACTGTAGGTAGCACAGCCCCGTGTAATCCCTTCCCTTTAATGCGGTTATGTAATACTGTCAGTATTCATTCACTGGCACATCGGGGCCTGCCTGGAGTAAACAGCTAAGGGAATTTAGAGCCATAAACCATCTTCATTCATCAGCATTGCTTATCTCCTGGCCACAGATTGAACCCTGCAGTGTAGCTCTCTGCAGATGTCACCTGCTGTCACTCAGCTCAGCTGTTTGTGAATCTCCTCCTGCAACAGACTGACCCAGCTAAGAGGAAATCCAAGCATTTGGGGTGAACCCCACCATCCTCCCAGCATGGGAGCAAACAGCACACTGCAGTCTTTGAGTCACAGTTCCTTGGCACGGGTCAGTCCAGCACAGTCAGTCCTTAGCTGGCAGTTCTTCAGAGGAGCTCCCCCCATATCCTGAGCTTCCCTTTGCTTTGAGGGAAATGCTTGTGTGATCAAGTAAGCTTAATTTAAAAGTCTTGAGTTTTGGTTCTCTTTTTTTCCTCTCTAGAAACGAGTAGTCTTCAACTTCCTGAAAATAGCTGAGTTGCTTTTTTGTGTGCTTTTTCTTCTTGGCTTGCTTTGCTGTCCTGCTCTACCATCAGCCACTGGATACTTGCAGAAAAGAGTCTTGATGTGTTATTAGGAGGTCTCTCCTTTCCACTGGCCATCAGAGGTGCAGTTTCTGGTGGCAGAGGTCTCTGGGTAGGACTGCAGAAACTTGTGCAGCCCAAGTGGGCAGTTGTTCCCTTGCTGTCCTGGAACAGGTCACCTGGAGTGACCAGCTGGGACACATTGGCCAGTCACACAGTGTAACACTGGCTCCATCTCAGTGCTGCAACAGCTTCAGCCTTCCCGGGAACATGAGGCAGAGCCCTCAGCACATGAAGGAGAGTCCTGGTTGGCTCGGAAGTTTGCCGGCAAAGGATTTTAATCTTCAAAATCTCTCTCTGGCTCTGCATTCCTCTTTCTAATCCATATTACTTGAATGAGACCATTTTCCTGGAGGCTCTTTCCTGCTGGGAAGAGACCAGCTGCTGTAGACAGTGATCTGACACAATTTTGAAACGCCTAAATCCTGAGAAGCTCTAAGCAGTTGCTGGCAGTCTGTTAAATAACTTTTGTTGGCATTAGAACTGTTCTCTCAGCCCTAGCGAAGGCAATCTTCACTTCGAAATAGAGCAAACAAGAAGTGGTGTTCACATGTAACAAATGGTGTACTACTGTCTGTGGCACTGCCTTTGTGGACCTTCCTGTTGCCTCTTTGCACTGTAAAACTGAGGTTTGATCCATTCTTCCCCTTTTCAGGAGTACAGTCCTTGAGAAGCACCCAGTCTTTGGCCCAGGAACATTCCAGAGGGAGTGAAGCCTCCCAGGTGGTGCAGTGTTCCTGGCCCCAGCAGGCAGCTCCTTTTGTTGCTTAGCCCAGAGGCTTTCTTTTCACACTGCTGTATCCAAACATCCTTCTGCAATCCCTGTCTATGGTCACTCGACCTTACACACGTGGTCTGATTACCCTCTGTAGTTATCACCCTCTTGGAGATCCTTTGGCTCTTTATTTGGACTTATAAAAGGTGCAGCAGTTTACTTCAGCCTCTTTCTCTAGGCAGATCCTCCTTGCACCGAATTCCCAGGGAAGTCAAAGAAGCAGTGCTAATTGCAACTTGTTTTTAAATGCTAGTAATGCTTCTGGGCTGTGTCATAGGGTGATGCTCATGTAGAAATGCCAGGTCAAGAAGAACAAAGCCAGAGGATTTTAACAGCTTTACTCTTACTCTGTGCTGAATACCTGGCTTCTTACTCCTCTGTTTTGAAGCAACTGTAAGACTGATTAAGACTGTTTAAGAATTACTTTAGCATGGCTTTTGAGTAGATTGCTGAAGGTTTCATGTTGTAATCAGTGGAGGTAATTTATATATTTTTACACAAGTTTATAAAATTCCCAGGAGGATCTTTGCAGTTTTTAGTGGCTCTTGAAAGTTTTCCAGTCTCGTAGTTTAGGTTACACTAACACCTGCATTTTCAGCTTGCTATGATGACATTTTTGGGAGCTGTTCTGGAAGAAGCAGATCAAAGCAAACAGCAACTGTAGAGCTCAGTGGCAGGTGCCTCTTTCTCTTTGCTTGGTTTCTGGATACAGACGGGGGGTCTTCTAAGCAGAGGCATCCTAACTGTGTTCTTGGAAGAGGATGGGAAATTGCTGACTTCCCATGACAGAAATCCTCCTGGGTAATTCTCCTGCCTTTAATCCATACTCACTCCTTTTGTGGCCTTGGGGAAGTCACTTAAATTTTCTGGGGCCAGGTCCACATCTGGTGTATGAGGGCCAGTGCTATGCCAAGTTATCACAGCAGGGGACCAGGCCCTCCCCCCATTCTAAAATGAAGATATTAGCCCTTACCTGCCTCACAGAGATATCGTGAGAATCGATGCTCATACAGCATTTCGAAGATGTAAAGTGCCGTGTAAATTCGAAGTATTATCCAACTTTAATGTTAAAACTGCTTTTAGGGATCTGCAGGACTTCTCTTAAAGCATGGAATGTGTGACTGCCCTTTCAATTTGCATCAGACAGAAAGAAAATGCAAAATATTTATTCATGCTGGTTAAGAGGATGGGCTCAGATACACTTGAACTCTGAAGAAGATTTAGCTTAAAAATCTGAACTCTCTAATTTCAATTTTGCAAATGGTTTTTAGGTTATCTAAAAGCCTTGACCAAGTTCTTAGATGTGAACCTTGCAACCAAATTTTGCAGTCTGGTCTTGTCCCTGTTAGCAAGAGTAAATATAATCCAGCCAAAACAGAGTACCTCACAGTCTGCTGTGGCTGTTGGAAAAAAACTGGAACAGAAAATGAAGTCATTCTGTTCAACCTTCAGTCTGCAGAAGGTCAGCTGGGTTTCATGAGACAACTTTCAAAGGGATGTTTTAATTTCTCTGATTGTAAGTTTTACTGGCTTTAAAATCAGCAGGGAGGGAAAGCCTTGATGGAATCAATAAGGTCGGCACATCCTTCTGGAATTCCTTTCTTTTCACCCAAATTAAGGAAACAGAGGGTTTTGTAGCAAAGGAAGTGCTTGTACCACCAGTCCTACAGCCCAGGACAAAATCTAGAAATACAGTTCTCAACCATCACCATGTTCTCAACTAGGATAAAAATGCCACTGTTCACTGATCTAAATCTGGACCACAGCTAGAAACTACCTAGTTCTTGTAGCACTAGCTGCTGTACAAACACAAATGAAGGTAAGGAATTACACACCAAGGAATGTGAGCTGTGTACATGTGAAATGGACCATAATTTTGAAGCAGCTGCAGTAAAATCTTAATATGAACTCAGAAGCAAACACAATGCAAATTTTTATGGTTTCTTTAAAATATTTTATGGGTTTTCATTTTCTTAGTTTGGAGAAAACTTTCTTAATGTTATTTTATTTTTGCTTTTACTGTAAAGAATAAAAATATACAACTCTAGACAGACTACGAATGAAAAAAAGGTGGCCAGTTGGCAGGAATGCCAAAACTTCTGTGGCTTGTATTGTTTCTGTGGTGACATTATGCTGCTGTCGGGTGAGCTACTGGAGTGGTGTGATGGCTCAAAAGTGAGGCTGAAGCACAGGATGCAGGGGCTGAGCCACCAAGACTTCAGTGGGAGCATGACTGGGCCAATTTGGATCAGTCAAAAGACAGAGCATCAGGATATAAAAGACACCTTTTCCCGACGGAAGAAAAGCAAGAAACCAAAACCAGCCCATTGGGCGATGGTGCTGAATCACTACAAACATGTTTATCTAGACCCTGCTGGTGCAGGTTCCTGCTGGACCAAGCCTTGCTCCTAATTCAGCTGGGGAGGCTTGCTCCAAGCCTATGGTGCTGGCAGGGTCAGGCCAGCAGAACCTGAAGCTTTGTTAAATAAAACTCAAAAACCAGAAAGCAACAACAACAAAAACAAGAACAAAACCCCAAAACCACAAAAAAACAAGGAAGGAAAAAGCAAATGCCACCGGGTAAGTGGCAGTTCTGCCTGCCTGAGAATGCAGAGTGGCTGGTCTGTCCTGAACACTAAGCTCTGGGTCTTGGACCCATGTGAGTCTCTTGCTCCAGCCCCTCTCCCACACATTTCAGGCAGAGTGCACTGAAAGATGTGACTGAAGCAGCTGCTCTCCTCCGGGGAGTCAAGCACTTTGCCGTGTCTGAAAGTCTCTAGCACTTACTTTCTTTACTGTGATTGTAAAGGTCACCACATCCAGTACAGCCACTTGATCTGGGATCTTTTCTTAACACATTTTTATGCTGATTTTACTATTTTAATTCTTTGTTTGGAATGTATTTTTTTTCTCATTTCTTCTGTGTGTAACAGCAATTAAAAATATTAATTTACTGGGTATTTTTACTGTGCAGATACAATGTCTCCTTGCTCATTTTCTGTTTCTGTGACTGCTCCAGCAAAGAATATGAGGCCCCACTGCGGTGGGCAGCTTTGTGCCACTGTTATGCCCTCCAGCATGATTTGTGCTGCAGCTGCTCAGTGCCCCACAGAACCTGATTGTCACAGTCAGCCACAGCACTCCTGTCTGGTGAACCCTGAAAAACACCCACACGCACCCCACAGAGCACATCCAACGCAAACCCACCCGGCACCTGGCTGGTGTTCCACCCCATCCTGGGTGCCCTGGGATGCCAGTCTCCGGAGCAAGCTTGCCCCTTGCCACTCCAGCCAGTCCCACACACAATGGCCATTTGTCCACACTTCCAGGGAGAAGGCAGCTTGCTGCACAGGACTGCTCCAGAAGACTGCTCACTGCCAGGAAGTCCCAGACACACGGCCAAATCTCTCTCGCCCCTTGCCCCAGGAAAAATTTCCAGGAGGAAAGAAGAGTAGTCTGCACATTTTTCTCTGGTTGGGGATCCGATGCCAGCTTCTTCAGCTGTTTGATGCAGTGGCACAGATATTTTGTTTCATTAATCCTGAACCAGGCCATCTGTCACCAGTGGAACAGGTTTCAAGGATTTATAGCATAGAAACACAGCATGTGTAAGTACTCCCAGTCAGTTAAATGGATGTGCTTGCAGGCTTAATGGAGACTCCTTCATACTCCCCCTTCTGAAGTGAAATGGTTCCTGATGTGAGAATTAATCAGTACCAGGCAGAAATACAACCAAATTATTTTCAAAGCAGCCTAAAGGGGTTAACAGGAGGCAAAAGCGGGTGATTCTCTCCTCTTCCTTTCATTTGGTCTTTTACAATTCCTTTCAAAAACTCAGAGGCCTGCTGGGAGGAGCATCCTGTTTCCTCATACCTCCTTCCTAGCTCCAGATGGAACAAAAGTGACACAATACTCTCAGACTGAAAGTGTCTGACTGGCTGGCCACAGCTATATTTTTATTCCACAGCCAGCTCCTGGAAGATTTCAGTCTGCATTAAAAGACCCAGCACCAATGTATGTGTATTTGTATTGATCCACCTGTCAGCTTGTTCAGTGGTTCGGATACTCTGTAATCCCTTATCTAGGCTTGGCCACCAGCAATGAAATTCCTGCACTTTCTGTGGCCAGCTCTTTCACAAAGTGACTCCCTCATTTGCAAAGCTGTATTTACTTTCTTGGTATCATGAGCATTGAAGTATTTCAGATTCATGGCTTACTCTGCATTTAGATACAATCTGACATAAGGAAGCCTAAAATATCATGGAGCTCCTGCTGGGTTATCTGGAGACAAGAAGGCTGAATCCACGTCTCTTCTTGAGCTTGGAAGCAGGATTCTCTCCACTCTTTGGCTCCTTTTGTTACCATTAAGATACATTAGCAGAGGGTATTAGAAATATCACCTTTAACATCCTACTTACAAAATCACTTAGAAGGAAGGAAGATGGAGACACTGGAAGTGCCCCCGCTGAGCAGAAGCCCCACTCTACCACCTGGTCTGACTGACCTTCACAGAAGCCAAGGGCAGCTGCATTTTGAGTCACATGAAGACAAACTACACAGCCACAACAATGCTGTTCTGCATGCCAGACCAGGCACAGCTAGTTCCAGTAATCATATCTTGTGTTTAAACTTCTGCAAACTTCCTGTCCTTGTGTCCATCTTTTTCTTAAGGAAAAGAAAAGGACTAAGAGTCATAATTAGTGCAGTCAACCCACTGTTTTTAGTGCAAGTCTCATGAAGTTATGGATAAAAAGCTTTATAAAATTTTTAAAGCTTTTAAAGCTCTATAAGGCTTTCCACTGTATAAAGGAAAAAGTTGTCTGGTCGCAGTTTTCATAGGAAGTGACAGTTCAGATTTAGGGAGTTCTCATTTTCACTCCCATTTCCCCTTGCTCACTTCAGCACTGTTCTGAATAATTCACTTTGGGTCTAATAGTCTTTGTATTCTCTGAAACCTGCCCCCTCCTAGCCTAAGGAAAATTACATTCACCCCTTCTGAGCTATGACAGCAGCAAAGCAGCTGCTGTGTTTCACTGAGGTGGTGCAATGCCCTACTTGTTTTTGCAAATGTTAAGAAAAAGGCTAAACATGGCTAAGCAGAAGAGTGCAATTGTCCTTCCTTAAAGAAGAGAAGAGCACGTAAGTATCGGGTTTGGCAATGGCAAGGCTTTGGTGGCGTGGGGGGATTGCAGGGGCAGCTTCTGTGAGAAGCTGCTGGAAGCTTCCCCTGTGTCCAACAGAACCAACAGGTCCAAGTGCCTCCGTGCCAACACTTTTAAGAAGGGGAAAAGAACTGCAACAGCAATTGCAGCTGAAGGGGAGTGAGAACATGGGAGAGCAGAAGATGGAGGGGCAAAGACAAGGTGTGATGAACTGACCACAGCCCCCATTCCCTGTCTACCTGCACCAGTGGGGAAAGGAGGTAAAGAATCCTGGAGTAAAGATAAGCCCAGGCATAAGGGAGGAGTAGGGGAAAGATGTTTTAAAATTTGGGGATTTACTTCTCCTTACCCTACTCTGATTTGATTGGTAATAAATTAAATTCCCCAAGTTGAGTGCGTTTTGCCTGTGACAGTAATTGGTGAGTGATCTCCCTGTCCTTAGCTCGTTTCATAAGCCTTTTATTAAATTTTCTCTCTCCTGTTCAGGTGTGAAGGGTAGTGATAAGATGGCTTTGGTCTGCACCAGGCGTCCAGCTCGGGTAAACCCACCACAGTAATTAAGAGGAATTGAGACAGAGGTTTAGTTCCTGTGGAATCATCACAGAAATCAGCTACTGCTGCACAGCTATTCCAATCAGCAGATTTGCTCAGCCCTTAGATCCATCCTTACTCCTTTCCCCTAGGACAGCCTGTCACCAGGTAAAGACCACTGAAAGTCTCTGAAAAATGTCCCTAAAGAAAACCTTTTAAGTCCTGGTCTGCAGGGGCTCCTGGCCTCTTAAGAGTGCTTGTTTTCACACGAGGCGCATGATTGCCCTCCAGCCTACACTACCTCACTCCGGGCAGTAACTACCCCTCTTCCAGAACTAAAATTATCAAGAATATAGTTCCTAAAATAATAAAAATAAACATGCAGTTAAGATCTATTTGACATGAATACTTTATCTGCTAAAGTCAGTTTTACAGTCTCTTATGCTGACTCCTGCTTTCCCACCTCCCTCAGCTGCAAACAGCTGGCAGCAGAGAGACTCTACCCACAAGCAAAAAAGTCAAGATAAAGAGGAGCCCCAGGAGCCCTCAGACTCAGGCTCCCACTGAGGAATCTGGGTATAAATCAGCACCTCACCCATACAGTGCTTTTGCAAGCCTCATTCCTCAGCCAGGTCTGCTGTAAACAGGCTGCTTTGAATAACTTTGAAGAGGTGTGCTCCTGCTGTAATGTGCTCACCTCAACAAGCTCTGTGTGGGAAGGCAGAAGGTAAGTGCTACCCAGCAATCAGATCTCCGAGGGGATAGAGAGCTGTTCTCGTGCCCCTTAGGCCTGTCTGCCTTCCCTGAACTGGGTGAGCGGTGCTGGCAGAACTCCTTGCGTCAGCCTGGCTGGCAGCTACAAAAGACTCCCACCGATTTTAGGGACAAGGAAGCTGTTGCTTCAGGGAGGAGTGTATCAGGGTGCATGGGAAGTGGGACACACGGTAACAACAGGAATTATTAGAAAAACGGTGAAGAATTGCTTTCAGTCTTTTGGGTGGGCAGTTGCTGGCTTCAGCGAAGAAGTGTTGCATGTATTGTACACACAAAGACAGATCAGTTTGAAAATCAGAGCAGGAATCCCCGTGTGTGCATCCTTTCCCTCTGCTGACCCCCTGTGAGCTAATTCCACCTTAGCAGAGAAAACCAAACCCTGGGTGGGGTGTTTGTGTGCTCAGCAGTTGTCAGCAGGCTGTCCAGAAGTAATGATCTCAGACAAAAATAACCCTGAAAGATCTTTCCAAATATAGTCCCTCATTATTGGTGCTGTATCAGTTTCATTTCAAGCTGTGCCTGGCAGCCTCTCTCTCTTGTCCCCTTTAAGAGGACACTAACAGGCCTGAGGCACCAGGGCCTGTCTCTAAAACATGTTAGTAAAACCTCGCCCTGTGCACCTGGAAGTGTCCATGCTCACACCACCAATTTGAGCCAGCTGGAACCAAGCTCTGTGTTACAACTTGATTTACAGCTTCACTGGGTTTAACAAACAGGGAAGGGAGAGATGAAATATCTGATTTTCTTGCTTTTTTTTGTCTTGGAAACCTTACTAGCTGTCATACAATGCTGGCAAAACTCTTCTGTTTTACAAAGGAAGAGGACAGATGTACCCAGTGCAGTGTCTGTGCAAAAAAAAGCACAAAGCTATTGTCAGAGTGCATCCATGGACTGCTTGGAAGTGCTAAGTATGCCATGGATGCAGAGCAAGCCTGGTTAGGGACTGAGAAATGCCCATGTTTGTTTTGACCCATGTAGGGATTTCATGAGGCCTGCTGGCCAAAATAAGCCATTTTAAGGGATGCAAGTCTCCCTTAAAGCAACTGAAGATAAATCTCAGTGACTCTGAAGGAAAAATAGGCTGTTTCTTTGGATATGAAGGTAAGTTCTTACAATGTGGCCCTTGCAGTTCCAGCATCTACAGACCGAGCAATCTCCTCCTCTGTGGACTGGGGAGAGAGCCAGACCGGCCCAGAGGAGTGTGGTCCACAGTGCCAATCCCAGCAAGTGCACTTGCCCTGGAAAATGGCAGGGCGTGAACTACACTCAGACATGAAACCCCTGGTGGTTACTCAGCCTGGAGGGAAGCACCCCCAACAAATCCCAGTGGCTGCACACCTGACCTACCACAGACGATCAGCTTGCAGCTGCAAGTTGTAGGGGTCATAAGCAGGCAGGTGCTTCTTGTTGAGGTGAGCCACAACTCAGGCTTGGATGTGATGCTAACGGTGTGATGCTGGGGTCACGGGTGGTGGGGGTTGCTGATGGAAGCCCAGCTCAGGGCACAGCTGTTGCTATGACACGCTGTGGTTCCTCAGTGGAGCCATGAAGCTGGAAGCACAGCCCTTCCCAGGATACTCCATCTTGAAGTCAAAACGCTGCTGAGGACAGTCACTGTGAGCTGCTTCCCACTGCACACACAAACATGCAAACACAGGGCCAGCACCATCAACACAGAGAGTCTTCTCATGCCTGAGTACAAATCTTTAACAGCTGGGTATGACATTTCATGACCTGGACCCTACTTCCCATCAGGGAAAACCCAGGGAGTAGGAAGAATGAACAATACACCACATTTCTCTTGGCATCTGACCAGCATACCTATCTCAACATGCAAACAAATACAAACCCAAAAGCAAGAGGGGAAGGAATCGGAAATCTCATTCTCCCATTAATCTGCTATGCAACTGTAAGCAAGCAATTAATTTCTTTGTTTCTTGGTCTGTAACTAAGGTGTCAGACTTTTGCTCCACAGGGATGTATCGATGCCTTCTCTCACTAATGCCACTAAATTGTAAAGTGGTTTCGGATATTTGGCTCCCAAAGCACTTTAGAAACGCATGATTAAATTACACCCAATTATAAACCAAAGCAGGTGATCTTGTAGAGGAAGGGATATTGCTCTGCTGGTGTTGCTCTGAGGCATTAATAGTCTACAGAATGCTCGGGGGAAATCAAGGGGAACTGTGTATACAATTTAATTTCCAGTGTCCACTGCAAATCTTCCATTTTCAGCCAGTATTTAAAGACATTTCTTGATTTACATTTCAGTATTAAATACTGCTTGTTGCATTGACATGGGATCCCATCAGGTAAATCCCCTGGATTCTAAATTTAGCACTGTGTGGCAAAATACATTCATGAAACCTTATTCTCAGATAAGAGCTTATCTCCTCATTCTCCTTCAGAGTTCTTCTACCATCTCTCAGGTTTATGCAAATAAACCCTGTGACTTGCCGTTTATAATGGAGGATAGGAAATCAGTTCACATCTGTGTCCTACTGGTCCTGCCTGAAGACAGGTAGGCTATTATCAAAGGAATGTTCAGGGAATGTAGTGCAAGGCACAGCCAACCTAACTTTTCTCCATTTACTGCTTTTCTACGCTTGCCTACATGCACAGAAGTTATGGAAGTAATTTCAGACTCTGTAAAATCCAGACCTCAAGCACTTCCAAACAAGAACACAACTACAGCCACATAACTGGAAGAGCTCTTTCTCAGCTGCACATGTAGCCAAAGTAACATACCTATGGTCTAATCAATCAGGAAAGACTGATTGGTAAAAGCAAACACACAATCTGACACCTCGTTACTCCTTTTAGTGTACCACTCATCCTGTCCATTTAAGGTGTAGCCCATTAATGTGTAGCTCTTAATGGGATTAGAAGACTCATAGCAGCTCGTGGAAAGGCTTCTGAAGAAATACACGCCTAATCTAGGAACACGTATTAATATATAATTTCTGTTCTATTACTATGTTGTTTATTACACCAGGCGTAGGCCAAGCCAAAAAATTTGTCTTTGATCTCACCATTTAGAATCACTGCATTCTGCAATTCTCCACACTGGGCAGAAGGATCACTTGGCATTTTGACTTGATGAGCCATGTTCAGTTATGTTTGGGAGCACTGGTGATTAGACATCCATGGTATGATTAGGCACATGTAGGTAGCAACTGCACAAAGAAGAAGGCATTTACCTGACAGGATGACCTCTAAATGTTTAATTGAATGTGCTTTCAGGGACTTCTGGTCCAGAAAGACTGTCACACAGTTTCCTACGTGTCACAGATTTCTTTGCTTCTCATTTAGGGAACAAATCCCAGTCAGACTGGAAATGTGCTACAAGACAAATGACTTGTAACACCAATCTTCTATTATGTCAAGACATGGTAATATCACCCTCTGTGCACATGGATGTCCTGAATTCTAATTTAAACAGCATCTGTATAAACTGCTATGTAATGGGCTACATACACATGTAGTAACAGGAAGCCTGGTCCTGAGGAGATTGCCAGCAAATGGTCAGGATAGAACACGAGGCATTCTTGTATCTAATCCCCAGGCAGGCACCTGAGGTGCAAAGCAGATTAGTGACATACCCAAGGCCACACGGGGAGCCTGAGCTTAACCCCGAGTCTTGTGCTTACCTCTGTGTTTGGAGACGTTCCATTGCTCCTGTGAGTCCAGAGGGTCAGTGTCCCCACTGTCATTGCACACAGTGACTCAGAAGAAGTATTTCCTCCCTGGGAGCAGGCCTGTGACAGTGTATTTATTGCTGTAGACCTTCTCTGTGCCTGTGAACCACATGTCAGTACTGACATCACACTGCAGGACACCATAGTAAGTCTCCTAGTTGTCTTCTGCATCTGAGCTGTGGTTTAGGGTCACAGTGTCTGGGACTCCTTCAGCCAGCTGCAGATTACTGGGTGGTCAGGGAAAGCTAAGAATTAATGAACCCATTTAAGTGCTAGTTTATTCTATTTGGCTCACTCCCTCTGTCCTTTTCTGGGGCAAAAATGTTTCACTTCCAAAATCACTGTCTATCTAGGAAAGTACTTCTTTCCTTGATTTCTTCTACCCTGAGCAACCCTAAGGCCAATTTGTACTGTGTAATTACCTTCAGAAGAAAAAATAAGGCTGTTAGTTTAGAAAAGCATTCTCTGAAAGGATGACAAGTACATAGGTCTATAACCCCAGCAGATCATTACAGTAATAGGAGTCTCTCTCAGGAGCCAAGCCAGCCTGCCTCCAGTTGGCTGGCACAGACCCACTGGCAATGGAAATGATGTCACCACACTGCTGAGGGGACAGACATTGTTATGTCAGTGCTGTTATGGGGATTTGCCTCTTCAAATAATGGCATGAAAAACAAGGTAGCATTGGGAGTGTCTGGAGCAATAGCTGCTTCACCCTTTCCCTCCACACTGCACAGAGTAAACAAAGCCTCAGCAGCACCATCCTTATTCCTTGGCTCTGTGCCATGCTGCTTCCAGGCTTGGCTCAGCTAACATGAAGGAGGGAGTTGGGGAACACAGTGAAGAAGTAGGAAAGTCCTTTCTGACCAGGGAGTCTTTCTCCCCTTGAGTGGAAACATTTTGGATTGCTCGTGTAGCCTTTTTTGGATAAAGGGTTGTATCACTGGAAGCTTTTTTTTTTTAATGGAAAAAATCCCAACCTTCCTAACCCTAGTACTGATACAGAAATTGTGTCTAATTTCCAGCAGAGTACCAGAAGAGTACCTCCTGTCCTGACCCTAAGGTGATGGAGGTGCTCAAGTTTTCTCTAAACTGCATCTGCAGCTTGCAGGTGGATGTTGTGAAGGATGTTTCTGCAACCCTTCTTGAGGACAATGTGGTACAGGTCAGAAACAAATCACTCAGTGCTGGGAATCAGAACTGGGAATGGTTCTTGTCCTCCCTCTTTTTGCCACACCACTGGTGGTGGTGGTGAGCACTGGCCAAGACTACAGCTATAAAGTTCTGCTTCCCGGCTTGGGCAGCAGAAACAAACCCCATCTTTGAGCACAACAGGGATGTCTGTGCCTACAGGAGCTACTTGTATGGAATCAGCCCATTTCAAGGACACCAGTCCTGGAGATTTCTTCAATCTGCAAAGGCAATGGCAGGCTTTGTCCCCAGCAAAGTGCACACAGCTGGCATGGCCTGGGAGATTCCATGTAACCTCATGCTACAGTTCATTAGTTTGATCATCTTGAAGGCTGAGGGAAAACAGCTGGTGTGATACAGATCAAGGTGTACAATTTAAACTGAGGTACCTTCTTAACAGTGGGGCTCATCTGCAAGGTCCTGTGGAGCCTGAGCTCATGTAGTAGTCCAGGCTTAAAAAAAAAAGGAAAGCACATAAATTGCTGTTAGCATCTACAGAAATGAGCTCAATGTCCATGTCAATATAAATTGTACCTCAGAAAGGACAGTGTTGGGACATCAAGCTTTGTCTTTACAACCCTAGGTCACTCAAGGTTTAATCAAGAATGATTTATCTTCACCTAACATGAACTGTAGTTGCATGCTTGAAAAATTTTGCTTCTCATGGTGAATCACAGAGCTTCCCCAGTGTTTTATGGTTTGTTGAGCACTGATGCTCCCCCTGTGACGGGCTGGGTTGTGCAGCTGACAAACTTGTGTGCACAGAAGTCCCTGTACCACCACAGGGAGGCCTATAAAAAGGCTTGCCATAAAAACAGTGAACAGTTATGCAGGACTTCATGAACCAGAAGCTCTGCATGAGTTCTCTCCAATAGTCAACTTTTAAACCGAAGTGACAGCTTGTGATAAAGGATGACTCCAGGCTCCAAAACCCTGCAGCTGTATTCCACCAGATGCCCAGGAAAACACTAATTGCAGGATTTCTGCTCTGACAAGACACAAGGCAGAAGCTCACAGAAAAGATGTGCAAAGGCATGGTGCTGTCCCAGCACAAACCACCATGTGGCTCTTCAGCCTCACAGTCAGATCAAACCTGGGTGGGCAGGAACGAGAGGAAAACAGAGAAAAATGAAAAAATTAAGAGAGTGAGAGATTGCACAGAAAAGTACAGCCAGTCTTCAGCCTGTTGAGTCACGTCAGAGACTGGAAGAAGAATCCTTCAGACTGTTATAGCATAAGTGTAAGGGTTAAAATGTTGCCAGCTCTTCTCTTAATAGCTGTGCAACCACAAGAGAAACATCAATGCAATCAACTGCTTTCTGACCAGCGCCTACTCAGGACAATTTCAGGTGAGGTGGGTGGAACAGGAGCATTTAAAGATAATGTAAAAAATGTGCCAAAAAATGTAGTTTACATGTAATACATGAATGAGAACATGAAAGGAAAGGAAAGGGAAGCTTTAATGCCTCATTTGATGATTTTACTGTCCAAATTCTGCCACAAGCAGTTTTGTATAATGTGTTTCTTACAGGACTTCTCATACTCTTCAGCACAGTACTTCATCTTGCCATGCCACACCAGAGAAGTTTGTCTGGAGCCTACAGTCTCTCTGTGATTTTTTGGTGTTTCTTTATATGAAGATACAGTAACAAAGCCATCCTGCATGGATGGGTTACGTAGTTCCAAAGTGGAGATTGAGAAATTACCAATATGGTCACCTGGATGTTCCCTTCTGAGACTTCCTCAGTCAAACCTGCATGTCCTTCTGCTCTATAGGAATAGGTGCTATATAACATGACTCATGAATCATCTATTCCTGCTGGCCTTACTGCTACTGAGGACAGCCAGCACCAGGCTTTGTCACCTGGGAGTATCTTAGACAAAAAACCTGAATTTTCTAATTAATAATTAGTTAAACAAGTTCTAAACAATAAAGATTTAAATGCTTTGCTACCTCAGTTAGTAAGCTGTCTAGGGATTTCATGTCAGGTCATTCTCATTCATATCTTCATTCTCAAGACATAATTAGTGCACCTGAAGAATGACCTCTGCTAATATTACTTCAATTTCAGGTGCCAGAATGCTGAGTGCTTACCAAGGGCCTGAAAGGATTACAATCCTGTCTCAGTAACACCACATATTTACAGCAAATGGCTGTTTCAAACATGATGATTTATTTACTGTAGCATCAGCTGTCCTAACCCATACTCAGACTACTGAATCCATGTCAGGAATCAGAGAATCTTCCAACAGTGACCTCTGTAACCACATGAGGTGTGATGTGAGCAGTCATATGGTGGAACAATTATTACACCATTTTACCTGACACCCTCATTCAGGGGACGTCTTAGCAAGAAGGATGGCAGAATGATTTAAGCTTGGCTCAAGGATGGCACAGCTTTGTGCTGCTCTCCATCTCCTCTCAGAACCTCTGAAAACTGAACAAAACCCAGCAGAGCTGTGATGATGCACTTTTTTTTGTGCAAGATGAATTTGATAAAACTTTACAAAATGTGGTATATGTTAGAAACAAAAGAAAGTACCAGCTGACAGGTAGGAGTTCCAGCTAGATGGATACTGCGGGTCTTACCTGAAGGTGGCATTGCTAGAATTCCTTCCTCTACCAACACTGCTTCTCCCATACCAGCTTCACTCATGGCTTGGGTTCAGAAGTAGTATTTGTCTCTCCTGCAAGCTTCCCACACTGCAAGTGGAACTAGAGATAGGGATCTTGGTGCATTTTGTCCACTTTTTGGTGTCCTGAAGTCATGTCTCTAATGTATATCCTGACAGCACATCTCCCTGGTTTGGTTCCTGCCAGGCTAAGCCAAGGCTGGAGCTGAAAAATCCACCACCTTCAGCAGTCCTGAAGGCTCTGTGACTGACAGCAGGAGAGTCCACAGTTTGCAGATGTGAATGCAGAGCTGGTCCCATTTCAAGATACCAAACCTGCAGGGTTTTGGGGTATAAAAGAAGCCTTAATCAACACAGAGCAAATTCTGTCCAGCAAAGCAATGCGGTTCCTAACATGGCACATAATGGAGACACTGTTTCAAGGTTGGCCATTTAAGGAAAAAACTCACTCCATCTGGCACAGAATCACCTGATGGGAGTCTGCTATGAGCACTGCCCGCCACTCATTTTCCACATGTGTTTAGGAGAGATATTTGGCATTAAAGGTTTGCTTCTGTCTCTTCCTAGATGGCTGGTGAGCTCTGCAGTACATTTCCTACAAGCTGTTTTCTATGACTTTGAGTCCCTTGTGTCTCTTCTTGTTTAATAAATCCCTCCTACAGTCCTTTGGGGAGTAGTCAGGTGCTATCTGGACTGGGATTAGGGAATGTGCTTACTGACTTGCAAGATCCTATTAATGTTCTTCAAGTTTATTTGCCAAAGATTAGAATACCCCTAATTAACAGACATTTTAAAAAGCACAGATCTTGCGTTTTGCTCTTTAGCCCACTTTGCAGCAGCCTCCATAATATATGGAGAAGAGCAAAAGATGGACTGTTAAAAAAAGCCATGTTTTAAATTAAAAGAAGAAGGAGTTGTATATCCAAATGCAAGTCCTGCTCTGAAATTCTCAGCTAAAATGCAACAACCTTCCCCCTGGCACCAAAAAGTCATCCAGTGCAGCCTGCCATAACAAACTTGATGCTAATGGCTTTTATACAGGGCTCTCATTTGAGCACAGGGGTCATAAGGAATATGGTGCATATGGACAGAGGGTATTCTCCTCTCCCAAGCCTAATGTGAGATAATGCATGTCTTCAAATAGGAGAAGAATCATAGCTCCAGGCTTTAAATTGGTTTTGTGTTGTCTTCTGATGTAAAGGAGCCTGAATGCTTTCCCATCTGAGTAACTATTTAACCCCAAGGCTTTCATCTTCCACATGGAATTCTCTGCTTTTTTAGCTATACTGGCTTCCACACTTGGCCATTTTTTTTCTGAATTACATGCAGCTACTAAGGCCCACTTCAGTATCTATTACAGGATTCCATCAATAGTTAAGGCTATTTATTGATGGCATCTGACAGTCTTTTGTTTGTAAAATGCTTTAGTCATATAGAGAAAGAATTCTCCGAAACTGGCACAAAATAAAACTTGCCCATTTCAGCATTTCTGAGGCTACTGTAATCCTTTGGAGTTTGTCTGTGGTATTGATCAGTTCAGAACTGGGCACAGATTCTTTACTACTAAAAATCCAGTATTAAGTCAAAGAACGTAAGCAACTTTCATGAATCCCAAAAGAGTTTTTTCTTCTTTTAAAAGGGTTGATGGGGGGTTGATGAGCATATATAATGTCAAGTTATATTCCTTGCCATACATCAATGGCCTTTGGCAACCTGTATGTGAGCCTTAAGTACTAAAGCTACCTGCACCTCAGAACACCTTCATCATGCTGATCTCTGCTGTGGGCAGATACTTAACTCCCCCCAGCTGGGAATCTCTGTGTCCTTGTTTTAATAGTTCCACTTCTAAGGTAAATAATACCACACATCCGGGTGCTTATACTCAAATTACATTTATAGCCACCAGTATTAAAACAGTATTAAGGCCTTCCCTAATCTTTAGTGAGCTATTATTACAATGGAGTGGATTACATCGAGTTCACATTCCCTCAGACTTCATTCATAAATACATGGATCTGGACATTGCATACATATCTAGGAAAACTAGACATTAAACAGTGGAAGAAACATATTGATGGGAGCCTTTGCACCAAGAGGTCTAGGGAATTCTGGGGACTCCAGGGTCTGCACAGTTCACAGCTATCACATGGAATTCATTCTGTATCCTCCAGATTCCACTTGGAATCTGGTACCTAGAAACACACGTGTTGTAAGTACACAACTCTTTCTAATCCCACATAAAAGTATTCCCAAGGGATCACTAATTTAATTTTCTTACTGCTTTTGGACTGAGATAAACCAAGAAGATGAAAAGGAGAGAGAGAGAGAAGAGATGGCTGTGTTGCCCATCACCCTCTGACTGAGGCCCAGCCTGTCCCTGAGCAGTGACTGGCAGTCCCCAGCCAATTCTCCCCAGTTTATACACTGGGCATGAGACTCTATGGTGTAGGAATATCCCTCTGGCCAGGTTGGGCCAGCTGTCCTGGCCATGCTCCCTCCCAGCTTCTTGTGCACCCGCTCACTGGCAGAGCATGGGAAACTGGAAAGTCCTTTAGTAAGAGAAAGCACTACTTAGCAGCAACGAAATCATCAGTCAACATTATTCTCCTACAAAATCCAAAACACAGCTTTGTACTAGCTACTAAGAAGAAAATTAACTCTATCCCAGCTGAAACCAGGACAACTGCGTGAGTGATTGCAATTGAATGAATATGAAATCCCAACATTTGGAATCAGACAGAGGAAAGAATCCAAGAAAGAACCAAAATATTAACTGAAAAAGAAGAGCAATAGTCTTGTTAGTCAGATGCTGCTGCTGATAGGAACACTCCCATGTGTTGCACAAGCTGTGCTAAGCATGGATCATACAGTTGCTATCTGATGGATACAACAAAATCAGTCACTTGTTCAAGTCAGTTCAGGTCTAATTCAGGAAAAAGCAGTCAAAATTAGGCACCCAAATCTGAAGGTGTGACTTTCAGAGGTGCTGAATGTTCTCCCCTCTCATTGTTGCTTGCTGGCAACAAGCCACTCAAGCAACTTCTATGAGACACCTCTCTCAGAGGCTCTACACAGAAGAAAATCAAATTAGCAAAGAACAATCACAATTTATTGACTCCAAATTGTGTGCATGTGTTACATTTGTGTGCATAAAGAAATATATCTATGTATAGCAGGAAGTCAAGGAGGGTAACTTGTATGTTTAAATTTATTCATGATCACAACACTTTTCTAAAGACTTAGAAAAACACTTACTCTAAAGACTCGAAAGTCTTTCTAAAGACTATTTCTTTGCCACCTACTTCCCTTGGTCACTTCAAATGTTTAAATATTTCAATTATTGCACTTTTTCAATTATTGCACTTATTCTGCAAATGAGCTCTTTCTGCAGTGCATTACAGAGCAGCTCAGAAATGCCTTCCCTGATCCATAGGAAGTTTGGACAAAAATGCAAAGCTTTAGGTAAAAAATGGTAAATATTACTTCAAGCTGGTGATTTTATTTTTGAGATGTTTCAATAGGCCAGACTTGCTGTTTGCCTGGTATATTCTGTGATGCACTCTGGACTTGCGGAATGGGGACTATAAAACTGCTTTCATTGGGGATCAAATATAGGAACAAGAGGCATCTCAGGATAGTTTGGGTTAGGACTTTTGAAGCTCATCTAGTCCAATCCCCCTGCAATAAGCAGGGACAGCTTCAACTAGATCAGGTACCTGAACTATAACTCTCAGAATATAGTTCAGCAGTGTTTTCTAACCAAATTAGTTTTACACAGAATGGTTTTGGTTGGAAGGAACCTTAAAGATCATCTCCTTCCAACCCCCTGCCATGGGCAGGGACACGTTCCATTAGACCAGGTTGCTCAGAGCCCCATCCAACCTGGGCTGGAACACTTCCTGGGATGGGGCATCCCCCCAGCTTCTCTGGGCAACCTGTGCCAGTGCCTCACCACCCTCACAGTGTGGAATTTCTTCCTAGTGTTAATCTAAACCTACCCTTGAAGCCATTGCCCCTTTTCCTATTGCTACACCCCTCTCCAGACACAGTGATTTTTCAGATTCAGCACAATGGTTCCACTGGTTTTTCTCACCAAGGTTTTGCTTGTAACTGGCTTTCTCCATCATCATGTTTTCTTCCTCTGTCTCCTCCACATTGTCCTTGATGTGACTTTGGGCCTTGGCTTTGCCTTGGAAGGGACCTTGATGCTCGCAGTTCACTGGGTCTTCACAGTGACACTGTGTGAAGCAAAAAGATTGAGGAGAGATTCTTCAATAACTGGAGAATCTGGAAAGAACAGAAGATATTTGAAGGCTGCAGTTGCAAATATACCTTAACATCTATCCTGTGTCTGTGATTTCCCAGAAAAAGTGGTCCAAAACAGGGCCCCCCATACACTCCTTCATGTTTTTACTATCAGAATTTGGTATTTTGTGAAAGTCTTTAGGGGACACTTAAAATTTTGTCTTATGTTTTGACTGATTGTGTTTTGATTCAGCTGATTTTGTTCTGTTTCATATACAGTGAGTCATCTGTCCTCCTTTAGTTGTTCACCTCAGCAGAAAAAGAGGGAGCTCTGGGAAACAGCAAATCCCAAAGGCCCTCAATTCCCCAGGACCTGGAGATTTGATTCCAGGCACTTTCTCAGCTTTGTAAAGCACCAGAGGCAGCCCTTTTTGCTGTTCTTCCCTTAAGTCCCATGGGGATATGTACCTAAGATCACGGGAAAGATAGTAGAATCAAAGTTAGGTACTGCTAGTAAAGAAAATGCTCTCTCATTTGTTACAGAGTAAAATGGGAACACAATAAGGATGTCTTGCACATGATAATAAAACCCAAATCAAAACCTATGGGTTCCCAGTACCTGAAGGAAGCCTCAAGAGAGATGGGGAGAGATTATTTGCTACAGCATGTAGTGTCAGGATAAGGAAGAAAGGCTTCAAACTGAAAGAGAGTAGGTTTAGATTAGATATTAGGAAGAAATTGTTTACAGTGAGGCACCAGAACAGGTTGCCCAGAGAAGACGTGGATGCCCCATCCCTGACAGTGTTCAAGGCCACAAGAAGGATGGGGCTCTGAGCAACCTGGTCTAGTGAAAGATTGGAACTAGATGAATTTTAAGGTCCCTTCCAACCTGAGCCATTCTATGATTCTAAGCATATTTGTTGTTTTTTTCTCTTTTATTTTTTGTCACACAACATGTAATTTCAGAAATCACAATTGGCTGCTGACATTTAGGAAAACCAACTCTCGCTATACAAAGCTTTGCTGTGGATGTAGTTTTCCTGCAGCACAGGTCTGGCAGCTGTTCAGAGTGGCAGACCCAGCACCCGTACAGGACCCTGGTTGTCCCGCCGGCGGTCGCACCGCGCTGCCCCGGTGCAGCCGGCAGCGAAAGGCTCCTTGCCTCGCCGAACGCCCATCTGGCGCCATCTGCCTGCCAAGGGCCGAGCCAGACACACTTCTCTGCTTCCATTCATCATTTCGGAAAAGGTGTTCGGCTTGTCGCTCATGACAACAACGTCTGAAGCAAAGGCTCGGGCCAAAATTCTTCATCACTGACTTAGCAGCTTAAAAATCAACCGGTACGACTGTTCGATTTTCTCCTCTCGGGGAACAAACAAGCAGAAAGAAGAGCTTTTTCTTGTGCACACAGATGAGCCTGTAAAATGCTGCTGGGCCAGGTGAGGAGATCTGGTGAAGCACTGATTCTGCAGGTGTTTGTGTACACCTGGTAAAGAACAGGAAGGACAGGGGGTGGCTACATCCACTGGCAACTCTGCCTCCCTGCTTCTCTCCCAGTCTGTCAGTGATGAGTTTGTGGATGGTTCCCTGCTTCACTATCCAAATCCTTCTCAAGCCTGTCACCTGACAAAAAGATTGAGGCAGGAAACAACACACATTGCAATGAATATAATTTCCAAGCGTGTCCCTGAACCCTCTGATCAGAGTTTCCTGCCCTAAGCTGTCAGGATTTCTGCCTCCTACTCAGGTAAAACGATCCATGGACAAAATGAATTCAGTATTACGTGGAGCTGTGCTTCTGCCTAGATGAGCCACACGGCATGTACTGAAGGGTGTGCATTCACATGCACAGGATACATTCACTGATTACTCTGAAAATCAGAGGCCAGGAGAGGGAGATGGGTGGGTGGTGAGAAGCCAACCTTGTGGGAAAGAGTGCGAGCCTACAGGCTGAGAAAATGGGTTAGCAAATGTGAAAGTATCTTCACAGGAGACTGCAAAAGAAAATTTTGACAAAGCCAAGATCCAAAGCCAAAACTTAGTAAGACTGAGACAGCAGCAGTCTGGAAAAGATATGATCTGTTCTTGTCTGATCTGTCCATCTGTTTGTCCTTAGTTAGAAGCCCGTTATCAACACCAGGCCAAGTCCCATTAGGGTTTTGCAGCCTTTCATTATACTGACCATCCCATGGGCATTTTACCTATTTGCCTTCTTGAGCCATGTTCCTTCCACCTTTGCATCATTCAGGACAACACAGCTTGTCAGGATTCCCAGTTAAGAGTATGAACATCAAACTCTTTATGGTTGCAAATGTCACAGAATCATAGAATAGCTCAAGCTGGAAGGGACCTATAAAGATCACCGATTTAAATTCTCTGCTCCTTGCAGGACTACCCAAAACGAAACCGTATGACTAAACATCAACCAGACACTCCTTAAACTCTGACAGGTTTGGTACTGTGTATCTGGAAAAAATCCCAGTGGAAGCGTATGAACAAAAAACCATTCAGACTTGTCAGCTGAGCACTTGAAACACTAAGGAGGTGTTTAACAGCAGGGAGATCTAACAAAATGGACAGATCACAGGATGAAAATGGTTTAGTAAATTGGAAGAAATCCTTGCGAGAAAGTGGGATGGAAAAAGGGTGTTCCTAAGTAGTCTTTACCCTCCTTGATGTGTGTTCACTGAAGGGAATGCAGCTATAGGAATCCAAAAGCTGAAACAGAAAACTGCCCCTTGGCACTGCTCCATTCCCACAGCTGGTCCAGAGGAGCTGTCACACCAGCTAAACACTTCCTCTACTGCCTACACAGTATTTGTACCTGAACCTGGACTCTGATGGGCAAAGATGAATCAGTAACTAAGACACCAGTCTACAGTTCCACTGTGCACAGGAATCAAAGGCAGCTCAGACACAGCTTCCAGGCTAGCTGTGCCACAGAAGTGGTTTCTGTCACAGAGGAGTGACCAGGAATGGCCCCCACCCCGCACTGTCCCTTCAGACCACCCTGGCCATGGCCCACAGAGGGCACTCAGACACCAGGCCTGGTACCCATCCTGCAGGAGCCTGACACAGAAAATGCAGGACCAGCCTCACAGAGACACATGCCAGGCATGGGTCCTAGGGCAGATCCATCCTCCGTGTAAGAAAATCTGCCTGCCCTCACAGCTGAGCTTCTTTTGGCCCCTGAAGTTTCCTTCCTACCATACCACCAACAGAATGTTCAGCTGTTACCAAACCTGTGAAGGATACACTGCTATCATTTTATCCTCCTCCTATGTAATTAATTTCAAAACGGTCTTAAAATGCTTTTAAAGGAAAGCACCTGGGCATATTTCAAAGCTGGTCCACATCAAACAGAACTCATCTCAAAGACTAACAGCCACTAAAATCCATACCCTAACTCTGAAATTCTCCTCCAGCCTATGCTGAAAGCATGAAGCTAAACTTTCCAACTTTTCTTCCTGGCTTTCTTAACAGCTGTGTGTATTTCTGTAAAGATCACAGACTTAAGTTTACAGCATCAATAAGGTTACTGCAAAATTAATTCACAAAACAAATGTGATATTAAATATTTACCAGCCTCACGTTGTGCTGCGGGTCCTCAGCAGACAAATGTCCCATGGGTCACTTTAAAGAATCAGGATAAGAATTCATTAGGGCAACTCTGACTAAAATAAAACACATGATATATTTTACTAGCCTAGTTTAGGTGACAGGTGTAAGGACTTAAATGGAAGATTTACTGCTTTATGCTTCTACCACTTCATACAGCAGAGGGAAGTCCTTCATTATCACCTTCATACTAGCAATAGGAGGTACAGACTGACAGCTCATTCCATGTTAATAAAAAGACTGCAGATCAGTGTTATTTTACAAGTTTCCTAGGTGTTACAGCAAAGCAGCACTGCTCCATTGGAGAGTTCACTGAAGAACAGTGTAAAGACTAAATATTCCTCCTCTCTTCCTCTCTTGAGACATCCACACTTACCTCCCACAGCTGCACTGGCACTGCTGTACTGCCCATTAGGGTCACTGTCATGTGTATCCTGTGATCACTGTGCAACCTCCCCAGTCACTCAGCTCAGCAGCATTAAATGGTAAACTCTGCTCTCTTCCCTTCTTGCCTCATGGTGTATTCACGAGACCTCTCTATCACTCATCCATCCTTCATCCCCTCCAGGGTGACACCTTCAGGAGTTAGCACACGCTCCAGGCAGGCTTTTCCCTTCCTCTTCATTTGGGTGTTCTTGAGATTGCTGACAAACTGAATTGGAACCCCTGGGAAATGGGAAGGGATTGGCAAGAAAAGATGGCACATACCAGCAAGTACGTTATAAATCAAAACAGGTGTCTTTGCCTTTGCAGGATATAACATGGGCTCCTGTGCAAGAGAGATTTCAGGCTTGGGACTTTATTTCCACTGTGAAAAGGAGGTCTTGATGCTTCTCTGCTTGCCTGTCACACTAGCTTTGTGAGACGGTGGATTCCAATTTTGTCAGCCCAAGCTCTGGGGTTTTGTGTTTTTGCTTTATGGATTTTGCAGCTCAAACCTTGCTGTCTCACATTTGATCCACCCACTGTGCAAAGATATTTACTTTCCATCACTTATGATCAATGAAGAGCAGAGTGTTCTGTACTAGATCTCCAGTCTTAACATCCAAGTCTTTAAAGTAACTGGGCTGAACATCCTTAACTTTCACAGTGTGGGCCAATCCATCATCAGGTGAATCATCATTCATACTTATCATCCCACTTTGACTCTTTCCCATTGAACTTCTAAGTGAAGCTTTGCACTTTCTTTGCCAGAAGGATTTCAAGCACTGCTGTCTGTTTTTCAGTCACTTTTGATGGTTCCAGTTCTGTCGAGTTAGGGATCACACCTGTTAAAATAACAAAAAGACAAACATTCAGTCTGTTATTTTAGTTCTTGATATCCAAATTCCTATACTAAACAGCAAAATGTCAGTGAAATACTTTGATTTCTCAAGTGGTAGCAGAAAGATCAATTCACTCCTTCAACTACAGTAAAAATTAAGCTAACTACAGCTCACAATGCTCACTAAAAGTTGCATGTAATCCTATAAAGCTGTTTACCAACAGACACACCAGTTTTCTGTTCAGTTCTGTCCCAGCTCTACTCTTTTTCCTCTTGTCATTGTAAAGTAAATGGTTTCAGGCAACTGCAGATGACATCTGCAAGCATACCTGGAACCATTTGACAGGTTGAAGGATGACTGCTATATTACTGCTTTACCTGTCAAGAATGCTGCAGTGCCTGGCACAGGATCACTACTTATTTAAGGTAATCTACCCCACTACCAAACAGCCAGTGCCCAAGCCCTGCCTACGGCTTAATCAGAAAGATAAGTATTATACTTACAAGATGATGCTTATGGCAAAGCTCATCTTGAAGAGATGGTCCTGCTGCAATAAAAGGTGAGGCAGGCCAGAAGCATCACTGTTACTCAGCACTGATTAAAAGCAAGTTTGCTGCATAAAATATGGTTGGTTTTCTTTCAAAAAGCAGACACACATTTGGCTTGTCATAGGAAGCACAGGCAGATGAAAAAAAGATCATTGTCATTATGCCCAGGCGCATCCACTCACTCCAAAGTGCTGCAACAGTGTTTTAGCAAATTTCACTTGCACTAAAAGGACAATGCCAAGGTGCATTTTATCATTCCCATCTTCTCCACTAAAACTGGTCCAAATTCAGTAGTGACTCACACCCCTTCCCCACTGACGTCAGCGGAGAATTTGGCTTATTATGTGTAATAACCAGGCTTCAAACTGAAATCTGCTCTCTCTTGAAAAGTGTTTCCACATGGGTGCTGTGGTAATTGCGGGTTGGTTGATGACTTGTACAAGTTAGATTTCTGTTCAAGCCTAGAAAGACCAGTGAATCATGAATGTTGCAGAGACATGTAAGAAAAGACAGTTACAAGCTGGGCCACCAATTCTGACCCTCCAATGTTTGTCTGCAGTTGACGTTGACATTGTACAAAGAACCTCATGGGTCTGAGAACAAACATTACCTATCACTCTCTGCACAACAGAGATTCCTGTCAGCCACAGAAGACTGTAGGTGCCTAGGTCTTCCCTATTCCCACTGGAGATGCACAGCATGTATTTGAAACCTATATGCTTTGTGTTATTTTTTTTCAGGGAATACAGGGAACACAAAGGCTCTCCTCCATAAAAAGCACAGTGCTTGCACCTCTGAAAACACATCCTTCTTTTTGTGCCGTGGGCTCAGAGGGCAAGAGCCATAGAGCTCAAAGTCAGCAGGGGGTAGATTCATCCATCCTGCTTCACCTTCCTCTATTTGCAGCAAATCTGCCCTTTGTCTAACTTAAAAATTCTTACAAGCTTAGCTGTTAGTAACTGGCCTAGCAATAGTCAAGCCAGACCTCTAGAGCTTATCTTTAGTCATGATCAAGGACACTGTGCAGGTGGCATCAGTGTAGGTACAGGACACTGCAGACTTGTAGTTATCTGTGTCATCTCAGGAGCAGCATTCAGATTGGAAAGAGGAAAAAATAAAAAACATAGAGAAACAATAAGGAAAACCTCCCAGTAGGCTGGGGTGGTAGGGAGTGGGTATGACAAATTTATTAGTGAATTCCTCTTTTTATTTGTTTACATAAGTGGTTTTTTAATCACTAAAGAAACTGACCTGTTGAAAATCCAGAATCTCTGAGGGCAGAAATTCTGAGGCCAAATCCAATTCCCTCTCCTCTCTAAAGGTTCCTCACAGCCTTCCTAAAGCCCCAGAAACAGACAGAAGTCTTTCCACTGATAGTGATGTATTTTGGATCAGGTGCATTCTTGGCCTAAGGCAGAAAGAAGAAGCCACCTTTCTTCTCAGAGGCATCCTTTTATTCTGATGTTCTGCACTGGCAATGAGTATTCCCCGTGCACTGCATGAGGAATACAGAGACCAGAGAAGGGTGAATGGGGGCCGTTGGACTTAGGACTCTGAAGTACTGCAGGAAAAGAAGAGTTTGACCTGGCCTGACTGGCACAGGCAGATTTGCAAACAAAGGACTGCCTGAGAGAAGAGGTGAATTAGGGTGAACTAAGAATTAAGGAAAGAAGAGAGGGAGGGACAGAGCAAGGAACGGAAAAGAACAGAGGAAGGGCAGTACTTTTGTAACTGTGGGAGATCACAAATTAAACAAGGATGAACTGGGGTATGTGCCCTGAATAATAGTATGAACTACTAAGGTTTAGCATTGGTTTTGCCTGAACGACACTTGAAGGAAGGACTTTGACCTGTTGGACTGAGTCCAGAGGAGGCTACCAAGTTAATTAGAGGGATGGAGCACCTCTCCTGTGTGGAAAAGCTGACGGAATTGGGATTGTTCAGCCAACAAGGAGAAGGCTCTGGGCTGACCTAATTGTGGCCTTCCAATACCTGAAGAGAGCCTACAAGAAAGATGAGGCAAGACTATTTACAAGGGCAGTAAAGTCTAGTAGTGTCCAGTAGTGACAGGACAAGGGGAATTGGCTTCAAACTGAAAGAGAATAGGGTTAGATTAGATATTAGGGAAAAAAATCTTTCCTGTGAGGGTGGTGAGGCACTGGCACAGGTTGCCCAGAGAAGCTGTGGGTGCCCCATCCCTGGCAGTGTTCAAGGCCAGGTTGGATGGGGCTCTGAGCAACCTGGTCTAATGGAAGGTGTCCCTGCCCATGGCAGGGGGTTGGAAGAAGATGATCTTTAAGGTCCCTTCCAACCCAGGCCATTCCATGATTCTCTGACACACAAGGGGCATTAGGGCCTCACAATGGTAAACACAAAACTAATAACAAAAATAACGCAGTCTCTCTTTTCCATGTTACATTAGGGCTTGGTTTGCTTTTAACTTTAGCTCAGAATATTGATCTGTCTCCTAAAATTCTAGAAGAAACATTGGAATTAATGAATGAATGAGTGAAATGGAGTAGGGGCCTGTTACTTACTTTCTCTGTTTGAGTTTATTTTAAATCATACTTTCTTTTCCTGTCTGCTTTACAGAAGAGATTAGATTAACTTGCTTTATTTTACTTACTGTACTTCTTACAACTTTACATCCATCACAGATACCACTCCGGAATGAAATTCTTTCATTAGCAGCTCTCTGCACACTGACAGGAATGATTTGTGGCTTTTTGTGATAATATATCTTAAAAAATAAAGACTCATACGATCTTTCTGTCACTTTAGACAGTCACAGATCTGTCATATGGGAGAGATTATACATGATGGAAAGGCTTATTTACTTATGCATTAAAGGTCACATTCTTCCGGTCCCAGCCAAATCACTCAATCATGAGTTTCGCATAACAAGAACTGCTGCATTTAAATCAATAAGGACAAGTTTCCAGCAGCTAAAATGAACAGCAGCTTTCCCACTGATCTGACTGATCCATGAAAAATCTCTAAAAACAGTGAGGATGGATACAGGTAACTGCAGTTTACACCTCTTTTTGTTTACTCCTCTTCTGGTTACGGAAGATGGCAGACTGTATTTCCTTGCATGAGGTGAGTGAATATACCTGAGAGCACCTGGAAATACAGTCAGTTATTGGCATTTACTAGCTAAAGGTCTTCCAGAAAAAAATATTTTTTACTCACCGTCAGGTGTTTTCAGTGGACAAGGTTTTCCCACAAATTCAGGAAAGTTTTCTCCAGCACGGATCTCAAAGGAACATGTCAGCATGCTACAAGACTCCAACAAGGCAAAAGACTTCCTGGAAAACACTTCTTTGGTTGGGGAAAAAGTATGTTAATTAAGTGAAAAGCAAGGTGCTGTTTGCAGGATTTATTTACATGGAATGGGAAAGAGTGGATACAACAAGAAGCCCCAGAACATAAAGCCACACAGAGAAGTGCTTGTCACCCAAAACTCCTGAGAGAGAAAGGTCTGTGCAGCAGGAAGAGTGCTAGCTGTCTGTAGGAGGCTGCTGATCAACTCCTCGCTTCTTTCCTGAATTTCTGCAGGATTTTGGGCAAGTAATTTGCTCTCTGTATATATCTTGTCATCTAGACAATGAGAAAATGGGGCTCCTTGCTGTGCAGGAGTGCTGTAAGGTGCTTTGATGTCAGATGTCATTCAAGAAGGCATCACAATTGGGTGTATCAGAAAGCCCATTAGAACTTACTCTGTTCTGCACAAGCTGCATTAAACTCTTCAGTGCTGCTCATGCCCTATGCCTACCTAAATTCCATAATTTAGGACAAATCTTTCTGCTTTAAACTGTTTAACTGCAAAAAGCTTCAAAGAGCTACATTATTCTATCAAAATGAAGCCATTTAGTTTGTTTTACTATTAATTAGTTGTTAGTTGTTAAGTTCAAGTAAAACTGGTCTGTTTTTTTCTTTTCCAAAAACTGACCAGTGAGGAGATGTCCCTGAATACTAATTTCTAAAGCTCCATGAGAACACCTCTCTGAAGCAGAGTTATTTTTCTGTGGTTAATAGCAAAATGTCTCCATTTTACATCAGGAAAATCAAGAGAAACTTGACTACCAGCTTGAGTTATTCCAGCTTATTCATTTAGACTATTTCACTGCACTTCTTTCTAATCAAGGACGTCCCCAGCTCTCCCTAGTGTATCACATACAGAGGGATTGTGAATTCCACAAGGGCCTGTGCATACCCTGCTCCCAGTGGATGTGGCTGGGAACTGTGTCATTGACCTCACTGCAGAGCCAAGACAGTAAAAAGGCTGCTTTAAGCCAAGACAATCAAAGCAAGACAAAAAGTTTCTAATTAAAGGCTGATGCAGGCTGATGAAGTCTTGCAATAGCAGTGCTGGCCTGTGGAAGAATAAAACTACACACTCTGCCATCAGAAGAAGGCAAAACTCACCACACTCATGCATCCCACATTTTGTCAGCTTGGTGTGCATCACCTAGGGAGGCCATGTGACCCTGCTGTAGGAAGAAGTTGTGTCACCAGATAACCTGTCTCCATGCTACCTCTGCTCCCTATAGCTGCTCCAAGATTGGTCCACGTGTGGAGGGCAGTCTGGGGAAACTGGACTATTTGGTTGTAGTCCTTGAGGGATGAGTATTAGTCATCTAGAAACTGCAGCTCCCTGGTTTTAAAAAGTGTTCTGTGGCAAGACAGACGCAGTAAGGAATTGTAGCCTCTGAGACAGTTGTTATGCTGCTGAAAGATCTTGGGGCAGAAGAAAATCAACCCAGAAGCCTTTTCAAGGCTTGGGGGCACAAAAGATAAAGTTAGGATTATGCGTGGCAACCTAGAAGATACAGCCCACAGGAAAGACAAAGTCAAGACCATATGACCTTGAGACTTTGCTTTGTTGCCAGCAGGAATTACAGATATGCCAGAAGTGCTCTGTTTTGGGCATCCTCCCAAGGAAATCCTTTTCCTTATCAGAATATACATACCCTGATCTCCATGCTGAGCTGGCTTTTGCCTCCAGGCTGCCTATATGATACACAAATGTTCTGTCTCCTTATGCCTGGTCTGCCCAAAGGTGTTCCCACCCTCTCTTCCAGCCTCTCTCCCTGTCCTGTTCCCACCCTTTCACTCCCATGTACCAATGGTCATTGGTGTTGGTGACAGCACTGATTTGGGCTGGTTAGGAAGAGACGAGATGTTACTCTATAATCCCAGAGGCCCTTGAAGAGAGTGTATCTTGCCCATAGCCATAATGAGGCAAATCCACAGCAGGAGCACCAAATGCTAAAATGAGGAGGGATTTAGGATGCTGCTTGGCTCACCTGCTCCACTGCTCTCTATGGCTTCAGATTTGGATTTTCAAATCCTACAAAAACTCAAAGTGACATGGCTTAAAAGTCAGCCAACCACCTTTACAGTTTCTCCTTTCATCTTAAAAATGGAATTCCCTTTACTTAGGTTTCTTTTGCCTGATCAAAATTTTCATCCTTGGCCACAGATTTTTTTTTGAACATGAAAATTAGTTACACTTCAGAGTGGTACTTTACAAGGTTCCTTTCTTGGAAAGGGAAGGAAGAGCAAAGCAGATATGAGTCTAAATGTATTGGACTCACACAGCCAGTTTCCATCCTGCCTGACCACAGCCACAGAACACAAAGTATTATGACATTCTTGAGAATAGATGTTTATGTAAATTTTACCTTTTTATCCCAGCTGATAAGGTCCTGGTCATTCCTACCAAGGGACAGGAGCTTTCTCAACCATTACTGACCCCTCTGTGTCCCTCAGCTCACATGAAGCTGTGTAGCTTGTTGCATTCCTAGGAAGATGCCTGGGTCCCTTTACACTGGACAAATATGGCTTTGAGTAGTTCAAAATTTAAATACATACTGGCCTCTTGTGGGCTGTGTTGTTACAGCCTTTACACTGGCTTCAGCCGTTTCTCATTCTTGGAGTAAGAGAATGATAAAACTTCAAGTGTGATGCTAAAAGGAATAAACCTTCTGTAGATCAAAAAGATACCTTTTTACTTAAAAATAAACATTACCCCACCAATCCCAGGTTTTCTTATGATTGATTTTGACACCATTTCAAAACTTTGATCAAAGTCAGATGATGAAACTATTTACCAGGGCTTTTTTTTCATGCTAAACCCAAAATATGTGGGTCTAGGTTTCAAACAGTTAAACATTCAAAAAATCCTGCTTTGATGTTTAAGTTGTTCCCCAGTGCTGCTTTCACACCTCCAGGCTTTGGCTTTGTTTATTATAAAATTGTACGTGCAGCACTTTCTATCATTTCCAAGTCCAGCCAGTTCATTCATTTACTCAAGCTGGGACTCAGTGCTTCAGAAAATCAGTTCACAACTTTAGATTAGAGGCCATTCTTTAATCAGCTCTCTTCTATTCCTTAGCAAGTCTGAGATTCTGCCACACTTCTTCATATGGAGGACTTCATTCCCAGTGGGAAGGGTACTTCTCAAGGAGGGAATGAATTACAGACCTCAGCTCTTTTTTACTTTACTCGTGCTAAACACAGCATTGCTGACATAGTGCAGGAGATTGGTTTAGGTGGATAAGGACTATCCATTCTGCAGGACACAAACTACCTACCTTGCTTGCAACAAAGGCTTAACAAGATATAGTGGCAATAAACTGCTTAACTGACCGCATCTGATTTCTGTTTGGAACAGAATGCTGTTACCTACTCCATATATTTAGGTTAAATTCACTTGAAAAGGGAGTCTAGTGCAGGAGGCACTTGCGTTATGCTCTGCAAAACACAGGAACTGAGAAAACCAAAGAACATAAAAATCTAGCCAACTTCCACAGGCTGATGGGAATAATTCTGCAGGTACTCTGGAAAAAGCAATGGACACCCCAGCCTCCCATCCCCCTCCAGGAATATACCACATTTTCCTGATGATTTTTAGGTGATTTCTGCTAGTCTAGGAAAGACAAAAAACAAGAAAAAGAAGTGCAGAGGCTGAAACACTGTCAACTTTTCCACTGAGCAAAAAATACCACATACAACCTGCCAAAATAAACATATGCTGTTTCACAGGCTAAAGAAGGAATCCAGCAAGACAGACACTCTGTGCTCCCTTGTCTGGAAGCTCATGTTCTACTAACACAGATCAAGTCAGAAGTGTGTGGAAATGGGACTGATCATGTTGTGAAGTGGATAAGGTGTAATTTATTGCTTGTTTAATAAATGCATGAAGAAACCAACCTTCACTTATCTCTTCAGTATTCTACTTCAGGAACAAGAATCCAACTTAGCTACAGAGAAACCTAGTTTCTGGACTGGAACTCCTGTTTTCCACAACAAAAAAATCAAACACTGCCAACACAATCCAATTCCTCTCACCTATCCAAACTGACACCCTGACCTTTATGTTGTCTGAGTGTTTGCTTTCTGTATTCCTCACCACATCCTAAATACCAAGAAGAAAACAGTGGATGTAGGAAAACCAATCACACATGGCTTTCCTTCTTTTGAGACAGAAGGAGTCAAAGCTAATTTTCAAGAGGAGGTTTCCATTGTGCATTACTAGTTTTGAATTAACTCCTGACAGTCTTCCTTATGTCCACTTCAGAGGCAGACAAGCTGAAGATGCAAAGGAGATCTATGCAGGATTTTTCCTCTCTGATCCCTGGAGAGAAATCTTTCCTTTTCAGAGGAAAGTTGCACCTGCTACTGGGACTAGGGGAGTTAAGGTCAGACATAATATGTTTGCTCAGGCAAACACAACTGTTTCTCAGTGGAGAAATACCATTAGTAAGATGCACATAACTGCAGATTTCTACCCCCAAAATTCTGGGATGAAGACATATGCAGAAGAGGTTGAGCCCTCTGAAGAGAGTCTAGCAAGACAGGCTCTGTCCAAGGAAGGAGATAATTTCTGGAAAACATTGGCTATCAACAGACTGGGTTAAAAGCAGTGCAACACAGTGACTTATTTAAATCTATTTTAAGCATAAGCAGCAACAGGCAAATAAGAGATATAGAAGCAATAGGGAACACAGGTTGAGTACCATGGTCCAGCAGAGAGAAAAGGGCCAGGAATTGCAATACCCGAGTCCTTTGCCAGACTGTTTAAGTTTTATGTTCTCAAATGTTCAGAGCCATATTGCCAGCTCTGGTGCCAACATGGCTTTTAATTCTAAGTAAATAGTTCTGTCTTTCTCTTCATTCAGCTTTTCTATCATCTGAGTAAACCTGACACTGCTGCCCTGCTGGGGATTACATGGCCCACAAGTTTGGGCAGGTCTGATCATGACCCCTTCTATGACTTTCACACCATGCCATGAGAATGTAGCATCTATTGTATTCAGGTGCTGGAGCCTGATCTCTATCAGTGCTCAAAGGAGAGTGGGTTCTTCTCTTTCCTTGCATGTAATTGAAGGAATTAACCTCTTTGTGAATATGTGAAATTCACTTTGAGACACTAGAGATCAATGCTTGTGTTGCCTAGAGCATGCAGTTCTTTGACTGCCTGTACCTTATGCACAAAGCTGCAAATGCTGCTTTCATTCACATATTTCTTCTGTGCTTTTGAATGGAGCATTTTTTTTAACTTGAAGGAAAAAAGCTTCCTTGAGCTGCCCTACTTTATCCTAAGGTGACAGCCACGCTTGCAGACACCAGGAAATACACATCTACAGACTTGGCAAAAGAAACAAGGTTATCCTCCAGGGACTTCAGAAAAAGTGTTTTGTTTTTTCTCCATAGCACATCTATAAAGCATGACCATCTATGTGCAAGCTGCACGATTCCTCCACTGAAGAGACAGCAGGGAAGTGACAGGAACCAAGGTCCTGCTTTGCCCTGTCTTCATTCTTAAGCCCATTTTGCAACTGAAAATTTACATGTTAAGATTTTTCCACTGTAGATTAATTATAGAGGAAAAGTCCAGAATAAACAGATACTTTTGAAAGTCTTGGAAGAAATGCAGTTCTCTTCCCTACATGACTATTAGGTATTTGACATTTAAGAATAATTTGACCAAGTCATCTTTATCTTGATCCTTCAGAGAGCACTTTGTGCTTTATCTGGGGACAGCTCTTACATTCAAATGCAATCTTAGGTTTTGTTTTTACATAACTTTGGTATCTGCTGATCTCAGACTACCTGCATGAGGACAGAATGTGCCATTAGTCTGTTACCATGACAGAAACAGACACAGGATAAAACTGCTTAAGTGTGGTGACCATCAATCAAATAACCAGCAAACAACTGAGGCACTAGCTAGGCTCTGCCCTGTTCAAAGTGTGAAAAAGCTTATGAAACAGAAGACATCATAGTTGGTTCTAAATAAAATCATCTCACGTTTGTTATATGCTTACCCACCTGGAGAGAGGAATTCTGTCCTCTGGGAAACAACTGCGTTGTAGGTACTAATGCTGTGGTCTCTGGTACAAAGAGTCCTGGGCAGTGAGCAGGAGAGAGTGGATGAAGTATGCTTGGAATTTTCATTTAACAGAGAAAGTAAAAAGACAAGTCTAGCAAGAGACATAGCTTAGCTTAGTTCCTATTGTCAGCTCAGTTTCAAACACACTGATTACAGAAGCAGCAGCCCCACTCATCTCAAGTGCTTCCACATGGCCAGAGCTCCTTTCTGCTAATCTTAAGCACTTCTTAAGACTCCCTTTGCTGCCAGAAGAGATCAGAACAGCTGATAAAAGGTCCTTCAGATCTCAAATTCTATTAAAAAAATAAAAAGTAAAGAAAAAAAGAGACAGGAATATGTTAATCATGATAAGGCCAAAGAGTAAATAGGAGGATTAGCTCCAAATCTGTTAGACAAAATAACACTTCAAGAGGCATTTGAATATTTTGATCCTGACCAAGTGGTATTGCTCTTGCCTGGTATGAGGTGGCAGCAGTGCAGCCCTCACCACCAGAGGCTGACAAGTGCTTTGTAGCAGTGAATTGATGCCAACCAACCTGACTTGATCAACAACCACACTCTCAGGACATTCCACACATGTAGAATGGGAGTGGACAGCAGGCCAGATTTCCTACGTTGGTGTAAATCATTCACTTCTACTCAAGTCAGTGAGGCACTGCCAACTAACACCTGCTGAGGATCTGTGCAAGAACCTCAAACTCTGCCTTAGAGCCCTTTATACCTTGTTTGCCATAAAGCTATTCTTCTCTAGAAAATCTCCTCGTGCAGGAGGCAACTTAGACATTGAACTTACCTCCTATATGTACACTGCTCTCAATCATCAACAAATATTTTTTAGCAGATGCATGGGAAGCTGATGACCGAGCAAGCAATTTTATTCACTGAGTCAGTTTTGACGTGGAAGGGCACTGAACAGCTGAAAAATATTTAGAGAAGGTTCCACTTTCAATGTTATTCAGAGTTATCAGTGGTTATTTTGTTATTTTTAAGGCGTGCTTAGATGGAATAGTGTTACCCCTTTGAAAAAGTTAGTAGCACAGAGGAAAATACAGCTATCAAGATTTACATAAAACTAACAGTCATGTTATGCTCAAAAGCTTAAGTTTATTGCTCTCTTTAATGACTATCACCAGTATTTTATAAAAGAATGCCAGTTCTTCCTGCTAGCTTTTTACTGAAGGAAATATTTTAAATACAGCAATAAAATCAAGTGGTTTAAAGATAACACATTTTGCCACACATTCATGCAAACCCTGCAGACAGGATTTTTACAGGTTCATGGATACAGAATAAACACAAAGATGTGTACTGAAATATTGGGAAACTTTCCCCACAGTGATGAAGTTGTAGGCGTAACATTTGAGGCCTTACCCTGCACCTGCTGACGTCAATGGCAAAACATCAGTGGGAGCAGGATCAGCCCTTATTGTTCTGAGAGCTGCTTTACCTTCTCCTGATTAGGAAGTGCAGTAAATTCGCAGAACCTTCTGCACTAATAGAAGCAGTGGGTTTTGGTTATTGTTACAAATAAAGAGAAGCAAAAATACTTTTAGTAGGTCATCAGTGCTTCTATTCACAAAAAACTCATCTTTCATGTTAAGAATTCTGCGTACCTCCATTTTTCTCTGCTCAGTGAAGCACTAAAACGTGTGCTTACCTCTAAGCATTAAACACAAACTGCAGTCTTCCCAGCCTGATTGAAGTCTAAACCAAAAAGCACAGGGAGCAGTCTGTATTACTGCAACGGAAACACTGCTGCCTGGACCAGTGGTTAGAATGGGCTAATGATTGTCTAAATTTGGTTTGAGGGCAAATTTATCACAAAGCAGCCAACAAGTTCAGACTGATTTTTTTTTTTAAATCTGCCTATAGGATTTGCATTAATTTTAATAGGCACTGGACACATGGTTACCCTCAAAGCTTTGAAACGAGTATAAATTAATAGAATACAAGTGATTTTATTATTAGATTTTTAATAAAGATGAACTAAAAAAAATTCCTCACCTGATTTTGGATCTCAGATTTCAGGAGAAATTGTATTCAGATTGTGTTCTATGTAAAAATAGAAATTATTTGCAGAAATACAATCTGTTTGCCAGATGTCTAAGATGCCCAAATGTTGACAAAGAAAAGGTAAAGCGTGAAGCATTTATGTTCAGATTAATGTCTACTCAGATTCACCCAGCTGTCATGATACTGGGGTACACTGCTGGTAAGAATTCGAGGCAAGAATTTGACTCCTGTCATTGAAATATCTTTTCCCCTTTAGTTCTGATAACACTGGTAGTGGACTGCTTTAGAAAAAATGAACAAGCAAACATGATGTGTGAAACATCATTTCAATGTGAATCTACTTGAGTCTTTCAATGCAGAGGCTCAGGTTTACGATACACACAGTATTCGGTAATTTTATATGTAAAAACAATCAGAAAGAGGCAAAAATTTACTTTCAAGCTTAGTCAACATACGGCACATTTCAGCATGACAATTCAAAAAGTTTCACACTGTATTTGGATATATTAGCAATGACCTTTTAAAAAATAGCAAACTGAAGACAGTGGATTTTTTTCTGTTTTTTTTTTTCTTGCTTTTATAACAAATGAAGCTACTATTATTATTTACAGTATAAATAAGCCTTTTTTGGTGAAGATTATGTCCTGTCACGTATGTTTAAGACAAGGCATACCTCAGCTCTTAAATGTCAATGCAAACAAGAGCATAAAAGCAATATCAAAGTAAAATAGTATCTTTCCAGCTAAGACAGCCGGGTTACCATGTGTCTCTTATCAGATCTGAAATATATCTGAACGCAGTCAAAAGTTCTCTTGGCTTTAGCCTTTAGGAATATCATGAACACTTATTCTTCTGCTGCTCTAGAAAGCTGTTTTCCATACAAGCTCATGACATGATGGACAAATTGATACTGTTCACAAGTCTGGATCATTCCTCCCCTGAAAGGCAAGAAGAAAAGGGGAGGGAAACAGCAGTCTTATTACTTGCAAACACAAGAGGAAATAGCAGAGCTAATATAAAGCTTGTGCTCCACACCAAAGGTCTGTTCCAAAGCTTTCTGAAATGAGTGAGAAGTGCCCCTTGATTACAACCAGCTTTAAGGCTGACCTTGAGCTCCATTTTGAAAGTCTCTGCTAAGAAAGGAACAGAAGGTAGTGAGAATAGGAATGGGCTCTACGTTCATTTTCCTTGGCAGAGGCTCTCCTCCAGGAAAGCATCACCATCATCATTTACTCTTATTACCTGAGCACCTGTACTCCAAGAACCGTTCTGTGAAAAGCAATTCCCACCCGAAAGCCCTAGAGAGATAGATGGGAGCAGAGGAATAAAGAGGGGAAGTAGCTTATCCAAGACTTCACAGCTGCACTAGGGACTGAATTTGGGACCAAAGAGGGCCAGGCCAAGCCAGACCAGCCCAGACTACTGATGCAACTTTCCCATTCTGCAGTGAGGACTCTTTCCTCTGTGCCATCCCACATCATGCTTTTGGCAAGTTAACCAGAGGACTAGGGATAGCCAGCAGGATTTTGGAACACACAATGTTACTTTAGAAAGGACAACTCGTATTTGTAACTGAGTTGACTGCTGAGCACACCTTGATAGCAAAAGACAGCACAGTAACCTGTTTTGGTTCAGCTTATTTTTCAGCTTTTACGGTTCTCTTTAAAACTGAAAACCTGAAAGGAAATGCAAGCAGGAGCAAAAGTAGTTTGATTTTCCATGTGTCATTAGCCTGTGTATTTCTGCAAGTAGCATATTAACCAACACATTAGAAGGGGGAGACAGAAATTAAGAAAAACAATCAGGAAGAAGTTGTTCATTTTAAGCAGATTTTACTAACATTTGAAATTTTGCTAAGAGTACCCCATCAAAAATGATATGATCTCTTGATAATCTGTTAAAACAATTAAAACTTGTGTCTGAAGCTCACAAAAAGTGTATGCAGAATTGTGCCAGCACTGGTGCTGGTGCAGAGATCCTGGCAGCACGATGCCAAAAGCAGGCTGAAATGACAAGGGAGTTGAGGAACATGGGAACCCGTGGGTGACTGGAGCCAACCAGACTGTGTCAGTCTGAGGAAGAGCATATGTGGTGCATTCCCCTAGAAAGCTCACCACAGGACATTAATGAATAGTTGCTTCCTCTGAGGCAAATGGGTAGCAGACTGCTAGCACCCTCCTTGGGGACTGCCCTTTTCTATGGGGTCCAGCTTAACCATTATGGGTCACGCCGTAGCCATACCAGTGAGGGGGAGATGAGCGAGCAAGACAACCTTGTCCTTCAGCCCCTTGCACTTATTTTGTTAAGCAGCTGCTTGAAATAACACTTAACAATGAGCAGGGAAGGGCAGGGACCTATTCTCCAACCTTTCATCAACAAGCAAAGGTGAGAAACACATACTGAGTTTCTAAAAAAAAAGTATTTCCTAGCTGAGCATCTCCTCCCCATCTGCTCTACTTAATACAAGCTCACAGTTTGTTCTGAGTCCCTTTGTGCTCCCCACAGCACTGAAATCGATCTATGTCAGCCTGTGACACACAAGGAACATTAGTCATATCTGACAATTTCTCCCCAAGCAATTCCATTCATTAACAGTGGGGTTGCACCCTGAAGTTGTAGCAACAGAAGCACCAGGGTGGCCATTGAGTTTCAGACCACAGGAAATTATTTTCCTTTTTATCCCGTTTCCTGCTATGTGGTGGCTTCCTCCCTCGCCACACATACGCACACCATGACATGTGCTTGCTGTCCAGGCTTTGGCACAGAATTATGATTTCACCCCTATTTGCCACAGAAACCTTTGAAATCTGAGTTGCATTGTGGGCAATGACAGCAAATGTCTCTCAGCACTGTGGGAAGGATGCAGGAATGATTGCTTCCTCTCCTTAGTCATACTAGGTTATTTTAGGACCATCTGTTGGCCACTGATGCAAAGCCCAGTGCACAGAACTTTTTCAAGGGATTTGTGAGGGAATGAAGGGAAAACCACATTTGCTCTCTCCATACCACGTCAACCTCAAACGTGGTTCTCAGGGCTAATGTCAACCTCTCTACTTCTGGGTGAAGCAGGGAGGTGCATTCCTTCACACATCTGCTCTGGTCTGCACCAAGCCTTCTTTCCCTAAGTCCCTGGTGACTCCTTCCCATCCTAGACAGTAATGATCAAGCAAGAGGAGGAGACACAGAGTCTTCCTTCCTATAGCTGCTTGGACACTGTCTCAACCTCTCATGATACTTTTGAAGTCTCCTGGAGATTTTGGGGGTGGTTAGGGAAAATGAGAGTGGGTGGCAGCACGACTTTCAAGAGACTACAAGCTCTATTTTTCAGTTCTTGAAGAAATCATGCTTTTCTGTAGGAAGGATGGTGATCTGCTTTCCATCTTGAGTATTTTACCCCATGACATTTAAATAGCTTTTATCTATCCCATCCCACTCTTGAGAGCTACATGGCAGCTACAGAGGTTCCTGCAGTCTTCCTTCTCCCCTATGGTGTCCTTTAAGTGTGATTTTCCTTCTTCAGAGTCTTAAAGTGACTGCCAGTTCCCCTCCCTTCAAAGCTAGTATTTGCAATTGGCCTGCTGTATCACACACATTTGTAAGCAGGCGCCTTCAACCTTCATTTGTGTGGCAATTTTCCTGTATAACATTAGTCACAGAGACAAGATATTTCACATCCAGACAGATATTTCACTGGACCATGGATAATCAGCACTCACTATTCATATTCTGGTTTTCTTTTTCTCAAGAAGCCTTTCCTTGTCTGGGCTAAAATTCACTGAAATAGCCAAATCTCTAAGCCCCTGCAGGTCCCTGTCTATCAGAGCCTCAGCAGGGCAGCAAGCATTTCATTTTTTGCCTCCCACTGAGCATAATTTCTTCTCTGAAATAAAGTTCAGCGTGGGGTTGAGGTTCTTTTTTTTCCCCTCAGAAAAATCTTTGGTATGTTTTTCGTGACATCTCTTCCCCCGACTACATTTATCATTATCATTAGAGAGAGCACTGAGACATGTTTTGATGGCACTTGAAACCAGTGGGAGAGGAAAAATAACATCTCTGGTACAAAATTCAAGTCTGTTTACTTCATAATCAAACTCAAGGTAGTGTGTTAAGAAATGCTTAACTGGAAACCATTGAATTTGTGGAGGTTTTCACAGCTCCTTTCACATGTCTGCAAACACTCCAGGTTGTGCACTCTCCCTCCCCAAGCAATGTCTCTCCCACCATGCCTCACAGCTCCATATACGAGACCAGTTCATTACTCCTCCTGGGAGGAAAGTGATGAACTGTGGCTCTGAACTTAAATACAGTAGATCTTTGAGCCTTTGCTTCTGTATTAACATGGGGCCAACTCCTCAGCTGGTAAAAGGTCACCCCTTGCTGCATGCAGATGGGCAGCTGTGCAGATTTTGATGCCAGCTGTGAACCTAACTCAGTTCTAGGGCTGTTCATTAAGGTTTGCTGCATTTGCTGCTCAGGCAAAGATTACAAGTCAGAAGAACGTTCTGTCTTGGCCTCCACTTGGGTTTGTTCTTCCCCTCTTCCTATCTGTTTCTCCTTAAGTAAGGGGAAATATTACCATTTTTCTTTTTGTTTTTCTGGAAAGGAAACAGGCTTTCTTACCTGTCTAACCGTAACTGGCAGGCTGTTCGCAAAATGTCAACTATGCCCTCATTCTTCAGCTGTTTACAGCAGATACTTGTGGCAATAAAGCAGCCAGTCCTCCCGATGCCTGCACTAAGGAAGGGAAAAGCAGAGACAGGCAGTGGAGATGTCAGAAGGACTTTGGAACTTTCTTGTCAAACGACTGCCACTAAACCAGCACAGACCCGATCATCCCTTTTGTCCCTCCGACCTTTGCGAGCTGGGTGCTTCCAGATGGAAAGGCATAACCAGGAAAAGATACTAACTTGGGTGGGATGACATGATTAAGTGTGAGCCCCTCACAGCAAAAGGGTGAGCATTGCAGATACAGTGCTAAAAATGGACTACTGGAGACTGTTTGACCCAGTATGTTGATGAACCTCTAAAGTGATGAACCATTGAAAAAAAGCAGTTAAACTGTATTTCTTAGTAAGATTTGGTTTGACGGCAACCCTTGCTTTGAAGGCAAACTTTGCTTTGAAATTCTCAATTCTAACAGCTTCTTTGAAAGTTATTTTCATTCACAGGTAAAATAAAAAAACCCCAACCCTTGGTTCAATAATTAGAGCTAACAGCAGTATAGTAAGTGGGATGCCATTTGCTGATCAGATCTACAATCTAGTAATTTGAATTACAGCAGGATACAACAAATTCACTACCAAATAAATTTTTTAAAATTTTCCTGAACTCCTTTGTATCTGATACACTCCTTGGTTAAGGACCAGAACTGAGTTTGTTTTCAAAGGCACAGTGCTACAGAAGCTGTGAATTCTTCTTATCACCTAACAAATGCTGGAAGCCCTTTGTATGCATGAAATAATTAAGTGACCATACTCAGGAATAATTACTTGACACAACTGAAAGAAATCCTGCTTTCATTTACATTGTGAGAAAATCGTAATGCAAAACCACTGGAAACAAACGTTCAAGCAACACTGGAGTTCATGGTTCACAGCTGCTAACAAATCCTTCATCTTCCACTTAGCCATAACCAAACAGACCACAGCACACAGCTCCTGATACTGTTTCCTGTCCAGAGACCTCAGAGTGTTTTGCAAAGGGAGGGAACAACACCCATTTTTAGATAAAGGAAACAGCACTTGTCCCAGGACAAGCTGCAGGTCTCTCAGTGGCTGAGACAGTGTTATAATCCTTCCAAGACTGCCCAAGGTGGCACATTATCCACACAGAACTTTATAATCCTACCACCATGTCTCTTAGTATTTTTTTTCAAATAAAAATGCCCCATTTCTCCCCAGATTAATACTGTGTCATGGGGATGACAGCATACAAGAGGACAAAACAAATATGCAAAGCAGGAGTGACATGGTAACCAGCAGCAGATACCGTAGTGCTTCAAGGAGCTCCTAGAAAGTCACAAATTTCCAGGGACAAAGAAGGCTTTCTTACAAACCATTTCTTATTTTTATCTGAACTCTCCCCAATTTTTCAACATCTGTTTTAAAACACAAGCAGAAAAAACTGGACACGTGGTATCACACAGCATTTTAATAGTGATTACTCCATAGTAGCTTATAGTCGGATCTTTGATGACACCAGGCTACCAGCCATTTCTGCCAAGAGGCTCTTTAAAAACATTCTCATTGTATAATACCCATTTACTATGGCTTTTGGAGAGCAACCATCTGCTGTTTCCTAGAAAACATTATGCAAAATTAAGCAAAATTCCATACAAAAAATCAATTTGGCAAAATGTATGTTATTGAAATTACGGAAGATTACCCTGGCAAGACAACTGCATCTCTTATCAGGCTTTCTGCTATTTACCTGGAACAACTGTTTTGAGGACAGACTGTAGTTTCCAAGTAATCACATTTAACCTTTCTAAACACTGGCAAAACAGGGCTTCCTTTCAGACCTCTGGAACTTCTCCAATTTTCCAAGAACTGCAATTCATCTATACTAGACGTTAATGGTTTAGAGTGTGTGAACCAACTTTTTTAAAACACTCTTGGATGAAAATCAACCAGCATATCTGATTTAATAGTGGTTGCTGATGCTTAACACGCTCCCTAGTTAGCAGTGCAAAAGAACATACTTCATCATGTCTACAAATGATAAGTACATCATCCCACTTCCTTCTGAGGACAGAAGAGAAGTATCTATCCTCATCTATTTTTATTCTGCTCTGATTGATAATTAGAATTTTCTCATCAGGCATCAAACCACTGTAAAGACTTTTCTCTTTCCACAGAAAAAGTTTTCATCTTTGCCAGGGATTTTTACTGATACTTCAATTGCATATGTTTCCTGACTATTGATTAGTACTTGCTGTAATCAGCTTTTCCACTCTTTCATTTATGTGTTATATTTAAATTATTGTCTTTGGCCTAATAATGATTTATTTAAAAAAAAAGCAAAAAAAAGCAAAGAAGGAATCTACAAAACAGGGAGGTTGATGCTTAAAGCTGAATGCTATTATTTGTCTGCTGGCATGTGTCTTCCTACTCAATTTCACCTGAAGTATGTTAATCTTTGCTAACCTGGCCCTTAAAAGATAATTAAAGGCATATTATTACTGGTAAGGCAAATAAAATGGAATTGTTCTTGCAAGCAACTGAGCCACTGCCAGCTTCTGTGTTCAACTCAGTCTGTATCTGAATGCAACACTTGGTGATAGAAAATCATTGTCATTAAAGCTTTGAAGCTCCAAACATATTTCAGAAGCAGTTGGGCAAGATTTCACACGTGTGACTGATGGCCTATATGGCAGTCTCTGCACTACGCCACTGTATGCAAAGAAGCCCTTAGAATTCAGACACAACATTCATTTACCTGCAGTGAACAATCACTGGGGCATTCTTCTCCTCTGCACTCTGCATGGCCTCTTCCACTTCCAGTACTAGCTGTAACAGAGGAGGGGCCTGGTCTGGTGTCTTCTGGTCTGGCCAAGATGTGTACCAGTAATGTTTCAGGTTTCTGACTTCTTCTCCTTTCTGTAATCCAGTTAAGACAAACACCACAAAATTTTACAAGAACTTATTGTTGTAAATTGATACTGAAACATGGTGTTCCCTTTAAGACTGAGATGATTAAATCAATTTGCTGGAAAGACAACACAGCTGGGCACACAGAGTCCAGGAGATTGCTGCAGAGCACTGATGAGATCTTTTTGATACAGGTAGTGTAGGAACCAACAAGAAGAGGTGACCTTGTATTAAGTACATGGTTGGGCATGTGAAAGTTGGGGGCAGCCTTGGCTGCAGTGAGCAAGAGATTGTTGCAGGATCCTACATGGAAGAAGCAAGGGCAGTAAGTAGGACTGCAAGCCTGAACTTTGGGAGAGGTAACTTTGATTCCTTCAAGGACTTAATTGCAGGAATCTCCTGAGTTAGGGCTCTAGAAGATGGGGGATCCAAGACAGCTCATTATTATTCAAGCATCACTTTCACCAAGCTCAATTTTGGTGCATCCCTCTGGGTACAAACGCATGCAAAGAGGGCAGGAGCTGTGCATGGACGAACAAGAAGGTTCTGGCAAAATTCAAGCACAAGAAGGAAGTTTATGGAATATGGAAAAAGGGACAGGGCACTTGGGAGGAATATAGGAATGCTGTCGAAGTATGCAGAGATGTGACTAAAGGTTAAGGCCCATTTGGAATTAAATCTGGCAAGGGATGTCAAGGACAACAAGAAGGGTTTCTTCAGTTGCATCAGTAGCAAAAGGAAGAGCAGGCAAAGTGTAGGCCTGCTGCTGAATGAGGTGGGAGCCCTGGTGGTGGAGGATACAGAGAAGGCAGAGTTACTGAACGCCTTCTTTGTTTCAGTCTTCATTGCTAACGCTGGCCCTCAGGAATCCCAGACCTTGAAGGCAAGGAATTCTGGAGAAAAATAGAACTTTCCTTTGGTTGATGAACACAGGGTTAGAAAGCGTTTAGGTAAACCTGACACCCACAAATCCATGGGCCCCAACAGGAACTACCCATGAGTGCTGAGGGAGCAGGCAAATGCTACTGCTAAGGCACTCTCCATCATCTTGGAAAGATCAGGGAGAACAGGAGAGGTGCCTGAAGACTGAAGGAAAGCCAATGCCACTCCAGTCTTCAAAGAGAAGGCAAGAAGGAGGACCCAAGGGGCTACACACCAGTCAGACTCAGTTCCGTCCCTGGAAAGGCAATTAAACAGTTCACCCTGGATATCACCTCTAAACATGTAGAGGAAAAGATGGTTGTCTGAAGTATTCAGCATGGATTTACCAAGGGGAAATCACACTTGACCAATCTGAAAGGTTTCTATGATGGCATGACTGGCTGGGTGGATGAGGGGAGAGCAGGGACATTGTCTACCTTGACTTCAGCAGGGCTTTTGATCCTGTCTCCTGTAACTTTCTCAAGAGGTAAGCTCAGGAGGCATAGGTTAGATGAGTGGACAGTGAGGTGGATTGAGAACTGGTTGAACAGGTTCAGAGGGCTGTGGATCAGCAGCAGAGTCCAGTTGAAGGCCTGTAGCCAGTGGCCTTCCCCTGGGATTAGTACTGGGTCCAGCACTGTTCAATTTACTCATCAATGACCTGGATGAAGGGGCAGAGAGTACCCTCAGCACATTTTTTGATGATGATACAAAACTAGGAGGAGTGGCTGACACATCCAAAAGCTGTGCTGCCATTCCATGAGACCCGGGCAGGCTGGAGAGTTGGACAGAGAGGAACTGATGAAGTTCAACACAGGCAAGTGCAGGGTCTGGCACCTGGGGAAGAATAACACCAGTCACCAGTCTGGGGGCTGACCATCTGGAAAGCAGCCTTGTGGAGAAGGACCTGGTGGACAACAAGCTGTCCATGAGCCAGCAGCACCCTTGTGGCTGAGGAGGCCTATGGTATCCTGTGGTGTGTTAAGAAAAGCAGTTGTCAGGTTCCAAGCGGTGATCCTGCCTCTCTGCTCTGCCCTAGAGAGGCCTCACCTGGAGTGCTCTGTACAGTTTTGGGCTCCCCAGCTCAAGAGAGACAAGGCACTACTGGAGAGGGTCCAGTGGAGGGCCACAAAGATGCTTAGGGCACTGGAGCACCTCACTCAGAGGGAGCGGGGCCTTTTTAACCTAGAGGAGAGGTTAAAGAGAGGGGACCTTATCAAAGTCTGTAAGTATCTGAAGGGAGAGTGTCAAGAGGATGGGGCAAGGCCCTTTTCAGTAGTGCCTGGCTACAGGACAAGGGCATTGGGCACAAACTGAGATACAGAAAGTTCCATTTGAATATGAGGAAAAATTTTTTGAGGGTGACACAGCACCGTAACAGGCTGCACAGAGTGGTTGTGGAGTCTCCTCTGAGATATTCAAAACTCACCTGGACACAATCCCATGAAACCTGCTTTAGGGGAACTTGCTTTAGCAGGCAGGATGGACCAGATGATCTCCAGGGGTCCCTTCCAACCCCAACCATTATGTGAATGCTAAATGGAACAGAAATCCAAATGGGAAGCCACACAACACAGAAATCTGGATTTCAAATATCATGACTGCACTTCAGTAAACTGCTTTACAAAAAAAAACCAAACCAACAAAACCAAAAAATTCCTCCCCCAGCAAAGTATTCTGCTCTTTTAGTGCCAAGAGCTGTGTGCAAAACACTCCAGGCAGTCTGTTCCCTCTTGACAGATTCATTCAGCAAAGCCAGAGCTGTGCTTGTGACATAATTGCTTTCATAATGTATTTGACAGACAGAGAGCCAGGAGCCATATCTCTGTCTCTGATAGCTAGATAAATAGATGAGGGAGAGAGATGGGAGCTTATTTTTCTATTTCTTCTGACAGACAGACTTATATCGGTCTCCTGTCAATTCTACTCTTCTCTTAGACATGGTGAGAAATTCAGAGGCAGTACGGAAGGTGGGAATTGTATCTAGCTGCAGTCCAGGTCTTTTTGAGAGACACAAATTCTGATTCTCTGTCTCAGCATGATTATGAATATAGCAAATGTGCTGTTTCCTTTTCGGAGTGCCAAGTAGCACTGTGAGCTTCTGATTTTGTGTGTTCAAAGTGATATCCTTCTGTCTGATTCCTAAAGGTGCAAAATAGTAACGTGGTGCTCAGGGAACTGGTCTTACCCTTGCAGCCATTGCACAAGCCAGCTGGCACAGGGCAAAGTAAATGTTTTCAAAGGGTCCAAGAACAGAAGTGTTAGCTTCCACAACTCTCCCTTCAACACATGGCTGGCTGAGTTGAAGAGAAAAAAAAAAAAGACAAATTTCACTCCTTCTAAAGAAGAAGGCACAAAAATCTGCAAATAGTTTGACATCTATACTCCCAAGTCCCTCCCTATGCTTGTCAGTCACTGGATGCTAAGAGTGCTCTGTGGTTGTGCCATTTTCCATCCTTCTCTTTGGATGATAGAGCTTTTGCACAGCTTCACAGCGAACTAGATTGGGAAAGCAATCGCGTTACATCTTTCTCCTTTTCTGCAATGGATTAATTTTCAGATGGATCAATCAGTCTCTCCCTTTGGCTTAGCATGCAGTCACAAACACTTGTGAGGGCACATGCAAGATGGACAAGGGTCCGAACAAGAGAGCTGGACAAAGGGAGGCCCGGCTTCATTGAGATGCTGTTCCATCTTAGACTGGGTTTAAAGTGCTCACTGAAGTGTAGCCATAGGATCCTTAAGGCTGTGTCTAGCTTACTTCAGGAAGAGAGAGTCTTACTATCACAGCACAGAGTCTGGCCTTAGGTTATTTACCCTAGGGAGAAAATACTTGGTTTAAGACAGCATAACTAGTTGTCATGAATAGCACTCAAGCTCACTACAGTAAATCCAATCAACACTGCTCTGAAATGCAGTTGCTTTTGAATGTGTGACTATGTGTGAGTCACAGAAGTTATGAACACCCAATTCTTAACTCAGTTGTGAAAAATGATAATAAAATGTTTTCAATAACAGTGAGAGAAAAGTAAAAGTCATCTGAAGAAAAACATGAATCACTACCTCAATCAGTTAGCTGACAGCAACAAAAGACAGACAAAGTTCTACTGATGAACTCTGGATGCCTTTAGTTTTGTCTATGGCGTTAAAAGTTTTACACTTCTGCTTAGAGAATCCTGACTTCTGTGGTTCTGTAGACTTCTGCTTTGACTTGAACAAAATATTCTCTATTGATGGTTCCTTGAGATTGAGAAGACTTGGGAACAGCTAGGAGGAAGCAAGATTTAATTGACAGTTTGAAGTCTACCATCACGTATGCTGTAGCTGAGATCATGACTCAGTGACTAGACACTGGCAGCTTTCTCTGAGAAAGGAAAACAAGCCTTCCCTATAGCCTGAGGTTTTTCTAAGTTCGCAAAACTTGCCAAATCTTGTCCCCTATACTGAGAGAAAAATGACAGTGTGCTCTGTAAAGCATGCAGTAATTATATATTTCTGATCACTCCTGTTTAAGGGCAAACTGAAGTCAATTCATGGCTTCTCCAGTTTTCACTACCAAGTCATTTAATATATGGATGGTTCAGAGCTGCTGCTCCACTATTGCTATTAAATGACAAACGTACAGCTTCTAGGGAATGGTAACTTAACAATGGAATCTTTATTTCATCTTTGGAACTCAGCAGTTCACATCCTGACATTTGGGGGTGGGGGAAAGAGACACTGCCCCACTAGTACTGAAAACAAAACCATTGTCTAACTGAAAAGCAAAACCAGATGAGCCGCAAGTCTGCAACATGTAAATATTCTTCACTTCCCACTTGTCAGGGAGTGTGATTTTCTCCTTGCTGCCTTCGCCAAAAGCATGAGTGACAGACTTTCTACACTCTGAATCCAGACATGGGATGTCATATGCTGGCTTTCTGCCCATTAGCATATGGCTGAAGAGACTTGAAACTGGTTGGATAAAAGGAGAGTTTTTTCAGCCCGGAAAGAAATTGTCATGTTATACTGAGGTCGGGGTAGATCTGGCAGATGAAAGATGTATGAAGTTTATGTAAACAGACTGTTACTGAAACACGTAGCTTGATGTTCTAGAACTTAGCAATGGAAAGAATTGTAAAATAGGACTCTGGTACTTTAGATTAAGTAGTATCCAAGTACTTAAAAAATTACAGCAGTGCTAAAACTTTCTATCCACAAGATGATAGAATGGTTACTGGTATATAAAACTTGCAAAGTAAGAAGCTCTCTGTGAGCTGACATTTGATTCTAAATGATCAATGAACCCGGAGGACAAAGGCACAGAATGAGTCACTGGTTTCTTACCCAGTGAACCCCATACTACAGCTGGTCTGGTGGCTTTCAGACTGTACATATGCAGCCTAAACCTCTGACTGCTTATTTTCCTGTAGCCTTCATGCTGGTGAGCTGGGCAAAGCTACAACGACTTCAGTAACGAAAACTGGTATTTGTACAGCAGTACACTGTGCAGAAGCTTTCCACACAACTCCCCCTGCACATCTGCATTTATAGGTTTAGACAGCTAAGCTACTGTAAGTACACTGGAATGATTTACCTTTAGGGTGATGAGCCTTAAACGGTAATCGTCTGCTTGTATGACTCTGTTAACTGTGATTTCTATTCCTTCATAGGTGACCTGTTCCTCTGGCCAATATTCTGTGCATTTCTGTGTGCAATATAAAACAAATCCAGTTAAGCAGGTATCGAGGGAGGTTTGGTTTTTTTCTCCTCTGAAATTGAATATGGCACATGCATAGACGAGTATGAATAAATTTTGTTTCTATAATAAGTACAAGCTTTCACATACTAAACAGGGACCACATTTCAGCTGATTTTTACTGCATCCATAATAGCCTGATTGCTTGATTAAAAATGCACAAATCAAGTAATTACTAACCAATGCTTTTAAATACACACATCTTTATTTATCTTTATGCAACTGATGTGCATTTTGAAGGTTCATTAGAGAGGCTGGTGGCAATGTGCTCATGTTTTAAATTAATTCTTTTCTTAAGATAATAATGATTAGTATAATATACACTAGTTTCCAATATATCTGTGCTGCATATATACTGATGTAGGAACAAAAAATATAGCTTTTCTATTTTTTATAAAGGCTCAATGCTCTCTGAATATAAAATGATCATTTGCATATGTTTTTGCACAAAATAACATGACTAGGGATGTTTGGGGAAATCGATTATGTACCAAAATCCGCTTAAAATTGTCAGTGAGAATCTTTCAAAGCTAGGAAACTAAAAGGCAGCAAAAGCTGTGAGAGAGATTGGACTACTAAATTTGATTTTGCCAAAAACCAGTAAGAGATGCAGCCAGAACAACCTGACTCTTAGAAACACAGAAACTATAGTCCATTTTCAGATCTACTTTGTGCACTGATACACCAGAGATGAGCCAGTGAAAATTTGTAAGCACTCCTATAAGCTGTTGATTATCATACAGAAATCAGGTACTTTCTCAATGAAATGTGCATATAGACATCAAATCATAATAAATGCCAGATAAAGCAGCAACAACTCTACCGATTAAAGATATTCAACCTTAGCAGTTAAGGGGTACTACTGCTTTTGATTCCATTAGAGAACTTCAAAGGCTGCCTGCAAATAGAGCTGGGTTAGGAGAGGTTTCAGGTTAACTGGGAGAGGAAAACAACAAAACCAACAGTAGGAGAAGTCAGATAGCAAAATAGGACCTACAGTAAACTGAACTTAAAGAGAAGCCCACATCTTCTCTGAGCCTGAAGAATTTAATGCTGCCTCTGATTGCACAGGCCACTGAACTAGGCCTCTGAAGGAGGGCTAGAAAAGACTCGTTTTGTATGCAGTTTCTCTAAACTAATCAATATGCAAAGGCAGAGACAGGCATTTCAAGATGGTGCACAAATTAGTTCATGGGCAAGGAATGACATGAATGAGACAGAGTCTGAGAAAAAGGCTCCCTTGTGATAATGCACGAAGCTATTTCACTATCACAAGAGAGCAGGTATCTGCTATTCAACAAACCTCAGGAAAGATGATGCTTGTAAGATTCCTCTTTTACACAGCTGTACACAATCCTGAAGGAAACAAGTTGAATCATTTTGCTCTCCCCCACCAAATGTAATTCCACTTGAAGAGAAAGACTAACAACAGGAAAGTACCTAGCAAAGTTACTGAGTCAAAATTTTTGTGTGGGAGAATCAGTGTTGTTCCATCTGCACAGTACATCAGTTAATAACCCACTGGGAGTGTGGCCCACTGTGTCTCTGTAAAGTTATTTATGCAGATTGTGTTTTTTCTTCCTCTACTCATGAACTGCAGAGTCCACTGCAAAAATTGTCAAGAGCGCTACCAGCTATCAATAGCACAGACATTGCTCTGCTTCAAGGAGTGGAGTAAGATTGACCACTCATTTCTGTGGGCTGTCTGTCAATTCAGATTACAAGTGACAAAGGGCTGAGGTGCAGAGCTTTTAATACTCACATTAGTGAAGTCATGGCACTGAGGAGAAATACAAAGCCTCTCTTACTAGCATCACTGCTGAACAAAACTTCTGGGCTTGAATCTATGTATTTTGAGTCCTGTTATTCATATATTAATATATGTGTTGCAGATGAACAGAGTGAATATAGAAGATGTTTACATGAAAGGACCCTGTATTTGTGGCTGAGATTCCTGACACCATTACATTTTTGACACAAAATGTATCAGAAGAGACTCAGCAGCTCTGTTGTGATATACAGGCTGCAGCAAGCTCAGTTCTATAGTGCATCAGCACTGCAATGCACTGCTTCCCATGACTGACAAGAGGGGTGAAACACTTGGTCAGTGCGGGTAAGAGGCAATTCAGACATAAAGGTTATTTTGCATACCTGTTATACAATCTTGCTATGAAAACTATAGTGGAAGAACATATCACCAGATATGTCATGAAGGATCAGTATTTCTTCTGCATCTTCTTTAAACCTCAAAGTCCTCAAAAGATTTTGGTGCACTGACTGTGTCATGGCATTTTAATATTGTATGTGCCAGAAACTGGCAACTTTGATTAATGAGCCAGTTATTGCTTCAGCGCTGCTGCTCAGATACAGGCAGATGCAAGTTTCAAGCATTAGTGAAAACAGAGCATTTAGATCAGCAACATACTCTGCCGTTCATCAGCGCTGCCTTGACAGGAGGTGTCCAACGGGCCAGCTATAATAACTGACCATTTTTAACTTGCAAAGCGTGATAATTCTGTGTCAGTCTTGTTCATGCCGTTTTTTCAATGGAGTTCAAGGTTAAATTTATCTACTTTGTAACTATGGAAAGCTAAAGGTTTGGCACATGCATGATTATGGACACTAAGCTTCGAGCTAGCAGATAAGCCATTATAACTCTGTCTGTATGCTGGATGTATGCTCATATTCTTTGGCTTCTAAGCATCTAAAGCTTCTTCTCCAAAGGAAAATCTCTCACCTAAATTACTAATCTCTTCTCAAGGACAAGCCTGACATACACGGCTGCTGCAGCTTAAGAAACAACGTTTTGTTATCTCCACTCAACCTTGCTGCTAGCGGTGAGGGAGGATGCAGAGCCCAGCACGTGCTCAGACCACATTCTCACATCCTACACTGCCAGTAAAGGCAGATGTGAGCTCAGCTACCCGTCTGGGAGCTGAAGCCCAGGCACAAAGTTCTTGCAACTCTACTATGGGGGAAAAATTTCAGCAGGTAAGTAAAGAACAGCTGGAGGGCTGCAGTATTATAAATGGCAAAAAAAAAAAAATAAATTTTAGGTGGATTAGCAGAAACACCACAACAGTTTAATTTCTGGAAGCAGCTGGCAAATAGAAAATTTCAACATCTGAATTTCAGTATTTCATACGCATTCCCTAGACACATTCAGGGAAAAGTCCTCAATATCCAAGTCAGTTCTAGTTGTTGATTAACATACAGAAATAATGTACTTCCTCAATGAAATGTGCATAAAGACACCAAATCATAATAAATGCCAGATAAGGCAGCAACAACTCTACTGATTAAATATATTCAACCTTAGTAGTTATGGGCTACTATTGCTTTTGATTCCTTTACAGAGAACTTCAAAGGCTGCCTGCAAATAGAGCTGAGTTAGGAGAGGTTTCAGGTCGGCTGGAAGAGGAAAATGGCAAAACCAACAGTAGAAGTCAGACAACAAAACAGGACTTCAAGTAAACTGAACTGAAAGAGAAGCCCACATCTTCTCTGAGCCTGAAGAATTTAATGCTGCCTCTGATTGCACAGGCCACTGAACTAACTTCTGTTTGCTGTCTTAGTGTCTATGCCGAAAATATCTGCTGGAGTACAGATAAAAATACAGACTGGATGTAACAGCATTACCTCATTCATCTCTTCTATATTGGTAATCATGACAATGATGGGGGAACGCTCCTGCCACACCATTCTCCAGAAGTCAGTGACAGTATTCACTATCGGTCCCTGAGTAGCAATATATATCTTTTCCTCTCCTCCATAGCCCTGCCAACAAAACAACAAGAGATCAGTTTTAACAGGGATGTCCACCACAACCTTGAAGGTTCACCCTTTAAAACAGAGAGCTATCCTGGTTGAAATGCTGACTCCATGGCACGAGCTTTCCTCTCTTTCTCCTGCGCACGTGTACAAGGAGCAAAGGCGCAGTGTGGACTCACGTAATTCCAGCAAAGAGTGTCCAACAGCCTTGAGGTGACTCTGGCTAGGTCATGAGCCTTATTCAGGCTGATTGTCCAGTGCCTTGGTTAGGCCAGCTGGCAAGGAATTTGCATCAAGAACTGCAGAAGTATGTTTCTGTCTGGTCTGAATCTGTACAGGTGCACTTTGAGATTTGGGTTTCAGCTAATGTAAGCAGGAGAGAAGAGCAATCAGATCAGCTAGGATGCCTTTAAAAGTCAGTGTATGTTGCAATTCTGTTTACATTAACAGTGGCTGATAGAGGCTGGGCAGACACACTGGGCTACAGAGCTCTTACCCTGATGTAGTTAGCATTGATGTAAGAGCTGAGGGGGTCGTCCTGATCAGCTGAGGTAAGGCACACTCTGCTGTGAGGATCTGAAAGGTGTAAGGAGATAAGGAATAGTTTATCAGTAGCTCAGAGGAAAGAGACACACAAGATTATTTTGTACAGCGAGACATTTACATGCATTTGTGGCCATCACAGCAGATGTGAGTGGCCTTGGAAAACCCCCATGTTTAAAAGTTATCATTAAAAAAGGGAAAGGATGGTTGAGGCAATTTGCAGCCTTCTGACAGTTTCACCCACTCTCTGAAGCCTGCCTTAATTGGTCCTGTTGCAGAATCAGTGTCTCAGCATGACTCTGGAAAAGCAGTTTTCTGCTCCAGGAAATTATTTCTCAATCTGTTAGGTCAACAGACTCATTCTGGCTTCAAAGACATTAGAATATTGTTTGTGAAATGACAGCAAACAGCTTTTCTCCCAAAACATAAACATGCATTTCTTGCACCCAGGCAAGCCAGATGACAATAACTCTTTCCCTGTTTCATCTTGCAATGAACCAAATTCCAAGATGTGCTATTAACAAATATAATGGTTTTAGAGAAATTAAAGAATATTAACAGTCTCTTGCATTTTAAGTCTCTTCAGTACTTGAGTCTCCTTCATTGAGGATGCTTATGAAGCATTATTCTTGTTCTAATAAGATGACAAAAGAAAACATTATTCCACTTAAGAAGTTCAGTCCAATTCCCACTGAAGTCAATGGCTGTTTCACTGATCTTAATGGGAACTGGCACAGGCCCACGTTCATCCACTTTGACCAGTGCTACCCAGTTTGTTACCATTGACATGAAACATTCTCCTGACAGAGGCCTCAGTAAACAGTGTATATCACCAAGATAATACTAAAAACAAACCACAGGTGCCTTTTTCATTAAAAAATTCAGCTAGCTTAGAAAGCAGAATAAAATAAAACCTATGCAAAAATTGTGCTTTACCCAGTATCATATTAAGGACTAAGCACACAGTAATTTTTACAGTACTACAAACACAGACGCAGCATGAAATGCTGTCCTCAGACAGATCAGATTCATGCTTACTGGGATCCTTGGCTTTGAAGCATAAGGAGAATGTTTAGGTCTCCCTGCTACCCCTCTTTACTGCCAGCACCAAGCCCTGTGAAATGGAGGCAGTGGGATAAGAGTGAGTACTCAGCCCTCTCCTTTCCAGCAATATCAAGCCATCCTGTGGCCACAGCCAGGGACAAAGTTGCTAAAAGTTCATTCAGAAAAAAACCTCAGACCATAGTAAGGCCAGAATAAGGTTGTTAACCTTTAGAAAGGTGGTTGGGTAGAAACCAGTTATCTGAGATGAAGTGGTCAAAGTGACAATAGTGGCTGCTAGCAGATACCCATATGGCTGAGATTAAGAGATACCAAATTCAGAATATGTAGATCACTTAGAGGTCTGGCACCTTGGGCATCTGAAATCAATATCCACTTTTACAATCTTCCCATTCCAGAAAACCAGCGAATTAATACTTGAACGAATCACCTCAGCCATTAGCACAGCAATAGTGAAAGGCAGTTAAATGCTTTTACACTTCTGATCTGAGGTACAGTACCAAGTCATCAAAAGAATTGCACACATTGGGCTGCAGCTGCTGGAGTTTTAAGACATTAAAGAAATCTCTTTTGAAACCATTTCCAATCCAGATTCATTGACTGTTAGGTATAGCTGAGGACAGTTTTGACTTCACTGCACTTATATTTGCTAACCTGACCCTGAACCTTTTGGATTTTGCAAAAGACTACTGTGGATGGTGGTACCATCTTCCAACAGCAGCTTAGTGCAAAAAAAAAAAAAAAAAAAGAGGCATGACATCGAGTCGTATCATTTTTCAAAGTATCTTAAAGTATGAGAGAGGGCAAAATGATGACACTTGCAAACATTTGTACCAAAATGTTTCTCAAAACTACTACTCCTGCCTACAAATAAAACTAGTGTAATAGAAAAGAAAAATACTTTTCTGTGTCATCTTAATGCCATCAGGCCAGTTCCTAATATTCTCAGTCTGCATTTGAAAAAACATCAGTCAGGAAAATAACGCTGCTAGAATTTGGTCTTTCAAAAGAAATTTAATCAAAGAAATCACTAAGTAATATCTGAATAAACACACCAAGTTCTTGGGTACAACTTTTAAGCAGCACCAAATGATGCAACTCTAATAACTATAAAACCTATGTTTCACTGAGGATCAGCAGCATTTTGGTTCTTCATGCTCTGTACCTCTTTGGAAATTTGATTTATGCTTTGAAGCCATGCTGCTGCTCCATAAACATGGCTTTTGGACAATACATTGTGGTGACAGTACACTTCATGCACTCTGGAAAGGAAAATGCAAAGCCCTCCGGCATGTGGAATAAATCACCCTGCCTCAGTGACTTAAAAAGCAGAAACTTACTTGGGAGAATTGTTTTGTAGCGATTCTTACGCACTAAGCCTGGAATATCATATTCCTTTGGATCAACAAAGTTCATTGGAATTTCCTGTTAAAAAAAAAGAAAAACAAGAAACCCACGAAAACATAAGAGACAGTAGGTAGTATTATTAGATTCACAGGAGGAATAAAAACCCCAAGCCCATTATGTCCTCCCTGCGAGGGAGGCATAGTGATGAAGTCAGATGGGACATATTGTACAGTACTTCTAGCAACTTACCACCAAAGTATGATTGATGTTTCCTTTTACTGTCACTAGCTTTCTTTTCTGAAATCCTTCATGTGAAAACGCTCCTAGTGACTAATTCATTGAGTAACACGCATGACATGTTCACTCCTAATATTATTAGAACTGAATTGCAAGTGTAGGCACAGAGCGATGCAAGAGTGGAAAGCAAGACACTGCTCCAAGAGGATGGACCTCAGCACCATCCTTTCTGACTCACATTGCTTCCTCTCTGAGGGTGGAAGTTAATAATTTGCTAGGGACTTGCACCAGCAACAAAGTATGACACACATTATGACAGGCTGGCGTGCTGACCTGACTCCATGGAGCTGGGGGAGCGTCACTGCTTTGCTCATTGTGCTGTCAAGCTCCATGGAAAAGGAGAGCAAAGGGGTATTCGGGGATTGCCTGTGCTCTACGTTGCTGATGCAGAGAACACCAGAAGATGGAGGGGCTTCCTATTCTCCACTGCTCATCCCCTGCAATAAGCAGCCAATGCCAGGCAGGAACAAACAGGAACCTTCTGCCAGCTGGAGTCAGTAGGCAGGCGAAGAGAAGGGATGTGTTAACGAGGCTCAGCAGAGATACAGCTCATGGGAACTGGGAGGCAGAGCTGGTCATCCCAGCTGCTGCACACTGGATTTGAGAGACCACTACAGGAGAGACTGGTAACAGGCTTGAGTAAGAGAAGACACATTTTGAGACAAAATCAAGATGAGCAGAGCTATGGGCTATAGAAACATAGAATCATTAAGGCTGAAAAAGACCTCTAAGGTCATTGAGACCAACCTTTCAGCTAGCAACTCCAGGTTCACTGCTAAGCCGTGTCCCTAAGTGCCACATCCACATGTTTATGGACACTTTCAGGGACGGTGATTCCACCACTTCCTTGGGCAGCCTGTTCCAGTGCTTCACCCTTTCAGTGAATTATTTTTTCCTAATATCCAGTCTAAACCTGCCCTAGAACAACTAGAGGTCAATTCTGGAACCGTAGAAGACTATCTGCACTCTATCTCTTACAAAGCAATGAGCATACTGTTGGCTTTAACCAGAGGCAAATAAGGACACAAACATTTTGTTGAAGTCATTTCCTATCAATTTGGAGAACTGCATAGGAACAAAATCTTCATATTTTTCTCAATTGTTCCTTGGTATTTAGTCAACCCAAACTCTTCCTGAGCCAAGCTCCATGGACTGTTTTTGGGTCTTAAGTCATTCACCGTACTAGCCAATTCTTGGTGAATCAACAGGACTACTCTCTGAGTAAAAATTTTAAATCTTGTAAGAATTTTAGGATTTAGCCTTGCAAATTTCCTCTCTGACTTTTCTTCCAAAATGAAACAGCTGCTTGCCTCATCTGGGATCGGGACTTTGAAAACCAAGTAGGTTAGACAGAGTGAAAATACATGATGAACAGCTAGCTGGTGGTAACTCTTTAATAAAAAAAGGAACTAGTTTACAATTTTTAATTACAGAAATGACATTTTGATTGCACAGAGTTTTGTACTCGTTCAGTTTTCATTAAAGAATGAAAATAGCTTGGGATGGCTTGGCTGCTGAATGATTCTATGAACACCAGGAAACCTAATTCAAAATCTCTCAGAGAAATGAAGTGTATTTTTTTCCTACTTCAAACATTATTTTCTTTGCTTGAAAGCTACAGTGTAGCTCAGAGACTGATTAAACTGTATGTGGACTAGTTTAACAGTCAGTTCAGACACCAAGTGAACATTCCCTCCCTAAAAGAGCAATAGATGCTTTACTTTAAAAGAAACAGGGCTTTGCCTACACAAAAGCTGCTTTCCTTCAACTTGTACTGCACTAAGTGTTTTAAGGACCACAGATACCTCGTGATCTGTTTTAAAACAGAAGCCCAGACTATCCCCCTGTTCTTGTAAAGTGAAAAAAACCCTGAAACTGCACGAGGAGGGAGGACAGCAAGTGATAATCAGAGTGTTAAGTCTTTTCCTTTCAGACACTTAGAGGTCATGAAGAGGACAGGCTGAAAAACATAATCTTCTTCCTGCTCTGCTGATATTTCATGCTTAAGAGAATATTTGACATGGCAGTATTAAATTCAGTAGCTCTTGATCACGTACCCTGCAACACCTCAGCATGTGAAGTCTGCGCCCTGGTTACCTCCCATCGTGAGCAGGAATCTGCAGCCCTGACTAATACACATAATGCAGCCACTGCACCATTTTGTATACTATTTTTTTTTGTCAGGTATGATAAACATGACAAACCTGACAATACCTATCACATGGACTCAACCAATTAGGGAAGAAACTAAATAACATGCAAAGATTTAAAAAGCCAGGGTACTCACTACACCAAAATGTATCTGACCTTTATACTAAACTATTTAGAAACCCAATTTGCAACTGCTTGCTTCATCTGTGTAGGTATATTTTTCCAAAATGAGGCAAAGAATCTTTCTGCCAAAGTATTAGTAGATACAGTGAGCCAAGGAAACATTTTCAGAATCCTAAAAGCAACTGACAGAGAAGCTTACAACTAGTAAATTCTTTTTGTGCAGAAAAAAGCCCCCAGTAATACATACTTTCTATAGCTCCTGCTGGATGACAGAGCCACACTGTGTTTCAGGTAACCAGAGAACATTTAGATTTGGAAAGTAGCTCCACATTAAGCATTCAACAGCAAAGAGGGTGGATTAGGACTAATTTCATCCCTAGGGCAACTTCAGACACATTTCAAGAAGTTATGCCTATCGGAAATGAGGCTTTTTTTCTGTACTTTAGTGATTTTTTTTTTGTTAAAAATGTAATATATGCCAGCAAGGGATGACAAATTTGGGAATTGCATTAAATGCTTCACTGACAGAAGTGGAGTTTGCATGTACTACTTTTAGACTGGCGGAAAATAATACCAAGGTCTTCTATGGAGAGACAACATCCCATTTATACTGATTCTCCTAGAAGAGAGAGGTCAGACACTCACAAAGAACTCTGCCTGGAGTATGAAAGGATCCAGTGCCTTCTTGTGCAGCTCCTCCTCAGTAAGGATGTTCGATGCTGTCTGGAGGTATTCTCGGGCTGACTGTTCCCGTGGGGACATGACATAGCCAAAGCCTTGCTCAGAACAGCCTGGGGTGCACATGTCCAGTGTGAGTGAAACATTTGAACCTCTCCTGCAAAACAGAGTGGTCAAAGTTTGCTTACAACAGACCCATCACCGTTAGCAATGACAGATGAACAACTTCAGAAAGCCACCCAGCTGGTTCCGCGGGGACATTTTGGTCACTACCTGTAAGAAAATGGGTGATGCTTCTTGAGGAGACAAGACCAAAAGATTATTTTGTACCCTGAAACATCACCAGGGTAACATCGTGGGATAAACTACCAGTTCAACATTATTAAAGAGAAGAAAAGCCAACCACAGCAGCGAATAGTTTTTCTATCTGAAAAATGTTCTTTCCACAACTGTACATCATGAGAAGGGTAAAATGAAGGTCCCAGCATTTTACAGTTACATTAAAAACAGAGATACTGTTTGGTGTAGAATTTTTAGTGGCTTTACTGTAATTAGCCACACAACAAAGAAATCAAAATGCCTATTATTGAATAGAGTTTTAAAGCATTTTCCAGCTTCTGTTAATCTCACATATGATAGACAAAAGTAAGATTCAAAAGCCATCAGCGAATCTATATTTAAGTATCTTTAACATAATAATAAAGCCACATAATATGATGATTACTAGGTAAAGGTTCTATACATCCACACAGTAACCTATTTTTGATGAATCTCAACTCAAAAAATCTAGTTAGAAGGTGTGTGCAGGAGCTATTAAAAACCATGTAAGCATGCAGGCACGACTAGCTTCCAAAGAGGACAGAAGTTGTTACTTGGATCACAGCCCTTTCCTGAACTCAGGAGTTTGTCCAAAAGAATTTGCAGCTGGCCTCCTGCTATGATTCACAGCCATGGGGAAATGCCACTAGTGGCAGACATGGAATCTTTAGTGACACCTTTCGAAGGATTTTGACCATACCCTCCTCCTGTGTGCTGTTAAACAGCTACCACATTTCTCCCTCAAAACAGATGCATTTGACAATGATTGCATTTGGTTCTTTCAAGGTAGAAGAGGCTACCTACATTAATAGTTCTTCAGCGTGAGGAAATGAGATTACTTCTTCTTCAGCAGCGTTCAGTAGTGTTTGAATTTAGCTTCTGACCACCCTTTTAATTGCATAGGTGGCTAAAGAATGATAGGCAGGTAAGACAAGAGAACCAGAATGGCTGCCAAAGAGGCATAGGTGGGTAGTTTAACACAACACCAAACAAAGGAAAAGTGATCAACATGTAATGTAAATGAAGTCTGTCAGGGCACAGCTCAAACCTGAAATGATGTCTGTCTTCTCAAGGACATGTGTATGTTGAAAACAAGTTTATATCTTAAGTGTTCACTTTGTAGCTAGTTTGAGAACTTCAAGCAATTGCTTTCATTCTTCCACTTCCAGTTATTTGACAGGTTTTTCCTTGTAATTCATTACTTTAACCAATTAATTATTCCCCAGTGATACACCACAATTCTCTTGATACAGTGAGCATCTTTCGTGTAGGCTAGCAGTAACCTGAGGAGAAATGTCACATCTTTAAAGTGACAGAAATGGAATGAAATCAGGGATAGTGAAGAACACAAATGACTCACGTATTTCAAGCCCCATCTTGCCTATAATGAAAAACCAACAAAACTCTCTGATAGCAGCAGCTTCAGGTACAAGTCCCAGAGGTTACTGTGATCTCATATAAAGGTAGAATAAAACAATAAAAGGTATAAGATTTTAGGATGATGTTATAACAAGCCATTAAGTGAGAAAAAACATTCTAACCTCAAAGAGCGTGGATTGAAAACCTCTTCTCTAACACTCCTTTTTACTGTGTCCTAAGGTGCTTTGGAAAGTCAGCATTGTATTCTTAAACTCTAAGTTCTGTCCTTTTTTTTAAGCTTTAGAGATGAGAATTAACTATGGTTAGCACTCCAATTAAGCTTGAAAACTGAGAAATAAAGAAAGGTGGCACTTTGCTATGCTGGACCCTTCAGTAACTTCATTCTTATTCATAACATCATCACTTTTGCAGAATTTTCTTCACAGAAATTCGAACAAGACCTTTGCTCTGTTTCACTAAGACAACGGAAAGGACACAAAACAGAAAAAGATTTTCCTTTTATCTTGAAACTGCCCTTTCCCAGCTGTGAATCTCTCTGAGATGCTCCTGACTTGCCTGAGAAACTCCTCTTTTCAAGTTGCCCTTATGGTTCAAGTAGTGAACACCAGCTCATCCCAAAGTTTCACTACTGGGTTCATTTGAATCAAATTCATTTACTTCTGGATGAACTCTTTTATATGAGAAACACTGAAGACTACCACTTTTTCTATGGTTTTCTTTTGGAGGAAAGACTAGTCCTCCAGCATGAGCGACAGGGGAAAAAAAGTATCAACAAGACCCACCTCTTTCAGAGGTAAAAAATTTCACCACACTATAGTGGATTTCATGGTATGCAGTTGGTGTCTTGATGAATGGTGAGAGACTGATCAAACACAAATAGATGCATTCAATGGGAAGAAATGATGCTTTAGAACAGCACTTGTTGACAGCTGTCCAGAAACTGTGTGTTGTTTAGCTAACACTCTTGTATTTATGACTGGACTGAAAACAGGACAGGAAATAAAGCAGGTGCTTGACTTTAAAAAACCCACATTTTGAAGGGACATTCACAAAGGCAATAAAGCTTCCTACTAGGCACAGAACTCCTAAACCCACCAAAAGTCTGGGAGCAGACTTTTCCCTGTTAGTCACATCTACCCTACCTTTCTTGCAAGCCCACGGATTTAACCGTCAGAGTAGCTGGGTCTGTCTCTGCTTTAATGTCCATCACGCAGTCAAAGACTGGAGTCTCTGGTACAGGATCCAAATCTAGGAAGTCATCCTCATTTTTATCCTCTGTCCACTCTGAGTACGTGAAGGAAGGCTGCCGGCTCACAGATTGGCGTCTGTCCTCTTGCAGCGGAAAGGGGGGGTCTGGCTGGGCTCTGAGTCGGTGCCAAAACTGGAGAAAAAAAACATTTTTAAAAGTTTCTGCTTGTAGCCAGCCCTTCCATACAGCCGAGGGCATGGGTCTTTGGGGCAGCATCCCAGGCCTCTGTATTAGAATTGGAGAGTACTGCAGAGAGCAGGAATGTTCCATGCAGGAGCAGCTTTGTGGTGCATGTTACAAGGATTCACATCTACCCATTCAAACCTGCTTTCAGCCACAGAGGTTTCCACAGAGCTGGCCAGGCTTAACTCTGGGATACAGTGGAAGTGGAATGTGCTTGTGACCATCATATGCAAGCCAACGTGATACCACTGTCCTTTTGTTCACTTTCTTATCCTTCCCAGGCTTGTTTACAAAACAAAAATCCACTATAATATTCTACTATCACAGAATACTAATGCACACCTCTCCTGATTTAATGGCTTTCCATCTGAAATTTACATTTAGCTGTCTTAAGGAAGTGTAATTGAGCTGAACATCTTTAATAACCTGGCACTGTACCCCGAATTTATGTATAAACCCATCATTTAAAGAGGCCTCAGTTTTGATGTGCCTGATCCTGAGGCTCAGAAAGCCGACCAGTTTTTGGCTGGGGCAAAGACTATGCTATAATCTAATTATCTGATTGAATATGGTACAAACATTAAATAATGAATCCTGGGAAGTTCTAGGACACAAATGCAATATCAAAGTTTATATTACAAATTAATGAAAGGTTTGAAATTGCATGAATCTAAAAAAATTCTGTATTGTATCAGTTTGCACAGATGCTGTTAGATGATTTGGAAATCAGATCAGTAGCCTTTAAATCCTCCACACAGACTTCAGTTAAAAATTTCCAGCCCACCTCTTAATTCCAGGATCTGGAATCTTAGGCCAACTTCATCCATCTAGCATAGAACTAGGAGCAGTATCACTCAGGCTAATGCCATACAAACTATACTGCATTGTCACGCATCCTTTTGAGACTAAGAACAGGTCTTATTTTCCACAGTAAAAGCCTCTTCTGTCCTTTTCTTATATGGCTTTTAAATGACCAGTCGAATTTAGAAAAGTGCCACTAAAAAAGGTCAAGTTTCTCTTCCTAGGCTACTAAAGCACATTGGGATGCCATGCAGGACAGTGTCAATTTCAATATTGGGAAAGAATGGTTCGGTCATAAAGGCATTCCTTGAAGGAAAAGATTCCTTCAAGGTCTCTTCTAGGTAGCACATGCCTTAAAATCCATTTTAAGGGGAGAGGGGGAAAGAGATCACTCAGCTGAGACAAAGGGGAAAATAAAGAAAACTGTCTTCATGCAACAGTCTGTTGTCCACCAGGCTGGGATTGTAGAAACCCTGCCTGGTGCAATCACCATTGTCCATGTCCTGCCAATGACTACGTTATACCTTATTCTACAAATACTGATAAAAGCAGATGTTTGCAAATTGCAAAGCAGCACAACCTCAGACATCTGAGAGTAAGGTAACAGGGAGTGAGAGGGGCCAAGGCTCATGTGCTGTCTCTGAACAGTCTCTCCTTCCTAAAGTCCATGTTAGAGAGAACATACCGGGCAAGACAGACCATTGCTCGGAACTCACAGGACACTTCTTACTCTCTGCTGCCCAGCAACTTATCCAGAGAGCAGGGTGACACAGAGTGACATTTGTGCCTCTACTCTAGCTAGAAAACTCTTAGCACAGACCACAGGAATACAAACCAGTGCAAGCTTGCCTACATGGAAACTGTTAGAAAACGTTTTTCTATACACAAGTTTCAACCAACACAAAAACATGCAAAGTCTACTTTAATCTACACCAGTATTGATGTGTAAGGAGTTCACAAGCAAAACTGTCCAAATAGAGATCAGAATTTTTGGCCACAGAGAGCTTTCACTTAGTTTTACTTTCTCTGCTAAGAATGGGTCAGCAATAAATGTTTTCATCCATTGAGAAATAGTTGAATATGCAAAAAAATCACTATTTTTCACTGAATCTGCTATTCAGATTTTCAGCCCAGAATGTTTTGCTGCAAGATTGCCTGGAAAATTCTTAGATGGCTCTTTTTTTTTTTCTTTAGTATTTGCTATAACAGAGTCAACAGAAGTTTATTTTTAAGGACAAAATTAATCTGGATAAGGAACAGCAGCATCAAAAACGAAGAAAATTGCGTAACCTGGCTAACTTCCTTGCCTACATCAATGATCACAATAATGGAGGCATTAACTATAATTACTTTGCCTTGTGAATGGTTTTTAGAAAGTACGTTTTCCTGACACATTAAACAGAAGACTTTGCCACTGTGCTGCCTCTGAGTGAACTTAACCATGATATATATTATGACATTACTTCCCAGCAGGGAGTGTGGCCAGCAAATCAAAGGATGTACTCCCCTCTCCTTGGCACTGACGGAGCTGCACTTTGTCTACAAATTTGGTTCCTCCGGTTTAAGACAGATATGGAAAAACTGGAGCGGTCCCAGTAGAGGGTTGCAAAGGAGGTCAGGGGTCCAGAGTACAGGAAAAAGGCTTGTTCAGCCTGGAAAAGAGGAGGCTGGGGTGATCTAACAGAGGCCTGCAACTACTTCAAGGGCAGCTCCAGAGATGCAGCCAGACACTTCTTGGTAGTGTCAGCTGATACCACAAGGGACAATGGCCACAAGCCTGCAGAAATCCAGCTCAGACGTTTACGTTTGTGAAATTCAGAGGAGACACTCGGAAAAGACTCTTCCCCAAAAGCACCCTGCAGTTGTGGCACAGGCACACAGAGAGATGATATATCTCCTTCACTGAAGGTTTTAAAAACCTGTATGGAAAAATTCATGGCTGACCTTACTGAGTGTTGGCAACAGCCCTGCTCCAAGCAGCAAGTTAGACTAGCAACCTCTTCCCACATACAGTCCCATGATTCTAGGATGTACTTCATTATACTGTGCATCACTCAAACTGCATATGCATAGCACAGCTTCTGCTTCCTGAGCTACCTGGGGTGCACCTCTGTAAGGACAGGAGATGATGCTCTGCCTGCATGATCAGTAGCTGCATTCCCACTCTAAGAGAACAGCACAGAGGGGTTTGAAAAGCCACATTCAATTAGAGCTCCCTAACAAGAAAGAGTTCTCCACAGCTTTCCCATCTACCACACAACTTTGTGCCAGTTACACAATCAATGGAGAAACACAACACACTGCTGCTCCCCAACAGCTGACAGCTAACTACATTAATTGTAGTCATCCCACTTCAGCTTGTTCTGCAGCTGGGGCCTTGGCCTACATCTAACAGGACTTCACATTCAGAAGTACACTGGCACTCTGGAATAGTTCCTTCTGCCACTGAAATCAATGGATGATGGTCCTCCTAATGGACCACATGCCTTCTACTTCAGTACAAATAGTTTGCCCATCTGTGGATGGAAAGAATAAAAACCATCAGTGCAATCCTCAGTTCATCAAGAAATTGAGTAAGGTTGATTCCTCTATATAAGCAAGCAGATAATTATGTAGAAACAGCCCCAAAACCGATGCTTTATAATCAACTTGGGTGTAACACCAACAACTTTGGATAAATTAGACATCTTATAAAAACTCACTGAAAAAGGGCATGAATATAGTTTGTGCTGTATCATAACTTACCAGAGATCCTACAAACAGCAGTCCTAGAGAAGCCAAAGACAGCAGGATGTACGATACCACAACACTCCCGACTGTAGTCAGGCTCTGTGAGACAACAAAATAGACAATGATTCATGAAGTATTTAGGGGCACAGTACAGTGTCTGCATGCATGTTCTTGGCAAAGTGTGCAGTATTTCCCATCAAGATTTACTGATATCATACTAACCTGTGGAAAAGCTGCCATCACCACCAAAAAAAAAAGCCAGGCTTTGGAGAAGACTGAAACTGAAACCATCTCTAAGCCCCAGCATCTCAGAAGGTCTAAACCCCAGATTTCACTGCTAAGGCAAACAGGAATTCTGCTTCCTACCCTCACACTTTGGCAAAGTTGAGATCTGAATCCACAGTTCAATTTTGCAGACTGGACAAATGCTTCATTGCCACAGTCACTGTGATTTTATACTGTGGCAAAGGGCTTTAAACAAAATTTAGTACTGTTCCTGGGTTAGGGGATCCTTAAATAGAATCCAGCCACAGAGGAGTTTTCTGTGTTTTCTACGCATTCTGTGAAACACAGGTTTCACAGAATAATTCACACCACTGGCAGCAGAATTAATTCTGATGTCTTAGTCACTTTATAGTAGTCTATAGTTCAGCCTGTTCTCAGTAGTAGGTACAAAATTCAGCTCTAGTGGGCTTCAGTGAGCAAGGAATTTTACTCTGTTTTTCTCCTACTAGTACAGCTAATGAGAAATTTGGAGTTAAGAGCTTCCATTTGCTTATTTTAACATCAGAAGATTTCTTTGCCTATACTGTTTTCAAGTGTAAATTTGCACAATAAATAGTGCTATAATAAACAGCCCTCAAACATATGCATGAACATCTGCACAGAGTCATACTTGGGGTGTTCTTGTGGTGCATTCTAGGAATCAGTTTCCTCCGTGAAGGACAATTATTGTAAGTCAAAATTATACAAATCAGTGATTTTCAGTAAGGAACAACAATTTGTTAATGATTGAGCCACTGCAAATAAGACACAGGCATTAATCTGTGAAGAGCTCTGTGCATAATAAAGCCAACTGCAAAAGGGCAAAGAAAAAGTGCTTCTTTCAAAAAACCCCAAAAGAGCAGGTGACATGCAGCTCATAAACACTGTTACGAAAAAAACAGAAAACAGTCTCCACTGTACTTCAATCACAAGAGGCACTGAATCAGATTTTCTATTAGCACTGCAAAGACTCTGCCTCAAAGATTATGTACAGTGGATCTAAGCATTCTGATAGCAAATATATTTCATCTGATTTTTGAAAGTAGCTGTTCACCACTTAATTAAGGTTCTGTCCACACTAGAAAAATCTGCACTGGGTATAATTACCAGTAATTTATCAGATGAATCATTCTGGTATACATGTCATCATGTCATGGTGAGAAGCCAAGCAATTTTACTGGGCTAGCTCTGTAGATATAATTGAATCCGTGCACCTAGTACACTTGAAATACATTTACTGCACACAGATATGTTCTAAACACTCAACAAAAATGGATTTTTGAGGCTATGGTGTGATTTGCACCTTCTATGTGGGTTGATCCATTCCTACAGAATTTAAGCTTCTATTCATCCTAAGAAATGAACTTCCAGCTCTCCTTTACTGTGGGCTAAACCTTAATGAGATGACTTCTTATTGCTTTGTTTCATTTGCAATAATTTGCACTTAATGGAAAATCTGCTGTGCTGACCCAACATCATAGCCAAAAATTCAGCCCAATATCTCAAAGATAAAATATTCATCTGCTTTCAGAAAACTCTTCGACCACTTCAGGACATATACACAATGCAAAAGACACTCTAATGCATGAAATACACATGTATTATACTTTTAATCCGAAGAGATATTAGAAGTGCCACACCCAAGGCTACTGACATCAACTAGATAACCACAGAGCAGCACAGGGACTTACCTCCCCTTGATCTGAAAAAACCTGTTTAAATGGGGTAAGCAAGTAAGAGAGCAGGTCGAAGGCATTCTGAGCTGCTGGGATGGCCCCATAAGTGCTGTACCACAGCATCATGCAGAGAAGCTGTGCAATCAATCAGAAAAGACGTAATTAGCATTTCTCATTATACACACATTCATTTTCATTTCAAGACTGCATAATTAACTAATTTAGTTAGCACTGATTTCATGTTGATTATCGCTTTTGCTCTAAGAAGTCAGGTATTTTCTAGGCTGTAGCTTAACAGGAATAAAAAGACCAAAGGCTCCAAGCTCAGCCACTATTAACTAGATGGGCATCACTGAGTTACACAGGCTCCCTCTGACCCTCACTAGCAAAAGGGCTGCCCAGAAACAGCAAGTTGAGCAACACTGAAAGAGCAACAGGTTCCTCTGACTTCTGAACTTTCAGGATTATTACTTTTAGATCCAAACTAGTAATTCCATGGACTTAGGATGTTATTAAAAGACTCTTAAGGCCTCTCTCAAAGCTCTCACAAATAGCCATGTTTCACATAGGCATCACTCTAAATACACACACACAAACATGAACACATGGAAGCTTTTCATTTAAACCACTTAAGGGTGCTGCACACGTCACGGTTAACATAAACTACAAGAGCAATGATTTTATATTTAACACACTCACAGAGAGGTATAACCTCATCCCCAGCTGTGAAGGGCACACCACAGCTTTAAAGGATACACCTCCCGCTCAACTTGTTAACAACATGGGTCTTTACCCCCATACATATCAGCTACAGAAAATGGATTTGATGGGATATCGGTCATTTGACAGAGAAGGCATTTGCAGAGAGGCAGGAAATGGGATGGGAGTCTGGGACATCAAAAAGCAGGGGCTGTTCCCAAGGTAAAGCTGTGAGAGATGGCTGCAGGAATGAGGACTGCACCTATTCCCACTGCTACATCCAGAGTTAATGAGGAGGAAACCTCCCAAGCCAGTGCAGCCTAAAAGAAGGGTCCCAGCATCCGAAAGCTATGGCAAGTTGCCTTACCAGTATCTGTGAGAGAACAAACAGATACATGCTGTCTCCAGGTACTAATCCATTCCACCGAGGAGGCCAACCGAGCACTGCTGTTTTCTGGGAGGCTTTCAGGGACTGCTCCTTCCTGTTCAGCTCTCCTTGCCGTCCTTCAGCTTCATCCACTGACTCCATAGCAGCTGGACGGGAACAACCTTCACGTGAAAACGACATGTGCAGGGGATGAATGGGATGTGACCCCGCAGGCACCGCGGGGGCTGCAGGGCTATTGTTTTCCCGGAGACGATGGTTACCTCTCAGTTCCGCCTCAGCAAGCGCAGCTCAGGATTGTGAGCGTCACACTCTATTAGTGCAGCTTTATTCACCTGCCTTCGTCAGAAAAAAGTGAGTGTGGGCGGATAAATTATTTTCCCTTTCTTTCCGGAGGTGCAGATTCTGGGCTTTGTTGTTAACAAATTCTCATTTACATTGCTGCACTTTTTCATTTTTACTTTTTAAAAGAAGCTACCTGTGCTATTGCCTAGCTACACACTTCTCAGCTACATGATGGCAGAGAACCCATTTTGCCCCTTCCATTCTCAGTTTCTCTATTTCTTTTATTTGTCTGCTTTGTCTAATCCGATCATCAATTTCTGAGGTAGAGACTGTTTCATGTTATGTGTCTGAATAGTGCTCAGGGGCTCTGGGTTTTGGCTGAGTGTCCTAAGGCACTAATAAAATAGACTTTATTCCAATAACCTACTTCTTGGATGAATTCATACTCAAGAGCTATTTAATGATGTTGCAATGCTGTTGTGTTCAGTGGAAATAAGCACTGGTGTAGCTAGTCCCTCAGAAACAGTATTTTGAGTAGAATCTGTGTAGACACAAATTCATTTACAAGCGAAGAGGAGTGAAAGATCACACTCACTGGGTGTAAGTACTACTGACTTCCATCTTTGTACATGAGGAATGCCCCAAGTCTGCCCTGTGTACAACACTGCAGCCTTCAGCCTAAACCAGCCTCCTGTGTCCCAGGGCAAGGCCCCATCATTGGTCACTCCACGGTTTGTTAAGGTTTCTATAAAATGTTCCTCTCAACAAACATTTCTCTAAATGTCTCACAATACTATCTCTAAGTCAGATGAGCACCCATTAACTAGCCACAGCTCTACTTATGCAAATGAATTATACCTGTGTATCAGCTCAGGGTCTGGCCATAGTAAGAATTCATCTTTTAATGCTGGTTTTTAATGCTAGAACACAACCACTTGAAAACAGCACTTTTCCAAGAAAAGCAGGAAGTTTCTGGAATATAGCTTAAGAGATCAGGGGAAGCCTACCTCTCAGTCCTTAAAGCTGAAAATGTTCAAGCTTCTAAACTGCTTCATGTCTCACTAGATTCAAACAGGAATTGAGAGGAAAACACTTGTTAATGATTGCCAATATTTTACTGCTATTTTTGTGGGATGTTTATGTTCTGTGTTTCGGAACAGGAATTTGAAATTTAGCAGGGACAGAATCTTCGTGTCAGAAACTATTTTTGTCATCCTTGCAGAGAGACACACACCTGTGGCTGAGATCTAAAGCTTCAAAAATATCTACTTTCTCATAGTTTATTATTGTTTGTTCCTGAAGTCTCTAAGCTTCCATTTTCACTAAACATAGTTTAAGTTCTGCTTTTCCTTTATCTGCATTAAATAACGCACCTCTGTGCCTAAGAATGACTGATGAACATATTTACTGGTTTTCCAAGTTCTGATGATTTCCTGTCTTGCATACTCCTCCCCAAATCGCAAGATAAAATATACACAGTGCAAAACTAAAACAACATTGGGAAGACAACCAGACCAAGGGATGCAAGGAGCCAAGGAATGCAAGGAGCCAAGAAATGCAGATTTCACGCTCAGCTTTCAACTGGTTTTTATAAGTCATAATATTTCATACTAAAGATTTTCTTTTTAACTGAACAAAGGTGCTGCCTTATGCAGCAGGTAAACAGCATTTCTTTGTTTCGTACTTGTAACAGGCTGAGATTTTACAAGGTCATTTCTGGTTGGAAACAAACCCCTGACTATAATACAACGATGCGAAGGCCACTTAACTGCATCTTGTAGAACAAAGATGTCGAAGTTAGGGCACTGCTCTGTGTCTGTAACCATGGGGATCTGTGCCTCTCCACAGCCCAGAAGTCCACTTCCTGGAATTCCAGTGCTGTCTAGTAGCACCTGTACAGCTGTAGGAGTCACATTCTCCTTCATACAACTGCCCTATATGAAGGACAATAGACCACTCTTACTTTCAATTATTTTCACTGTGTAAGGTAGAGACCTGGTCTGTGGACCTAGGAGCCCAGGATTCCAGCTCTGCTGACACTGTTATCAAGACTTATTTTCACTAACACAGCAAAAGGCAAAAGGGGCAAGGACTAAAATAATGGAGAACTGGCTGAATCCATATATATAAATGAACAGATATGTGTCTCGGATATACAAAGAGAAGGTCTAGTACTAACTAAAATCCACTCAAAAATTTTCTCCTACAATTCCCAAAAGATTAGAATCTAACAAACATAATGATGCCCACCTAGGGTTCTGTATTGGTTTAACTGTGCCAGCTTTACACAACACTTCACTTAGCACTGACACCTCTTGCAATCCCATATTCCTGTATTGTTTGCCCTAATGGGCCCAGGATTCTTTCAGTTGCAGATGAGGTAATGAGTGAGACATCAGTGAAGCTTTCTTGTGCCAAGGTCAATGTGAAGGTCTTGAGAGAGCTGGCAAGGATGACTGCATCCAGGAGTGAATTGAGCCTCTCCTCTGCTAGTGATTTGACTGACAGTGAAATGTAGCATCCATGTGGTAGCCTCCTTATTTCCTGCATCACGGAGATGGTGATTCAAGTTCCATGAGTGCTTCTGCTTTGGCATAAGACTACGCTTGCTAGGAAAAAAAACCCCTTTGGCAGAAGACTTAAAAGGTCTCTGACATCTGTAGCAGCCATATGGCTTGTGAAAGCAAGTTGAAATTTCAAAACAGCACCATAAACTTAACCTCATCCTTGCTGTTCAGGGAGAAGCACTTTCTGGATCATGCCAGGGATTCATTCATCCTGTATTCTTTCCTTAAGCAGTGCCACCAAAACAAGCTGCCAAAAATACACGGCACCGCACGGCATATTATTATATTATGGAATAATATATATAGGGAAACATCTTTCTTCACTCAGAAGGTAAAAGCTGGCTTCTGTAACTCTAGCAATGCCCATTTTAAACCCCCTGCATTTCCTTTTTTTTTTTCTGACTTCATATGTGGGTACATAACAGGCACAAGAACAAAAAACCACCTATATAACTCTCAGAAAAACAAGTGCTTAGAGTACTACTCTTAGCTGAAACACTAAAAGGCACTGTAGCAATAATAAGCAAGTCAACAAAGCCTTACAGTAACAAAACATGCCACGATCCCATCAAATCCTGCTGTGGGTGAGGCATTAGCAGCTCTGTAACTAAACTGATTCATACTTAAAGGCTTCAGAGAAAAAACAAAAAACAACCCCTCAGAACCTCACATCCCGGCTGTATTTCCTAATGAAGTTAACATTTTAAAAGGGACTTGTCCTCTCTTGTGCACGGGTGCTAATGCTTAAGAAATTGGCACAGCTCCATTGGCAGACTTAATTTAACAATGTATTTTTGAGAGAAAGACTTATTCCTCAACAAAATTGTATTTATAACAGAAAGAAATATGTACCCCAGCAATGAAAAGACAAAGCTCATACAGTTATTAGACATTTATGTACATCCATCTCACTGTTCCTGTGGGAATTATGCTTCTGGGTTGGATGGTACTGCCTCTTCACTGGGAAACACAAATTTTGTTACTGGTGGATTCTACCTTCCAGACACACAAGACAGGAGAGCAAAAGGGGCCTTGCCTGTTCTGCCAAGTCTCAAGCAGCAGCAGCCAACACACCACAGCAGCTTGGCTGCATTGCCCCTAATTGTTTTGGGTGTATTGAGGTACATGTCCCTCTGAACCAATCCACATCTTCATGATGGTCATTTGTGGTGAGAATTTATAGGAATGGACCAGTGTGGAAGCATCACAAAGTATGAACATGCCAGCAATACCTCACATCCTTCAAGATTACCAATAGTTCAGACCAGAGTCATGAGTCCATTTATGGCTTCTGCATCTTCAGATGTCCAAATGCAACTGCCTGCTGAAATCTCTGCCTCTGACTCCCATCTAACTGCTAGGGAGAACTGCTATTGATGGAAGAACAGTAGATGAAAGTACACTACTAAGGTGGGTCTCAAGTACACTGTTCTTTTGACGTGCACCTCAACTGTACAAGCAGGACATAGCCCTTGGTATTGCAGCTCACAGATCTGGTCAAGACCTTGTTAAATACACACATCACAAGACATCCTGATGGCAGGCAAGTCCAGGTGTTGGAAAGACACATCAAAGCTGAATGAGCTGCCTCAGAGTGCACAAGAACGAGAGGCAGCTTGTGCTGGAGGGTAAAAAGCCTGTCTGTCCAAAGAATAGAGCTTTAGGAGAAAGGTATTGGCTTAGAAATCATTCTCTTTTTTGGTTGCCACTGCAGCACGACAAGGATGGAAACTGCACAATTAGCTTTCTTTTGCACTGAAGTGGTTTAGGAAGAAGGGGATAAGAGGAAGGGGACCTTTCATGCCTGCATGGCAAACACAACTTGTGTACTTACGTTCTTCACTCTGCAGGAAACCGACTACTGGGTCACTATTTTATAACTCTGAAACTTCTACTGAACTTCTTCATAAACAGCAACCTAATTTATTAAGTAGTAAAAATGACAGAAGCTGCATCATTACTGTTTATAGACAGAAAAAATTCACCAAGTAAAATCGGTTTCTTCTTGATTGCCTGCACTCCTGACTCATCTGAAAAGTTATGTTGAAAATTTACACTAAAGATAAAATGATCTGTGTTGAAAACCGGGGATGCTATTTGCTGTTACCTTAAGAATGTATCTCTATCTCTCTAGCTCCTCCATTATTATCTTTTTTTTGACCTTCCTGATCATGACAACTGCTAATCTGCTTGATCCCTGACCTGCTCTGTTTACAGGAGTTCAATATATTTATGTTTTCCAAATGGCTGAGTAGAACGCTGTTCAGGAGGAGAGCATCTAGGCCTCAAAATTATCCAAATTAAAAGTTGCAAAGAAAAATATCCCCAGATGCACCCCACAACTACCTACTACTGACTGACTGGAGGTAGAGGGGATTTACAGCAGTAATCTCCTCACTACTTCCAATTCCACTATGGATAAAGTCCAAGTGGTGGCTGCCAAGAGCTTGTGGTTGGTAGATCTTGCATTTGTAATGCAAAACCACATCGAGAGCTACTTCAGAAAGTATCACACAGCTTAATTCAAACACTAGCAACAGGCCAGGCAGATCCATGGATCCCACTACATTTACCACTAAACACTGCAAGGCACCTAAGCAACCCTGAAATCACTTTGGTATCTAACTGGAAGCCAGTTAGATCCATCCTGTGGTCTCTGTAGGACTGCAGACTGTAACTGCAGACTACAGACTCCTCTCTGAAAGAAGAAACAAGCCTGATATACCACCAATTTAAGTAAGAGGTCCAAGAAAGTGGAACTACCCTCCCTGACACATTAGAGAGAACAGAAGACTCTTCACCAAGACTCAGCCTGCACACCAGCAACATGGGTGTTTCTTAATCTGAGATGAATTTCAGCTTACAACTTCTAATGCTTTTAGTTTGCACTAAGTGTATCTACCTTGGACTGTCAGAACAAGCTGAGCCAGGCTACAGGTGTTCATAGCTGTGTGGGGAACAACTGAAATTTCTAACATTCAAGGATTCCATTTGGGAAAGCTGAGTATTTTTGCTAAAAAGATCACACTGGAAATATCTGTATTTCATTCACTCCAATTCATGGGTTGATATGCCCATCAAGGGGAATTCAGCAGCTCAACAGCTCTCCAGTGACACTGTTTCAGGCTCTCTGAAGATTCAAGAGAACACCACCTCATGCTTGCTTTTTTTGTGTGTGTGTTGGGGAAATTCAGTGACAATGATGCACACTATAGCTTTAAAAATCGAGCTTTTAGTAAGTACAACCACTGATATAAAATGTCTACCTGCTCTTGATTAGTCTATAGAGAAAAATCTACTTCAGTCCTCCATACTGAAAGACAAACACAGAATTGGTAATAAAATACCACAACTTTTTCATCATTACAAAACTGCTTAGAAAGACACTGCAATGGTCACTCCCTAATACTGATTGAGAAGGGTAATTTATCCATGTGTGACAGAGGATAATCCACAAATACCAGCTTTCCTTTGCGCTTACTTGTCCATGAGTGGCAGGTAGCATGGGGAAAGCCAGCAGCCTCCCTCTGGGGAAGGCAAGGTTTCTCTGTGGAGTTCTTTGACGGTGCAGAGAGGAAAAGGGGTGTCACCTACTCACCAGGAAAAGTACTGTAGACTTGCACTTCCCAAGCTCAGCTGGTGGAGTCTGGCTGCTGCTTAAGCCAAACTCCAATTACCAAAAGGGAAAGACACATCAAGAGAGAAAGAAAGGAAGGGGGAAAGTCATGCAGAAAATCTGTGAGCGAGTCATGCAGAGAACTGAGGTCTACATATTTCCAGCCCGATGCTTCTCCCCTTTCACTGGCAACATTTCTGACAAACTTGAAGACAAAACTTTCCTCTCTACTTGAAATAAGTCCTGCTGAAAAGAACTTTGCCATGCTGGGGGGCTGCACAGCTCCATCCGCATAGGGCCTCTTCTCATCTCTGAGGGAACAGCAACCTGATGTCAGAGTGTGCAAGGAGAATAGCTGCCTTTCCGCTCAGCAGCTCCCTGCTGAACTGCTGAGTCACACGTTTTCTCTGCATTCCTTTCACACTGCTCCCACTCAGTCCACCTGCCACTTCATCTGGGATGGGTGGGAGGAGAGAGAGGTGAAGGCAGAAAAATGTTCATGTTCACCCAGGACCATTATTATGATACTGCGGGGTCACGTATAAAAGCAAGCCTGCAAGCTGCTAGAGAGGGATGGAGAAGAGAAATACCAGACTGCAAGACAAACTGCCTCCCCCTCTTCTTCAACAGGAGGAGGAGACTGGCCATCAAACAAGTTGCAAACCTCATCTGATTCCCCATCGGTCAATGATGTTACGTGCTTGCTGATATGTTCTGTGAATTTCACTTCACCCTCTGTGAATTTCAGGCTATGGACAAGGCTCTTTGCTGTGATTTAGAAGAGCTTTCAAGTTGCTGTGATTTTTTTCAACAGTCCAACAGCTACTGTGTTGTAATTGTCTGGCTGCCACAGGGAAGTGCCACAATGATAAGTGAAAATACCATCTGGATAGATTCCAGTTCCTAAGGGCATCTTCAGCTGAGTTGCTGCAGTGGAAATGTCCAACAGCTTCAATTTTCATCATTAAAGAAGATGAAGAGAAAATCCTAGCCATTTTATTGAAGGTTCCATAAAACTCAAGAGTATCAGGGCCAACATCTCCTACCTGTTAAATTCTTGTAAAGAAAAGGGACTCTATTATCAATGGTGGGAAACATGTTTATCCTGGTTACAGAGGGTCCAGATTACCTTTAGGTTGGGCTGTACACATAGAAATAAACATTTAATTAAATTACCAAGGTAGTATTTTTTCTGTGATTAGAATTCTGGACAGTACATTTTATAAGTCATGAAAAGACAAAATGCCCAGAAGTTTCCTAATTTATTAACTCCATGTCTGAAAAACCACTTCTGAAACTAATGTTCAGACTATACGAGGACAACTGTGATTAATTTTCAGACTAATGTTTAACCCACTGCTACTGTTCGCAGAAAAACTGAGGGCTTGTTAGGAGCTAAATAAGGATTTTGTTTTATTAAACAGAATTAATGATTCAAAAAGTAAGCCTGTTTTTCCCTGTGAGAAGGAATCTGTTCTTAGTTAATGTTCAGTCTTACTTTTAGTGATTTTAGTGCAAATCTCTGCAAACGTGCTTGCACTCTACAGACCTGAAATGCAAAGACAAAATCCAGTCTCAGAGGGTGAAGTGACAGGGCATTAAATTGCCTTTCTGTATCAACTTGCACTCCCCAACCCACAGAGTAGCTCACTGTGGTGTTGCTCAAGAAATAGTTCATGAAAAAAATGATAACTGCAGAGGAAAAGAAAGATGGGAAAGAGAAAAGCAAAACTTAAAATATTCTCAAACTCCCCTGCCTCCATAGAGTCTTTTTTGTTCCAAATAATCAAAAGATTTTCAAAACACAATTTTAAAAGACAGGATGCTGGCCTACGAAGTCACCCCTGGAGGGGGAAGGATGCAGCCTGACATCAGAGATTTTGTTTTACTGAAGGGTGGGTCTGGGGTACTTCATTTGATCTGTCACCAACCCCTTCATTTCTGGAAGAATCCAAATGTTCCAGACAGCATTCTTCTCATACTATGGTCCTACATGCTGGTATTGACTGCTTGATAATATACCTAACCCACCTAGTAAGAGAGGAGGCAATTTACCTGATCCTCTCACCAAATCTCTAATCCATAATAGCTCATATGAAACAGAGCTGCAAGGGAAAAGCAGCTCAGGATACCTCAGCTGACACCACTCTGAATTAGGTGTGAGCCTCACTTAGATGGGAGCAAGAAGAAAAAAATTCTTGGGCTCTTTGCTCTGGGAAGACAGCAAAGAGGAACTGCTAGGAGCCATAAGAAGCAGTAATGGACTGTCAGATAAAGCAACCATAGGGGAAGTATATGGGAGCTACTGTACCACCCTTAGGGTCTGACTGCCAGGGTCCTACACTCATTATAAACTGCTATGTCTCTACAAATAATGGGGAAGTCGCTCTTAATTTCCAAGGCAAGACTAGTTCTGCCCTTGTCCACATCTAAATCATACTCCCACTACAAAATAAAATACACAAGTGGTTTATTCTTAATGGCTCTCCTAATGCTTACAGGACTTAACCACAAGATGTGTTGTTAGGTAGTGTATTTTTTCCTTTTCTCCCGCAAAATGTCAAGTTAAAGGAAAGGCCATTTCTCAGGGCAGCCAGGGCCCCTAGAGCAGCGTTTTCTTCAAAACAAAATATTAAATATGGTGTCAAATTACAGCTCTTAAGTGAATGCAGACCCTCAGAGGGCAGAGAAACTGAATATTAACTTCTATCACACCCACACATAATTAGCAATTGCCATCTTTCAATCAAGGCTCAATTCAAAGCTTCTTTGGTTTGATTTTGTCTTTTCTCCTTTCCTCTTAACCCTCTAACCCTCATCTGATTACCACTGAATATTAGATACATTTAAAATTTTTTTTAAAAATAAAGAATAGACTTCTTTGTTATGCTGTTTTCCTCACTGAACATTTTCAAGTGCCTAGTGATAATTCTGGAGCTGCCTTGAGCTTTTGTAAACAGACTACAAGTTGACTTCCAGTGGAGTTGGTTGTCCCAAATTAATCCCAGGCTGCAAGATCCCTTTAACACTGAAAATGGAAACCCACAAAGCAGCTCTGTAATTCCACAGTTAAAGAGATAAAGGCTTAGACTGCTCATGCACAGGCAACGCAGGCAGGGAGAACTGTCAGTGGCACACTGATGCAGACCGAAATGTACAGGCTTGAACTCTCTGAAACAGGATAACCAACTCTCCCCTCCCAAACCCTAATGATAATTTTTGTGTCTTTACTCTTTAGCTACAGGATATACTTAAATGTCCCTGAGTGCATAATCAAAAAATGGCACTAATTTAGAACCAGACAAACAGCCTCTTCAATACAAGAGTGACTCTGACAATTAAAAGAAACAAGCACATTCTGGTATCACACACTTTTGAAAATATTTACTATTCATACCACTATAATCTGAATTGGTGTTGCCACAGTGCTACTGCTGAAAAAAGAAAAGGCATATTTCTTTTGTTAAATTAATAACTTCTACAGTCATAATGCTAATACCACTGTGTGTTTCTAATGTCTCCTCAGTGACTGGCCTGGCATTCTGTGGGTATTAGATCTGCTCTCTGCTCTCATGAATGAGTGGGTTTGCACCTTGAAGCAGAGGGGTGATTTGCTGGCTTCCTGCCAGGTTCAAATGGGAACGTTTTGATGTCATTCATTTGGGGATAGCCTGCTTTACTAAGTGACTCAAATCTTATGCCCTGGAGCCTTCACAAAAACATTTAGGAAAGCCACTATCACATTCATTTCAAAGACATTCTCTTTCCTGAGCAAAGCAAATTATATCAAGACCAGTCTCAACAATCATCTTCAGCCACAAACCTGATACATGCCCCAAGGGTATTATGCCAAGTATAAGCATTTTCCTTTCTTTCATGCATTTAAAAAGGCTATGCTTGCACTGCTTGGCTTCCTCAGAAAGCAACAGTATCCCTCAGATCCTCTAATTTAGGCATTGAAATAAACACTTGTAGAGATAAGGGTGTGGACATCCACAGACAGGATCAATTTTATCTCTGTATTAGAGCCCAATTTCCATCCACGGCTACACCATTATGGGCGCTAATGGAAACCCTGAACAATTAAATATCATTGTTTCCAGTTCAGTGCCCTGCTACCTCTGTAACTGCAGTCCCTTCCTGTTAGGGGCATGCTTAGATTACTAAAATGTCACAAGTATAACAGTTTCAAGCTCTCCTTCTCACTAGCTATCCACAAAGGAGCACAAAAAGTGAACAATGCAAGAAGAAAGTGGTAACAGTCCTGCGTCTAGTCTATCTGGGTTCCTATTCTGTGCTCATCAACATGGATACACAGCCTTAAATAGTAAACTAAAAAGATGCAACAGCTTGCCTTCTCATCCTCTTCCCAGGGAGGAAACATGCACTGAGCAATGTTTTGTCTAGATAGATAAGCAGACATGCACAAGTTGTTATGGCTCGCTGTTGGAGAAGGTGACACGAAAAAAGCACATGCTGGTGATGAGCTTTGCAATTATTCCGGGAGGATTTTGCACCACTTGTCTGCAGTCATGAGCTTCACTCTTCAAAACAACCCAAGGAAACAAACCTCTCACAGACATGTGTATCCCAAGGCTCCACTCCAGCTCACACCACACAGCCTCATGCTGAGTTACTGTGGCAAGAGCTGGCATTAATCATCAGGTCTCCATGGTGGTAAGCAAACACCATTTTGGATCCTGCATCAGCACAGCATTTCTACTTCTAGCTCCAGGCTGGGATCACAGATAGCCTAAGGATTTTCATTCTGCACTCCAGCAAATGCTGCAGAAATGATGATCTGAGGTTGCATGGAAGCAGGTGGCAGGTGTGCTGCATCTGTGGGAGGCACACCTGCCAAAGAGGCACACTTAAAACCTCCCATTGCTTCAGGTATAAAAGGTCTCACAGTATGTCCTATTCTGAGGATGAAAAGACAGCAATTTACCTCTTCAATTATGCAACACAAATTGGGACTATTAAAAAACATTGTTTCGTCAGGTCTTGATTGGAGCATTTATTCCTTTTCAGAAGCCCCTGATTTCATAACATTTATAATTCAGGTCACCACAAAGGCACCAAACATATTCTTATGGACTCCTAGCTACCCCACAGTTTCGTCTCCATGTTGAAACATGCTGTGTACATAACATATTTTGGAATATGAGTAGTCAATTGCTTCCCTTAGGATGCACTTTATGAAGTGTGGGTGACAGTATGTGTCAATGGGAAGCAAGATTTCATCCACAGAGCTGTATTTCTGCTATGCTACCCAGAACACTTCATCTGCATTAACAGGAGATGCCAAATGCCTCAGATCAAGTCTCCTCCCACACTTGACTTCAATATGAAGAATAAAGTACTGAGTAATCTTGTAAATCTCATTCTTAGCTTCTAAAGACCAGTGCAGCACTTTCAAACCATCCCACCTCTGTCTTCCTCCACATTACTTCAAGATTCTACTAAAAGAATTTTTTTTTTTCTTGCACCCCTCATCTGCCAATACCAATTATGTACAACAAACCTGCTTGGTCCTTTCCTGAAGGCTTTTGTAGCAGGGTGTGGGGAGCTACAAGGATGGCTTCTTTGAGAAGCTTCCCCATGTCTGACAGTTCTAATGCCAGCCAGCTGACCAAAGCCAAGCACATCAGATGTAGGAATGCTGCTGGGATAATCTGTTTAAGAAGGAGAGTAAACTTATGGCACAGTAGTAAATGCGGCCAGAGAAGAAAGGAATGAGGATATGTAAGAGGAACAGTCCTGCAGACACCCGATCAGTGCAGGAGGTGCTCCAGGCACCAGAGCTGGGATTCCCCTGCAGCCCATGGAGGACCCCATGCCAGAGCAGGCAGATGCCCAAAAGAAGGTTGTGACCCCATGGTAAGCCCACGCTGGAGCAGGCTCCCGGCAGGGAGACCTACAGAGCCAGGGAGAGAGGAGCCCATGCTGGAGCAGCCTATTCCTGTTCCTTCCTCTGGAAGGAACCCCCAGTGGAGCAGTTTGTGAAGGACTGCAGCCCGTGGGAAGGACTCACGTTGGAGAAGTTAATAGAGGACTGCCTCCCATGGGAGGTACCCCAGGCTGTAGAAGGGGAAGAACTCTTTTTCCTGAGGAGGAAGCAGTGGCAGAAAACACTTGTGATGAATTGACCATAACCCCCATTCTCCATCTCCCTAAATCACTGAGAGAGACGAGATAGAGGTAGAGAATCAGGAATGAAGTTAAGACCAAGGAGGGAGGGGTAGGAGGAAGGTGTTTTTAAGATTTGTCTTACTTCTCATTATCCTGCTCTGATTTTGACTGGCAATAAATTCAACTAATTTCCCTGAATTTTGCCTGTGGCAGTAACTGGTGAGTGATCTCTCCCGGTCCTTATCCCAACTCACGAGTCGTTTGTTATATTTTCTCACCCTTATCCAGTTCAGAGTGGGGGGACAGAGCAGCTTTGGTGGGTGCCTGGGCTCCAGCGAAGGTCAAACCACCACAGTAGCATTAATTATGCTGGGAAGATCATAAAAAGAATGGACAAGAGCTACATTTTATCCATGGCCCAGGCAGAAGCCCTGTGATCTATTTCAGATATGCTGAGCAGAGACACAAAAAGACAAAAGAGGAAGCAGGGCAGTATCAAGTCCTATTTTTGAGGGATAACTGTAACATCATAGTTCATCCTTTCATCTCCACAGATCTTGAAATGATCTTATCAGCTGAACAGACAATAGCATCCCCAAATCCATACTTGCATCTAACAGGAGTAGCACTTTAGTAGTGTGTAAAAAAACCTCAAGAACAAAGGAAGCTTCACCTTAGAGCTGTTGCAAAAGTGGTTTTTGTACAGAAAAATAACACAGGCTCTTCGATGTGCTGGCAAAGGACATTCAGAACCTATCAGTACCAGTGAGCCCACAGGATGCTAAAAGGGGCCATTTTGAGAACGCCTGCACAAACCTGACAGAAAGAAAAACGACCTATTCTGAAAAATAGGTCTGTATTTATCTTTGTCTCCCACAGAAGGCATACAAAATGGAAGGCATTTAGTGTCTTTCAGGAGTGCCATCCCTCTTATCAAAAGGCTGCAAAATTGGTCAGATGAAACTTTTACCTCTTTCAGCAGGAATGTTGCCTGTACAAGGAAGTTGGGACCAAGTCTTACAGTCTAACCAGCTTCCCTTTTGTTTCTGTAAGAGACCTCTCTGACATACACAGAGGGAAGGTAAAGGCATTCAAGCTGCTAAAGACTGTGCAAAGGAGCAGCTTTGGACTGTCATTTGAAGGTCAGTCTCCAACACACAGTATTTATTTTCCTATTGTCAAACAACCTGACTAGAAAGGACTTTTAACAGAATATGTTAGTGAGTTGAATCTGGGACATTAATAGGTTTTTCACAACACTGTAGCCTTTTTTCTATGAAAAGCAATGAAAAAATGGTTCTGTTTCAAAGTGGTAATAGCTGTAGTCTTTGAACATATGCTTAATGAATAAATCTGTTGGGAAAAAAGCCTTGTGTGTATTGGAGGGGGGTAGTATGTTTGTTCTCACTTAAAGTGTGCCATGATGGCAATCATCAACAGCAAATGGCATCTATTGTTGGGACGAAAAAAAAATTTCATTTGGCCATTTACTTTCAGGTGAAATTGGTCTTTTCTTTTAAATAACACATTCTTTTGGCTAAGCAGCTGAGTTGAAAATAAAGCAATAGCACATCCATGTCATTAAGGACACCTGATAAGCTCTTTGGTAGGTGCAAAGAACCACAACACAGTAATACCCAGGCTGCTTGCTGCCACAGCATGGGGTGCAGCACACAGAAAGCCAACAGCCTACAGGGAAGAGGCATTCAGATCCCATGGGGAGAACAGCCTAACAACCCAGTGCTACCACGTATTGCAGCGGTGGGCGCGATCCCAAGGATGAAATTATATAGGATACAGCCAAACACAGGAACTGAGCAGAACAGACTCTGTAAAGCTTCGATGACAACCAGAAACCTGTGATGAATAAAACACACGAGAACAAACTAAACCTACTGCATTGCCATTTGCATGAGCAACGCATAAAATAATCTAATAAGCTGGTAGATTTGTTTGTGAAATTAAAATGCCAATTCCATACACTGGGAAGTGTGAAAAATATCCACAGTCAAGCCAGAGCTGTCTGGGTATTTTTAAAGGAAGCTTGACAGATGTTGTGAAAATGTACTGCAAGAGTCAAACCTGTCAGTATTTACTCAACTCTTCTGTTGAAGAACTCCATGTTCCTCTCATGGAGTGCCCAAATCTCTCAATTTTCCACTTAAACTGAGAGTTTAAGCTCCTCAGTTCCATTCTAAATGCTCCAAAGGAAGGTTCACAGAGGGAGATTCCCCTTCCCATTCTTTTTTTCAATAACATGCTTGACCACGACTCTCTTTTGGCAACACAGCCAGATCTCAGTTGGAAGGCTCATTTTGTGGTGAAAGAGCCATGGGGAACTCCCAAATTGCATTCAACCAAATCTCCTGGTGCAACACACTGCAGTTGGAAATCTAACAAATCCAGTGGGTGACACCATACCATGATCACCTCTTTTTTGACAAGTCCTCTCAGGTCGCAGGGTGGGGACACCACTCCAGCCAAGCACAAGCAAACACCTGCTCTCCATCAGTTTTTTTAAACTTCTCAATCCTTGCAGTTCCTCTTCTATCCTTTTAGAACTTTTCTTGTGAAGATGCAGAGCAGGGGCCCAGATTAACAAAGATCAGAGACCATGTGTAGGTGGAAAGAGATAAGATTCACGAACAAAGCAAGTCTTCAGTTCCCAAGACTTCTCTTCCAAGACTGAACAGTGATACAATGAAGAAAACATTCCACCATTAAAACCTCAAATTCTTGAGGGTGGCATTCCACAACTGCTCACCTCTTAATGCTATCCTTATTGAAATACTTTGTTGAGGTTTCTTGCATTTCCCCGTGGTGATGTCACCAGCAGGTTCAGGAAAGTATGAAACCTCAATCAGCAAACTAGTAAGGCAGAGGTCAAGAAACACTGATTTCCAGAAACAGTAGATGTTTGACATTCAGTGACAACAACAGACTTCCAAAGGGTGGTTTGCTTTAGCTGAAAGAAGTTTATAAAACTGCTGCACACAGACCACGTGACATGTCAGCAAGGGTCCGTTCTCAAAAAATGACTAGTTGTTTCACCAGGCTGATTTTCAGCTAATTTCAGCTATGATATTAGTTTCTCCATTAATTAATCAGTTAGTCCACCAAAGCAAACAGTGACCACAAACAATGACCACCAATGAGGCATGCATAAAATTTACATGCACATAACAACGTCCCCAGTTCAAAATACTGCACTGTTTCAGATGTCACATCCCTGAAACAGGATCTTCAGTATTTTTGACTTACAAAATGTGTGTTCTGTGGCATTAAACCGGATCCTACAGAACCACTCAGCAGTTAAGCTAGACAATGGACTGGCAGCAACAAGCAGAGAAAGGAGAAGATAAAAATACAGATGACAAAAGAAGGTGTATGTTTGGGAATAATGGAAAGGAAAATATCTGATAAAAGAGGAAAGAAAGAAAATAAATACAAGGCCATAGAAGAGAAGCCCACAGGAGGAGGAGGAGTGTGAAAAGCCTGACAGAAGGACTGAGTGGAGACTAAAAACAGCATCTGGCAGTAGCTCAAATCAAACAAGGTAGCATACGCAAGAAGTACAGCATACTGAAAACTTCCTTCCTCTTGGGTATTAAATAACCTCAGAATTAAGATAGAGAGTCTTCCCTCTGTCTCCTCTGAAATATCTTGCTCTAAACTCTAAAACAGAAGAAAAATCTAGTTAAACTTCTTGGTGACTGCCATTTCCCAATTACAACTCTGAACTCTTACTGAAAATTTTCAGACATACAGCTGCGGAAATCAGACACTGATTTTGATTCATTTTTCTAGTGGGAAACATGATGGTGGGTATCTCATGCCTAACAGACTTAGGGCATCAAGAAGCCAGACTTTCAAAAGGTCTAGGAAAATTTTCAAAAGCCCCAATCCCCCTAGATAGAGCCCTTGTTCTGCTGAAACAACTCCAATTGTTCTTCAAGAGATGGGCCTAAGTTTTATTTTCAAAGGCAGCTTAAAAATATGGATTACATTTCACACTGACAGTGAGACAATACCACACAGTTGTTTTTGAAACTGAGACTGACATGGTTTTCAAACTGCTGCCTACCACGTGCTTTTGCTTCCTTTAATTGTGTCTGTGAATACAGCACACAAATGTGTCTGTTGTCACTCACAATTAAGAAAATACAGGAACACTTGTGAGAACATCAAATACTACAAACTGGGCAGCGTGAGGACAGCCCAGCATTCCAAATCTTACACTGCAAGTGATGTTTATGGTATTTGCACCTGCACAAAACCTGAGAAAGTCCCACATGGGGAAGGGTTACAGTGCTGGCCAGGGCCTAATAGAGCTTCACTTCTGTCAGTTCTCACAGGGATGGAACAGGGCTTTACAGGTAGGCATGCCAAGCCAAGAAATGCAACTTCAGGGAATATCCCCCCATGCCCCATCTGTTTTCTGTCATGGTGCATAGGCTGCCACATCTACATCTGACTGCACAGCAGGAACAAACTACAACCACAGTATTTCACCCTGTGACCATCTGGAAAAGGGCTGTAACTGGAGTTTGCTGTTACTCTCCTCAGGTCCATATGGCCATATTTCCTTCACCAGAACACAGGAAAACAAAGACAAAAAGTTGATGCCATCCAGATTTCATTCTCACAAAGATAACGGGGTCAAATTTACCTTCTGTGACAGTCCCTGCTGCTGAAGAACAAGCTTAAAAGGTAGGAACTACACACAGAGAGGCTTGAGCAACAAGAGGAGAACTGTCCTAATATGAATGATGAAAGAAGCATTGGCAGAACAACCCTGAATAATCCTTGGAGGGGAGTGACAGCCTAGAGATACTATTTTGCTGCCTGTGTAGTAGTGGAGACACAGTAGAATGTACTTTTACCTTGGATTTGGGATCCCAATCTCCATAGGGACTGACAGAAACTGTTTTAAAACCCCCAAACTCTGTCATCTACCTTTGAAATACAGCTGCCTACCTGCTAGAGGTCTTGAATCTTACTGTATTAAGTATGCCCCAATGTCCTGTCAGTATATGCTCATGATTCTCTATACATCTTTAAACTTTTCAAGTGATGTTCTTGGATTAAGGTTCGAAGACTGAAACCCAGGAATGTATCAGCAAATGATTCTGTTGTCTGTTCATGCAGTATGCCTGAAAGGTATCAAAAAATTTCAACTTTCACTGGAACTTCATTGGAAAGCAAATAATCAGTTCCCTTAAATGCCTCATGAAATCCCAGTCTGAATAACAGAGTATTATCCACCGGAGTATTTACCAATAAGATATCCTTAATATTGTGACTGCTATGCTGGGCTAAGGGAGCTGGCAGAGGAGTAAATGTACATCAGGGGACACCATCAACAGGGCCAAGCCTTCAAATTACAAATGCCAGTTTACCAATTACCTTTGCTTAGTGTGAAGCAAGATAACAATTTTATGCGCAGCACAGAAGAAGAATGAAGAACATCAAGTCAACTCGCCACCCATCTACCTTGAGAAAGGATCAAGTGTAAGAAGAATTAACAAAAAAATCCCCAAAACCTAAGAAAATTATCCAGCCCTTCGTAAAGGTATGATAATACTGAAAGAAACTGTATTAAAACGTACTAAATCAATAAGGACCATGGAACTAAAACTGGCACATGATAATTTACCAAATATGCTTGTCAAAAAGAATAGACTGATTTTTAATTTAACCCTTTATTGAAAACAGGGTCCCTGATAGATTCCTGTAGATAGTGTACCTTGGCACTGCAAACTGCCTCACTCTCATCATCTCTCTGATTCTTAAATGCCATTAAGGGATGAACTAAGATTTTAATCAGTTTAATTTTCTACAGTGTTTTGTGTACACACTGCAGAATAAACTTGCTTTAATAAAGATTTAACTGAAAGGCTTCAACTTCAAACTGTCAACCCGAGTGCACACTCCTTCAAAAATAGCATGTTAATTTTGCTCATCCCCACAGACTCATGTGACCTCTTTTATCTGTATCCTGTTCTCCACCCGCACAAGAGCAGCTCGTGGCTCTGCGGTGCAGCTACAGCAAAACTTTTCAAGCCTCCAGAACCACCATCCAGTTTCATTTCACTCTCTATGTTTTTTGCTTCATGCACAGTGTTGGATGTGAGCATGCAAACATGAGGCAGTTCTGTGGAATAAACAGACTTCTGGTTACTTAAAATGACCATTTTTCAATCAAGTCCATCATTTTATGGTTTCACCATCCCTATTAATTGGCTAGCAGAAACATATCTTAACAGTTTCCCAAGAAATCTTTCAGAATTTGAATTTGCCCTCCAACCTACCCTAATCAAGCCACACCTCGAAGTTTTTCATTAGCTCCTATGCCCTGCAATGAAAGCAGTATTTTCTTTGTATGAATGTTATTGATTGCTCAGCTTAAGCACTACAACACTGAAGACCTTTGGCCACATTCTACACAGCATTTTATGCAGTACTGAAGTTTATTATTGTCTTTGTGACAGCTGAACAGAATGATACCCTTTTCTCTGCCAGTTTTGAGACACCAACTAGTCTACAGTCCTATGACAATGCCTGGAGAATGACTTTTACTTCAAACATTTATTGGAGCACCTTCCATCAGATTAAAGACATAGACTTGAATTACACCTGAGCTTTTCCTGAAATTAGCGTCACTGATACTTTCTACTTGCCTTTGCCTCTTGTGCCAAAACCAGTCTGTTCAGCCACCTCAGACTGAGGTACTCAGGTTCCAGGGTACTCTTCAGCAAGCACACTTGCCAGGGGTAGCCTATAGACACAGAATTTCTTGCAGGGTACTTTAGCAATGCTTCCATGCTGGCTCTCTGAAGTTAACATAAAGGCAAGTGCATGACCTTCAGCTCACATTCAGTTGGAAAGTTTTAGCACAGTCTTTTTGTTGGAACTATCCCACTTTGATGTCACATGATAAATGATTGTCGATCTTTTCTTTCTCCCCTCCCACACCAGGTTTTTCCAGGCTAAGCTTTTCTGCAAGGCAGAACTACCCACGCCTTATTCTGCAATAAAAACAAAACTGCTTGAAAAACTTCCCTTTGTATTGCCCACATATAAAGTGTAAGCCAGTAATCACTGCTGGATTAAAGATCTTTTCGATGAACAACCTGCAGGCTCTGTGCATGAACACTGGGTATTTTGGCCTCAAGATGAGAGAAGGGCAGTGTCAAAGCCTAAGCAAAGACACAAGGGGAAGAAGTGAAGTCCCTTATAAACCAGGAGGAGAAAAAATAATAAAAAAACCAAATTAAAATCATTATTCTACCAGAACCATTCACACATTTCCCCCCAAAAGCAGTCATATTGGTGGACAGGTAATAGAAAGTGAAACGTGAAAGATCTCTGAAAACACTCAGTAGCCCTAAGAATCATATATTGGATTTATAGCACATATATATATTTTTTTTTTTTAGCTATCCGGCTAAGAACAGAGAGGGTGTGGTTTCTGTGTTGGTGGATGGAACAGATTTACTTTAACTCCATACTTTTAACATACGTTTTACTACAAATTTCAGTGAAGGGATAAATTTGACAAACAGGGCAAAGTGATTTCTGAATTCATTATTTTGTATAACCAGCAGAATTGTGCTCATGTCTTGCCTTGAAATCAATATAGTCTGTGACTAAAAGGGTCAGATAATATAAAATATCATCCTTTCACTTATGCCAAAGTATCAAGAACAAGTGCTTTGAGGCAAAATGTGTTTGTCATTTACTGTATGTTTGTACATGTCCTAACATAATGAGGCTTGCAATTATTTGGCACAATTACTCACTACCTCAATAAAAAATTAAATAACGTTAATGTTTCATGGCCAGGTTTAACACTGGCCTCAAAGGATCTGGACAGAGTTGTAAAAAACACCAAAACATGTAACATGGCTCCCTGAGCTTATAGAAAAGACAGCACCTCCTTTCTGCCATCAAATGAGTGGCAGGCATTGATTTTCGGTTGTCCATATACACTTATATCTGATTTGTAAAGAAGATGGGAATGCACAGAAAAAATAACTGTGGGTTACCTGAAGTTTTTCAGGATTCTTACATAAATAGGATTACAGCTCATAAATGGCTTTTTAGCAGTAAATTAGACATCATCTGGAAAGAAATCCTTCGCCTCACACCTTATTTGCATACAGAACATGTTTTTGCCCTTCAAACACCCCCTAAAAAAGGTTTTCAGCATCCTCTTTTCATAAGCTGGGCCTCCTTCGCAGTGTGTTGTTAATACCAAAGGCCCACCCACGTCAGATGCATTGGCTCCTCCAGCATAAAAACAACCACAAACTCCAGTAGTCTGCAAGAAGGTACCAAAGGCCAGTCCAACCGCAGCATTAACTGCAACCAGTAAATAAATCAGGTAACCAATAAAAACAAAAAAGGTTTATCTACACTGGATGCATGCTCTGAGAGCCCTCACTATGCAGACAGGAGACACTTTCCTGTCAGAGACGGAATATGTTTAGAAACAAGTCCAGAATGGCTTGGAAACACCCACTTCCTTGATGATTAAACAAAACCAATTTACTTACTGTTTACCACAAATCAATTAAAAAGAAAAAAACACTTGAGACAGCTAAGGACTGGATTTAAAAGGACTTCCTAATGAGCTTTTAGGAGACAGAGGCTCAACCCTTTAGGCTTCCTTAGAAATCCAAGCTAGAAAGAATTTCATAGACAGTAAGTAGGGAATGGAGGTAAAATGGACTCTGAACGATGCGAGAACAGCAACTAGGTTAAAATATGTACTCCACTGTGAAAAGATGTAGCAACAGCTACCTGCCATGCTCACTGGGCTTTGCAAAACACTTAAAACCTGAAAATTAGGACAAGTTCTGGAAGACCGTATGGCGGTATTTTTCATCTGTACTGAAGTGACAGTATGATGTGTCTCGTCTTCCTTGTCTTACTTACCATCTGACTTGCACACAGTCCTTTCAGTCACATAGTAACTTGGTTCCAATGCCTGCTCCAGGACAGATGGTCCTCTGGGATTATCATTTACATCCTTCATGCACTAGAATCCTGAAAAATAAGGGGAGAATCCAAGCTTTAACACTATCGGATGTCTAAGAACCATTCAGGGCTTTTACACACAATTCTTCTTGATAATAAATTCTAAAAGACTGTGACGAGCTGTTCAACCATAAAGAAAGTGTCAACCCACTGACGTGTGGGGTGAAACATGGAAAGGAGATGAAGTACATTGCCATATTATTATTGATGAACTTGCTTTTGCTTATTACCTACATAAAGGAACTGAAATCTACCAGAAGTCTTCCAGGTACCCGAACGGTTTGTACCATAAAATCTTTTCATAGTTAAGGAAAAGGAGGTGATCCATGAACTAAGCTCCCTTAGGAGCCACCTGCACCGTATGGAAAAAGCCTTCAACTGAAATTATAATGCCCTTTTCACTATAATCTCAGAGAGGGCTTAAAGGCCTGAATACAAGACAAAACCCCTTATTTGTGAAAGACTGTTGAACGTGTCCTACCTATCACACAGTAGGGCTAACTGAACACGTAATTTGGGAACAGTCCATCATAACCTCGGAGACCATGTGCCCAACATACCACTCAAAGCATGGCAAAAACTTGGGCAAAGAGGGTCATGTGGGCACGTGGAAAGAAATTACCCCCTAACAAACCGCAAGGTCCTTTTCTTCCTTCATACATTCAGCTACAGGAGGGGCTAGAGATGCCTTTTTTTTACAGATTATAAAGTGCTCTGCCTTCACATCTTATGTGATTTGTCATCTTTCTCTAAAGGATCTTGCACTGTGAACATCAGGCCAGTTCATTCACAGTCTCTTCCCAAGTCCACAGAGACAAAAAGCACTCTTTATATCGATGCCAATACACTGTGCCCCACAAACCCAATCAAGAAGTCTTCTGAAGAACATGAGTTTAAAGGGCTAAACTCTGAAAGTGCCCTCTCCTACAGAGGTACTGCTGAAATACTTCCACTAGAAAATGATCTTTCTGGTCCTGAACAGGCTAATAAATCCAAGACTATTTAGATATGCAGACTTTACCTCTGACACTGGGACATGAGGTGATCACTGCATATAGAGAAGCACATTTGTATGTTAAAGAAAAACATATTTAAATGCAACTCACATTCTCAGAAGGCACCAGGATACAAGAAGACAGCATCCAGGTAAAAGCAAAACAGCAGAGTGAGGCAATCCTCAAAAAAATCACCTAATCCAAGAGAGCACATCTTAGCAATAAGCAATCCTCTGCTACCCGGGACAAGGGATTACTAAGGGATGAAACTGGCTGTAAAGGCCTGGATACGTGCTGTCTCTTTCCCTTAGAGTAATACAAACATAGTATGTAAGTCCAAGAAAAAGAATTATTGTCTGTGTACAGAGTGTGTCTCAAAACATAACCCCAAAGTTATTCCTAAAACCAGAAAAAATAAGAGTAAGTCATACAGATGGTATTTATACTTTTATAGCCACTTAGAAACACCTCTCCTGCCTTCCCAGGAAAATATGACAACCGATTATTTTCAGCCAAATGTTTTTATTAAGTTTGTTTTCTGATGTGATTTCTTCAGTCCAGGCTCAAACCCAGAAAAGATGTCTTACAGGCAAGTCTCAAAGGAAGTCGACTTTCTTCTACAGAGCAGGTGCTACTCAAAACAACTGACAAGCATTATAAAAGGGTGGTGTGGATAGCTCTGAGTCTACCCTCAGCACCCCCACTGCCCCTCAAACTTGTCAATGACATAACTGCCAGTTGTCTGCAACAGATTCCGAGAAACAGGCTTTGCAACGCACTCATGTCACTCCAGCAGAACAGTCATGAGGTGCAGAACCAAGGAGTAACTTTATTTCATAAGGGAATGTCACAGGATAAAAGGAATTGGTGTCTTTTGGCTCACTACTGAAGGCCAAATGACATCCCCAAACTGCACCAAGTGAGCTAGTAAAGGATGTTATACCTCTCTATATAGCTCTTTTGTCTTAACATGAAGGGCTCTGGTATCTGAACAGGTTGCCCCAGCAAGAAAAGGTTATTACTCCTGCTAAGTGGAAGTGTAATTAACTCTGCATGCCCTCAGTCCAATGCAAGCAGAAGAAAAGAGCTAAAATTCAAGCTAGAAGTGGTTTGTGTTTTGAAAAAGAAGACTAAGAATGTTTACATACAGTTACTGTGGTTCAGCTGACACAAGGTAACCTGATCACACCTAGTTTTTAGCACAGAGCTGTTTACAATGACAGTTGCCCAAAATGCTTTCTTTGACCTCTCTTAGTGCCTGCAGTTCATCACAATATTCAAATGCTGGTATAAAACTCTTTTCTTTACACACAGTGCGCAAAGAACTTGATATCACAACATTTCCAGAGAGGCCAAATGAATAAGAATTAATGTTGAAGCTCTATACTCTCCTATAAAGAGAGAGTGGCCTCTTCTTAAACTATGTTCTACTGTTGTAGTCTGCATTCAGTGCAGATGCTTTGCCAGACTCCACACTTAATTCCTTTCTTTATACTGCCTCCAAACAGAAGCATTCCCCCTCTGCTTCCTTTCTCCCCATCACATAGTTTAGGGACAGGTGTAGTTTTACACTATTGAAAGAAATACCTGTCTATTGCCTAATATGCCCCACTTTTCTGCCTCTCCAACAGCAGATATTTTTCAAAGGAAAATACCACTAAAGCAAGACAGGGATCACTCCTGCCTCTGAAAATGCATAAAGGCTTATTCTCAACTAACTTACACCTTGTAGTTATTATCAGTGCAAAAGTGATGTGAAAATGTTGAGATTTGGCAGCATTTTACACCTACTATACACTGATGCAGAAGACATAATTCCATCTGCCCTTGACTACAAGGAAAACCTTCAAGGCCAAGTAGTTTTACAGAAAGCAACTCACGTTAAACAACAAAGGCAATATAACTGCATGACCTTCCTTTTGAAACTCTGGTGTGTCCTTTGTTATTCTGACACAAGCAGCTAAAACCAGTCACAGGGGCACTCACTCATGTGCAAAAGTGCCAGCAAAACCAGGCTCCAAGTTAAGAGAAGATTTCGGCACCTAACTTTGAGCTGTGTGAAACCCCTAGAGGATAGGTCACAGAGGACTGAGAAGCTTTTGCCAAATTTCTGGTAGAAAATACCAGAAGCACATTCAGACTACTTCATGGAAGCAAGAGTGACTTTATTTTGTGCTATGTATGAGGAAAATCCCATGTGTTTAAGCTACCAAGTTAATTTTTGCTGGAAACAATGACATGGTCTGCCCAGATACAAGCAAAAAATTGTACACACAATTATCTGTATACATACCCTAGCTCTGACAGGGTAACAAAGCAGGTTAAATTGCAGGAGCATCATCACAGAACAGTAATGCAATTGCAGAGGATGGAACACAAAATGATAAAATGGTTTATTGCTACTGTTCATTTTTTCCCTCTTCTGGAAAGGACATAGCATCTATTCCAAAGGACACATCATTCAGGCAATCTGTAGTGATGCTGTAAGATGTTAGCTCACTCCATCTACAGCCCCCAATCAGACAAGACTATTTGCCCAAAATGAGACCACATGGAGCCACACACACTCCTTTTGTCCTTACATTCCCTTTTCTTCCTTTTGAGAATGGACAAACCAGAAGACAGGGCTAAGACTCCAGGGGCAGAGGAACAGAAACACGTTATTAAATGAAGTGTGCACATAAGTGGTTTCTGTCTTGGGATCTGAACACCAAGTTTAATTAACCACCTGAGTGGAAAGCACAGTTTATGTAATGCAGACTGTCTGTGGACTGCCATCCCAGTGATTCCACACAACCCCTTCTAACTGCTAGTCCATGTAAGAGCAATTTTTACTGGCAAAACAACATAACTGGGATGAGGGATCTGGATGCCAACTTGGAGAGAGAGCAAGAAAGAAGAAACAGGTTTTTAAAAGAGAGTAAATATTACCCAGGCTACTAAATAGCTCTGTAAGGGAAACAGGTCTTCATTCCTTCTCAAACTCAAAAATTAGTTTGTCATCAGATAGTTACTCAGTGCTAAATAGATACTGACAGATTCTGCCATTGTCCATGAGAGCGTGTCCTGGAAAACATCTGATGACTTCAGCTCTTCTCTACCTGCACTCTGGAAGTCTGCTTTCTGCAATACTCTTTGCTTATGAGATGTCAGGAAAAAGTATGATAAACTTGAAATTTTAGCTCTGGGAACAACAGAGCTGCTCATTGAATACTGGAGCATCTGGTTCTGTGGCCACAGAACTGTAACTTGGTGGTTCGAGACTCTGTCTTTGGTTTCCTGTTTCTCCATTTTTTTAAGATTCAGTTCAGGAGACTTTCTACCATTCTGTGGCTGTAGAGTTCTCAGCTCAGAGGGTCCTTAATATTTCTTGGGGAATTCAAATGAGTCCACCATCCAAACCACTAACACTTGAGGTTCACTTTGTGTTGCATTTAGGATGGTCTGACCTTACACTGCTGCAGAAAGAGAGGGGTTTGTTTCATCCTGTTCAGTTTCCTCCGTTGCATCCTATCCCCCTGTCTTAGCTGTCTATGCAGCAACAAGGCTGCTGCTTCAGCTTGCAGAACTGACAGAAAACTAATTAATTGGGTTGGGTGTGGATCAGCCATCATTGGGGCAATGAAAAGGGGACCCTCTTCAGTGGAAGCTCACTGCTTGATCAAATGCTAAGGTGAACTGCACTCTGCTTACAGGAAGGTACAGGACTTCCCTGGGGGTTCAGCTCACTGTACATCCACACGTACATTGTAGAACTAAGGCTAAGCAAGTATGAAATGAAATTCAACTCCTTTGTTACAGCATAATGATTTTTGTGAACACCTCCCACCAGTTTTACCCAAAAAAGAGTGATCAAAATTCAATCAGGGCAAAAATATTAATAAAAAAATTATATACAAACCCAAACATTAAATACAAAACTTTAAAACAATATTCCCACTGGAAAAAAAAAAATCTCACTTTCTTTAAAAAGCTATTTTCTAACCACTAAATAAAGGTAAACTCAGAAAATTACACATATGCTGATATGCACAGCCATCCTAGAGAGCATTTATAGCAGTTACTTGAAATTCTGATGTCACTCACAGCAGATATATCAGCTGGTAGTTCTAAAAACTTGATTGTATATTAAAAGCTATGACCAATATTGTTTTCTGTGCATAGAGATAAACATCCTGCTCAAAGATCCGAACTCCTATTTAAAAACAAAACCAAACATTAAGAATAAAAAGCAGCCGGTATGGTTCTGAGACACATATGTGGCTGCATTGCATATTCCCTGCCTACACTGGCAGTGTGGGAGCTGTTAGTCATCTAATGCGCGTATTTGCTTGGCACGATGCCTTTCCTTTCGCATGCAGGCGAGAAAGATGATCACCCATTTATTGTACCCTTACATCTTCACTGTATGTTCATCAGTCAGCATGACCAGGCCCTCCCAGTTCAAAATGCAGGCAGACCAGCTCAGAGTGAAGCCCAAGGTCTGGGAGGTTGTTAAGCACATTTGTAAAGAAAAGGGCAACTTTTAAATTCATGCTGTTCAGACACATTCTCTGTTGGGACCTAACAACATGTTTATTTAAAATTAAGGACCTTTTATTGAATAGAGGCCTAATTTAGTCTTGCTTTCAACCGTGGCACAGATCCTTTTACTATTTTCAAGGGCATTAGAGGTTCTCAAGTTGGTTTGCTTTAACTGTCTTGCTCTGCCTCCATTCTGGAGGGACCTGGAACAGAACCTAAATTTAGTTTTCAAGTAAGGCTGTCACAAAACTTCATCGCCCAGACTACAGCAGGATCAGACACACCCCACCCTTTTAGCATCCCAATCTCATTTAAGCCCTACAAAACACATACAAGAAAGGCGTGCTTTTTTAGTGTAATGTTGATGGTGAAATCTGAAGAGTAAGGGTGCTTCAATGTTGTCAGACTTTGAAATAATAGCTCCGGGCATTTCCCTCCCAATGTCCTTGAATACTGCAAAGTGGTATTTTACCACGAGATACTTCATGTTACAAGCTCCTTTGTACAGCATTAACAAAGCACCAAAGCAATGGCTTTCTGACACACAAGGGAAGAAGTGTTTTGAGTGGAGGCAGCTCAATGCCATCGCTTGGAGGTCTCAGTGGTGAAACCACTTCACAACTGACTACTGCACTTATGCCAAGGAGAAGTCTCTCACTGCTCCACTCTACTGTACAATCTGGCAAGGCCAGCCTTCAAGGCTAATCTGGGACTACCTTGCAGGACCTCTCTAAACCCCTTGCTTATTCTAATTGCCTTCAGCAATATGGGCTGCCATGTTCCCGCTGGTTTTGACCCAAATGTGCACCAGTTTAGATTCCCAAGGACTGCGATGCACTGCAGTTACTTTGTTGGTGTAATGTCTGCTGACTGCACTCAGAGTTCATACCTAGCTGAAGGGAACAGCTTTTGACAAGCAGGAGTTCAGAACAGGTAAGGTCTGGTCTGATCTAGTGGAGCTCTGTCTTTAAATTTGATGACAGTAAGACAGAAGAAATATGTGGGAAGCATCCACAATAATCAACCATCTCAAGTTAATTAGCAATTAATTTAGTGAGCTACTAAAGTCTAGCGAAGATGAATCCTGGGAGATTCTGGTCACAGTTTCCCTGATGTAAATCTAGATTAACTCCTAGAGAGCACATCAATCTCCATGACAGTTACTTCAGATTTACACCCAGCTACTCTGAATTTGTGCACTTGTTTTCACAGCCGTGTGGGAGATCTGTCTCAACACAAATCAGCTCTGCTCTCATGCAGATTCTACAAGGTACACAGAGTTACAGTTCTGTAAAAATCCAGCCTCGGTGAAACAGGGAAATTAAATTCTCCACTGATGAAACCTAAGCCTCCCACATAACAGACGAAAACTCTGCTACAGAGCCTGCCACCACAAGTGGTCACAATAGCTTCCTTAGTTCTCAGTCTTCACACAGTAAGGATAATTCCATCTCACCGGATTTCACAAAGCACAACAGCAAGCATCAAAATTACTACATTCTTTTGCCTAGGACTCCTAAGAGTATTAAGAATACCAGATCCACAGATTCGGTTTTGAGTCCAGCCTCACAACCCCAGCAAAATCCACATAATCTTTCAAGGTCATCTTTCTAAGAGGCCACAGAGACTGGCCATTAGCACTGACACTTGTGATGCAGACTGCAGTTGCATCAGAAAAATTTGATATGAAAATGAGATATTGTCCAGCCAAACAGCCTGTCACCCTTTTACCAGTTTTACTCAATTCTGCACCCACCTCTCTGCACAGCCACAGCTTTCCCCTTTCTTTATCCGTAAGTTAACCACTGATACAATGCCCCTTCCCACCCACACAGATCCCAATCCTAGTGGTGCAGCCCTGGTCTTGGAATTCTAAGCGGATTCAGAGAAGGTGTATGCCTGCCTGTGTGCTTCCAGGTGAGCCAGAGTACAGGTCACAAAATTAACAAAGAGCAGAGGTGCATCACAGGCAACATACAAATGCGGGTACTTAAACTTGAATTCAGCGTATGTCCAGAGAGCTTGTCAAATGGTTTGTGGAAACATGAAGAGATACTTAGAGGCACTTTTGCTAGATGGTTTAAGATCACATTAAGAACTTGCATCAAACTCATTCACATGGGGTTTTATTGCTTTACAAGGGACAGTTGTTTTTAGAGTGAAGCATTTTAAATGACCCACTAACGCATCTACTCTTTCTTAAAAAAACAACAAAACCAAAGATTTTTGTAAGAAATATTGGTCATCACTTAAGCATTTAAATTAAGTGACTTGAAAGTATTTGACAAGAAACAAGCTGAAAACAAAATGGTAATTTTTAAGGGGGGATTGATCTTATAAAAGCTGGTATTTTATTTAAGCAATTCTACACAAAGTAATTTCTCCTACACAGGCCACTTTGGGTCTTACAGCTGGAGCTCCCCAAAACTATGTACCATTTATGAATTTGCCTACAGATACAAGTTATGTCACAGTATAAAAGGATGAGTATTTAAACAATAACTATTCCAGAATGACTATGCCTGTACATGAAATTATTTAGAAAGTTATTGCACAAAAATGCTTTATGGACAGCGTGTAAGTACTGCAGAATTTTGTAGCATGCCACAATTAAAAACAATTCAGCACTTCAATGTGACGAAGCAAAATAATCTCCCTTCCAGATGCACCAGGAACTAAGTAAATTCCACAGCACCCTACAATTCTTATCACAACCTCCATAAAATTACTGGAAAGAAATAAAGCTAGAATTACACACAAATCTCAGGTGCCTTTTCTGAACTTAACTGAACTTCACCAATAGGTGAGATAGGAATTCAACCGGTTATTGATGGCTGGGCATAAATATCCTGCTTAATTTCTAGAAGAGTAAGTGGACTCAAAGAAATCTTTCTTTGTACTATTTCTCAAAGATCGCACCAGCTGACTCATTCTCCTGCCTAAAGTACAACATGAAATAAAGCAAAGCAAAACAGAATCTCTCAAATTATCAGAACCAAAATTGCTTTCTATAGTAGCAGGAGATAGACTAAAAACAAAATTGGATGCCAATTCACAAACTGCCATTAAATTTCCAGGAAGCCAATCCACCAAGGAACACACTGCACCCTAGAGAGTCCTTAATGAATAGTGACACATTTGCAATAGGCTAGTTAAGGTTTTGCCAGCATTTAGGTTTTAAATCCCTCATATGTTAGCAAACCAAACCTAGAACTTACTGAAAAATTATATACAGGGTTCCAGTCCAGGAAGAGAGACTCTGGGAGGGAGGTGGGGAGAAAGTGTTAGTACCACATTAGACTGGATTTTGTATTTTAATTTTAAAAATAAAAAAATAAATTAAAATTTGGAAAAAGGGAGATGCTTTGAACCATTGCAGGTTCCAAAGGCAGAGAATATTTTGGCAGGCATTTAAGACTGAATCCTACAGGTAGTAAGTGTCCTTGAGTCTAAACTCAGTGGGACGTGAGTTGACAGCATCCCCCCAAAGAATGAGGGATCCCCAGTGTCTGAGTACACATTTACATCCATGAGTCTTAAAGCACAAAGTTGTTTCTGTGGTCTGGAACACAGTCCATCTAATACTTTCTCTGTTATTCTTTGATTAAAGAGCTTGATCTTTCTTACATCACAGGGCTGATGATGTTTACATTCCAGGGCCCAGAAGATAAGCCCTATAAACTTGCAAACATGATGAAATATACAGTACATATAAGAGCTTTATGCACTAAATATAATTTGCATTAGATGGAGCATTACTCTCCCCTTGATGTTTATATGTGGAGTATTTCACGGTATCTTGGCATTGTTTTTTTAACTAGAAGCTATACAGCATCTAATTTGGAACCCCTACAGCTTCCAAGCCCATCAGCTGGAACAGACTGCACGCTTCTGACTTCCAGTTCCTGGAAATGGATTGCAATAGTGCAGAGGGGAAGCAGCATTAGACATTGTTAAGAGAACGGGCAGAGCAGACAGAGGCACTTCATGACCATCCAAATCTGCATTAAATTGTCTCAGTACTGAGGTAAGGCCAGGAGGGTTAAAAGTAAGGATGGTAAGCTCAAAGTCAAGCCAGTAAGTGCTTTCAGTACCAAATGGAGGTGCATCAGTTGACTGCCTCCATCCTTCACTGTCCTAAGTGCCTCTAAATTTCCTGTATCCTTCAATACTCCTGGTACCTTCACAGCTGTGCACATGTACCCAAGAACTGCCTGCAGAGTGCCTCAGGCCTTGGCTGCAGCCAGGTCTGTCCCATGTGTGAACCACGGCCCCAACAGTGGGGCATGCAGGGGTCCCCCTTTTAGCCTGCCCCATGCATTGTGGCTGTGTAACAGCTGACAACAGGCTTGTACCAGGGCTCCAGGGCCATGCCACAGCCTCCCCTGCTTGTTTACTGCCAGCCCAGCATTGATTACTGCCCCTTTGAAGTACCTACCCATTTTTAAAATGGGTTTCTCATAGAGTTCAGGCTGTGCCTTGGAAGGCAGTGGCAGTCTGCTATGACTTTTCTTAGAAAGGAAGTTGGGTACAACAACTCAGTTCCTAGGTCAGGACTCAGGAGCTCCCCACCCTATCCTATTTCCCACAGTAGGACACTGTTGTCTTAATTTTACTTGATTTTGTTGAGTATTTGGACATTTCAAGCTACAAAATGGCCATATATACATGTACCTGAAATATGACCGCCCTTAATATATCCACGTTTGGAAAGCTTATCAATTTACAACATTAGGACCCTGTAAGTCAACAATCAACACTCATCCTGACTAGCAATTACTGAGGAGAAATCAATGGCACTCAGAACCTTATCTTTCACACACTATTGTCTCCCCAGCATAAACGGTGGTGAGCCTGATCTTCTTGCATAAACCCCTTTTCTACAAACAGGCGGAGTTTGGTAGCATGCTAAATGAATCTTAAGGAGAATTCAATCAGAGAGCAGACAATGCTCTAAAAAGAACACACAATGCTCTAAAAACAACAGTTTTCTTGTTTCCATTATTATAGCAAATGGCATCTTCCTGTTTGCTAAACAGCTGCCTTCTCAGGTTAGACTGACCCAGCGATCTCGGGGTGCCACACAATCTCTGAAGGGAGCAGAATTGCTTATCTCAAAAGGATGAATGCACTATCTCAAACCATCAGGGTATCACTACTGTATCCATTTAGCCTATTGCTGCCACAGCCTTAAAAATTAATGAGTTCTCCAGGGAACAGACAGACATAATGCTCAAAGCAAATGAAGCTGCTGCCAATACCGTTTGCCTCTTCCCTAGACAACACTTCAAACCAAAACAGAAGAGCAGATTTTGCCCCTCAGCTGAGTATCAGAATCCTTTCACACAGAAAAAAATACCGATGCCTTTGTGGACAGGCCTTGAAATTTCCCTGCTTGCCAGCCAATACCACATAGTCTGACCTTATTCTTTTTGCCATCCAAGCTCCACATGAAGAAAAACCAAACTTCATTTTAGGGTAATGTCTGGAGTTATCTTGGTCCAAGTTTTGTGAAGATGCTAAACCTTGCTTAGAAATGATGACCTGCATACAACTAAAAGGGGTGCTTACTTTCTCCAGCCCTGGAACTGAATTGATTTCTCACTTTTCCTTTTCTGTGCAGTAGTTAACAACATGTCCACAGATGTGATAGGGCATATACACAGAAACACAGGTCAGCAAAGTCATCTATGTAAGACCCCCTTCTTCAAGGAGCTATCTCATATAAAAGGGAACATCAGCAGATGGAGCTCTGCTTCTGCATCATACTCTTCAAATATGAAAGCCTGGCAGGTGCAGAGTGGGATAGCAACAATTACTCTCTCACCCTTTCCAGCTCTTGCTTTTCATGGCTCCACTGCACACAAAAGACATAAAAGAGAAACAGCTTATTCTGCCTTCCAATCCCTTTGCTTCCCCAAAACCACTCCCCGCATCAACCAGTGTCACTGAGTCTGCCAGAAAAAGGTTTAGGAATCCTCAAACAAAATGCGTTAAGCATCTAGAATTATCATCAATTAACAGCTCCAAAACAATGCGATGAGGGATTAGCACAGCAGAGGAGCTCTGAAATTTACACTGATCTAAGGTCTGAGACCTGTTCTCAAACAACAGGAGAAAAAATGCTTCTCTAGGGCAAAACACCAATAGCATGCAAATCACTATGACAAGCAAGCAAGGCTTTATCTAGCCTGACATCTTAGCAGGATCTCAGATTTCTGCTCATCTCTGCCTCTGGTAACTTATGAAACATCAGCTCCTAAAATCATGCAGCAACCAAGGAAGAAAATTAGCAATTACAACCAGGTAAATGCAATGCTTAAGTTCAATATTCCAGGAAAAGGCCTGTAAATAGCTGAATGGATTAATGAGGCATTTTCCAGGATGTTTCCGAATACCTGCTGTGTTCTCAGAATCAGAATGATGTCCATAGCAATCAGTTGCAGAAGAGGAACAAAAAAAAAAAGAAGAAAATTACTTTCACGTATCCTGTGGTGGTGGCCATCAGCTCATTTCAGCCCACGATGAAGTCCCTTAACAACCAAGGGATTCCACAGCTCCTGGGGAAAAGCTGCTTCTTTCATACTTGGCAATATCACTATCAATCAGAAGCTGCTAATCTGACAGGATGCAGTGGACAAAGAGGGCACTTTGTACTTCCCTGGTTTGAAACCTTTGTGGCAAAAGGTTACTCAGCTCTTTCTGAGAGGAAGAGAGATGCAAGGCTACAGAAGCTGACACTTGGGCTGGAGAGGTGAAGGACACAGATGGACAGGGTGGAAGCCATGCACAGAGCAACAGAGATTGGTATCAGCTGGGGAAAAAAGAAGGAAGAAAAGCTTGTAGACACAGATAGGAAACTCTATATTCCAAACTGGAATAAACATCCGGTTTCAAGGACAGACAATAAATTAGCTTAGAGACCTACTCTCAATTTCTGTTCAGCATCAACAGCCAAGGGAGTAAGCCGGATGCCTTAATAAAGCAAATTCCCAAATGACAGCAGACACTATTCCAGCTAGCTTTGGACTGCCTTCTCTTCCCAGTGTAATCAGCAATCTCGTAGGCACAGCCTTACAAATCCCAGGCCACTAGACTGTGACAGAACACAGTGAAGCCAGAGTTAGCATTATCAGGACTTTGAAGCAAGCTTGCCAAGCAGAAAAGAATCTTTTTCTAAATCCTGGATACATAGACAATAAGCTCTCCTGTCTAAACACTGGAATCAGCAGCCTGCCTAAATCAGTATCTTACCACCGGCACCATTTTTTGGGGGTTAAAAACCCCCTTTATTTAAGTTAGTACATTTAACATTAAAGTCATGCCTAGGGCTAACACAAAGCAACAGTTCTCAATTTAAACTAATATAATGTAATCTAATCTACTCATGGATAACAGACTGAAAATTGATGTTCTGAGTTGCACAAACTACACTGCAGATAAAACATTGCTGCTTAATTGCCGGTTCATTATTTAGCATCACTACATGACTGTAGAGCACTGAATCTCCATTTGTGATCTGCTGCCCACTGGCAACACACAGACCTGTGACAATGGCCAAAACTACATTCAAGATCTACAGCATTTCCAATCAAAATCTGAGGGGTTACAGTGCTAGAGAGCTCAGAGGAAATTCAAAGGGATGATGTTTTTCCTAAAATATTCAGGACATACACTGTTGTAAATGATGCAAAAAGCTCAAAAGAGATAAAAGAGCAAATGGCAGTGCCTGCTTTGGGGACAATATACATAATTAAGAAATTAAGGATGTTAGAAAATGTACATAGCATGGAGAATGTTACACGTGCTTGCAGTAATTTACCACAAAGAACAGGGTAACATCTGAAAACATGGTTCAAAACACTAACTATCAGGCTGAAATACAGACAGCGTTTGGGCACTCAGCTCCTTGTGTCTGTTGGCACAAGTCAGGCATCATGCAAGTATGAGAGAAGTCCTCTTCTAATTTAAAAGAAAATAGTAACTATTTTAATTACGTGACCATTCCAAACAGGCTCTGAAGTGCAAAAGCAATCACCAGCAAAATAAAATAGCCATTACATGCTTTTTAGTCACAGGATTCCTTACAATAATTCTTGAAGCTCCGAGCAGTTTCATAACAAAGTAGTCACATCTGCAGTTTCACAGAAATTACCACGTCTGTGCCAACGTTTCATCTTACGAATGTTTGCAGGCTCCAATTTCCATGTTTAGAAGAGGAATGAAACAAGGCAACTACTTAAATTATTCCACCTCTCTGGCTTGCTATTCTGAGACTTGAGGAGCAGAGGCTTCGGTCAGGGTAATGGAATGGTGGCAGTGATCTCCACTGGCAAGGGAGGAGGCTCTGCTCCTGAAGGAGACAGCTTCAGCCAAGCCCCAGTCTGGTAACAGACACTGTTACTGATACTGAAAATGAGGGAACAGATGCTGTTGGAGTACCAAATGGAAGGCATTCTGGAACAGAAAATAAACAAATCTAGCCATGCTCAACCAGTCAAGGTACAGGAAGGAAGCAGCAAGTCTCTGTTCCTAAAAGTAAAAAGGACTCTGCAGAACCACCAGAAAAAAAATGCACTGCCTGATGAATAAAATGAATTTCCTTCCCCAGAATCTCTGGATGATGCTGGGAAGAAAACATATTAAGCATACTTTATTTACCTGCATTAAAACACAAAACCAAACAAACAAACCCATTAAAAAAAACAAAAAACCCCAAACAAACAGGCAAGTGTAACTCAGTGAACTGACAGTAAATTCAAAAGTGGTATCACATATTCAAGGAATGCTTCAAATAACATCTCTGGTAAAACAAGTACTCTCTTAGGGAGGCTGAATCAAGATGCCTAGCTTGCTTCTAAATGTCCTGACCTAAACATTATAACCTAAATCTTGCAAGAGTGGAGAAAAATGAAACCTCAAGCCCATATGGATTCTCACTGCCATTAGCAGGCCTGCAATGCTCTGCCTTCCTTACCATTTTATGGGAGTATATACCTGTATTTTAATTTTCCCAAACTTTGGTCAATTCCAAGACACCAGTATGAGCTGCAAAATGAAACACATGGAATGCATCCAGGGAGATCCAGCAGCCTGCCTTCTGAGTAGGTAGCTAATCAACAGCTAATTGTAAGAACAGGTCTCCAGAGTGTCTGTGTGGAAAAGCTGCTGCTGTTTGTGTTCTCACCACAGCTGCACGTGACAGCTGCCCACCTACAACCCATGGACTGCTGTGACAACCCGAATTTCAGAGACCAGCTGGAGTCAGTGAGAAGGTTCAACAGGCTGTTCTTCTCCCCTGGACTTCTCTCAACCAAAGAAGAAACTTCTCAAGTGCTGTTCTGCACATCCCCTGATGATCACTTAGCAACTGTCATTCTACACAAGTGAAATAAAGCTGCGCTCCTGGTGGGAGGCAGGAATGGGGCTACAAAACCCCTGGTAACTGTTGGTTTGGCCTTTAAAATCCTGCCTTCCCAAAGGACACAAAGCTTGCTATACCCCAGTGGAGCCTTCCCCTTATCTCGCATCCATGAAGTGGTCACATCCACCTAAAAACGCCTGCAATGCTGTTGGCTGCTAAAAATCTCCTTCCATTGGAACAGCAGGAAGAGAAAGAAGGTAATAATTGGAATGACCTGCTTTTACAGACTGCAAGTCATCTATTATGAAAATGGTTATTATTTATAGTAACTGAGAGATAAAATTCAGAACAAATACCCTCACTATGCAAAATTCTAAGCTTTTTTTCCCCCAGTGGTTTTGGTTATTCAACAATATCCAGAAGAGTTCTTTACCAAATGCCAGCATTTGTATTTTCTAACAAGCTCTAAGACACCATTAGAGGCTCATTTCACTGATATTATGAACAGAATATGGCTTCCCACCGAAGGGGAGTAGCAACTGCCTGGAGGGAAAAAGGAAATGTTTGTCTCAGGGTAGAAACCACAAGGATTGCTATTTTCTGGAGTGTGGAATTAGGGGGAAAAAAAGTTACAACCTCATCTTGAAAGTGATGTGTGCGCTGGTCCAAATGAAGCAATCATCTAAATTTATCTAAGCCACCCTCACTAAGAGGTGAAATCAGAAGGGAATTAAGCAGTAACCTATATAGTATGCTATAATTTCAAAATGAAAGGAGCTGTGCACAAACTTAATATTAGTAAATACAAAAGGTCCTGTTCAGTCTTTAAGAATGTGAAAGTTTCAAGTCTCTGCTTCTAAGAGAGTCAGAAACAATACAGGTAGGTTGCTAAAAAAATAAATAACTGAAGGTAAACAAAACATCCCAGATTATATCTCCTCAACAAAGGAAATCTTTTCTTCTTTTAGAAAAGATTTTCAATTTTAATTTACACAATTTTAGAATTTTAGAATATATTTTATCACAAGCCCGACTGAATTTGCTGTAATGGCGCCTTTTGACTGTCTTTTGAAATGAGTTTATAGGCTGTGGTCCCACAGTGCAAATACTCTACTGTTAATTACTTCAGAGTGTGACATGAGAAACATAACTTAAACCTTGTGCACTGTAAAGAAAATCTAAACTGTTACCTGATTTTTAACAAATAATTTGCTTTTTTTTTTAAAGGACAATTTCCTTCAATCATCTTGCTTGTTCCTTGATATCAACAGCCCCCATTGTCCCGTGTCTGCTCCTCCTTTGCCATTTATTTAAAACAATTTTATACTTTACTGACTTAAGTTTGCAGACTAATGCTATTTATACACCAATATTCAACATCTAATTCTTAATAGCACATAATGTGAGTTATCTTTATCTGTACCCCTTGCATTTTAATAAGGATGTACACATCTCCGGACACACAGAACTCATGGGATCTAGGGACATTGGGATTTCTAGGTATAACTGATTTCAGTAAACATGCATTTCAAGAAGCAACAAATCTTTATCACAGAATATTCTGAGTTGGAAGGGACCCACAAGGATTGAGTCCAACATCATGGAGTCGCTTTGCTGCATTAGTAACACAAGATAAATCATTACCTGAAGAAACACCTACAGCTGTAAATACAAAGTATTCCTCTAAATAGAAAATATTCTGTTCATTCAATATGTACAGAACAAACCAAGGACTGGATATCTTAGAGGATTTTTAACATTAGCTTCTCATATTAGGTTCACAGATGAAAATGTGTATCTTTCCCAAAGCACATGTACCTCAAAGATCTTGGTGCTCTTGCTACACCTCTACTTGCACTGTTAAAGGGCTCCTTTCGTTGTCTTATCCTCCTTTAGGTTTAGATTTGATTCCACCAGCTCCTGCAATACTAATTCAAACCTAAGAGTCTGTCTACACAGGGCTATGCACCATAACAGCCATTCCAAATATTTAGGCATATCCATTTCCAGTTCACAGTCTGACTGTATAAGGGCCATGCATGTCTGGAAAATAAGCCTGGTATGCTAGTGAATTTCCATATGCAAATTAGCCTTCCATTTCCTAATTAAATAAATCCATCTCCCACATCTCTCAGGGTCACATAGGAATGAGAGATGGCATTTGATAACTGCCTACTTACAAACAGAACTGTATTTAGCAAGATTCTTTCTGCATTTGTTGGTTTTTTTTCTATGAAATGAAGATGAAAGGAAATGGAAGACAAAGATAAGATTCTTCCACTTTTTGAAATGAAAAAATCTTAATCCGCTGGACTTGCCCACTAAAATATCCAGTCACTTTTTTCCCCCCAAAGTAGTGATCAATCAGTTATCTGCCAAGAACTGTGTTGGGTTTGTATTTAATACTGTGGTTACAACTGTGGAATGTATTTCAGGGCATCACATACAGTGTTAGTGTCCTGGCCTCCCAGCTTCCAACCTGTTCCCTACTGACAGGAGTCTATGCTGCAAAAGGCCTCAGTGATTAAAAAAAGTTTTGCAAAGGTATGGAAATCATTCACATGAGATATTTTGCATATTTCATTACATCAAGGACTTCATGACCTTTGTCAGCTGCAGGTTTCAAAAAGCCTTCTGCAAGTGAACCAACAGTTTTGGAACACACAGCTTCCAAACAGAGACTCCTCTGGAACCAGTTATGTTGTACAGCTTACACGATCCATTTCCTTGATTTCCAAGCAGTTCTGGAAACAAAGTCCTTCAGAACTGATGGGTGCAGATCACAGGTTCACCAGGATAAATAAAATTTCTTCCTCTAACGTAGAGTGCTTCAATTCACACTCACTTGTAGAGAAAACCTAATTGCTCCAGTCATATTAGTGCAACTGAACAGAAACAAACATATCTACACAGGTCCTGAAAGCAGCCTCTAACCCACTATTAAGTTTCTTCAGTGCAAAAACTTTTTGTAAAGTCAAGGACATCCAATTCTCCTTCAGACATACAATTTCAGACTAGACTACAGTGACATCTTATGCTGTCAGTGTCTGCCAGGAACTCTGGAGCTCTATCCTCCGTCAGCTTCTTTAAGGAACATTCTTATCTTGCACAAAACTGCTGCCTTCAGAGTCTTGGGTGCTCATCAGCACTTTTAATGAAACAGGATCTGCGGACAATCGAGGGGCAGAACAATTCTAGTGATACACGGACTACAACATCTGACTGATTTTTAAACAGCAGTGCAATTCAGACTAGCTGTGTCATAGCTTATGCAGTCTGATGAAGCAGTGTATCCACACAGACACCAGTTTAGATGGTGACATGTTAGCTCTGGGTGTGGCAGTGGGCAAAACTAGCGAGGAGCAGGCTCTGCACATTGCAGTGGTTGGTAACTTTGAAGCTTTCAAAACCTGCCAGAAGCTCTGGCCCGTCTGGAGGTACCAGGTTTGCACACACAGGATTACGAAGACCATCATCATCCTAAACAAATGCATGTACATAAAATATGTTACATGTAGTTTTTGCTCTTGCTGGCACTCACTGCTATTTGAGCCCAGCCTCACATATTTAGTTCTTTTCTAAAGGATGGTCTAAATGGCTTTATTATATACTGCAATAACTAGAGGTATTTATCTGATGATAGATAACGGAGGTCACAATCTCCCTGTAACTTAAGCAAGTTGCTTATACATGAAGGGTGAGTTTGTGTCAAAAATGAGTTCCTGTTAGCACATACAGCTGTGTCCACAGGACAGAATTGCTGTAAAAATACAGAAAGTTGCACTGTCTAGCTGTTATACCCATCCACACAGAAGTAAAACACAGAATGAAACTGGTTATGATACTGAATCACAAAAAAAAAAAACAAGAAACAAAATTCTTATACTAGAGATCCAAGTCCTAAATACACTAAATATTTTGGGCAGCTACTCACGACCTTAAATCAGGGTCAGACTGTTACTTTCTATCACACCGATCTCTTAGAGCTGCAAACAATGATCTGAGCCCCCCTGAAACAAGTTAGCAAAGGCTGCTCCTGCCCCAAACAGGTTAGGAGTCAAGTTACATGCAGCAGGTCACTAAACGAGGAAGGACTAAGTAAAAAAGACACAAACCAATAACATACAACTTACTGTCATTCTAGCTGGTCACAGATCAGGACTCTTACAGCACAGAAGCTTGAATCTGATTTCTATCATGTGAATTATTACCATACTAGCTCTTTAAAACGTTTCTCAAAATCACAGGACAATTTGGTGCCGTAGAATTAAGTGAGAAGTCTGACAAGAACATGAGTTCCATGATGAGATAAAAAATACTGTGACCTTCCAGAGATGTTCAAAACACTTGCCCTTCTTAAATATCATGGCTTGCTCTCTCTATGGTGGCATGGATACATACAGCACACACGTACTCTGCATCTCTTCTGGCCTTATTCTGTTAAAGATGCTCTAGTGTAAATCAGTCCTTCAGTTCTTAAATTTCATTTGCCTGTTCTCTTTGCAAGGAAGCCTCAAATATTCTCTAAAGTAGAAACGCATTATCTCTGAAAACTCAAGATAACTCTCTAAGCATCAGTTTAAACCAAGAATAGAGGTCCTATCATAGGTTGAATCTTGGGGTCACATCAGTCACACTTTGCTGTGGCCTGCACAGGGTAAGCAAGGAACTGAAAAAGAACTGTGAGAGCAAAATTCTCAGTCATGGGATTCTGTCATGCACCTTTTGAAAAGCTACAAGTCAGAAAGGCTCTTCTACAAAAGCCTACATGGCTCTGGTCTCCACTGCCTCTTCCACCTTTGGACTCAACATTCCACAGGACAGTGTGATCTGGTTAAGCAACTAACAACCAACCAAACCTAGCAAAACTCCCTGCCTTTCAGCAAGGGTTGGTTTGTGGACAACTGTGAGGTAAAGCCAAGCAAGTGGAATTCTTCAGTGCAGTTGGTTAGGTAAATTTACTCATTTTATTCCTGAAACAGAAATTTCCTAACTGTACATTACTTCACTCTCTTTGTTGAGTGAACTTAATTTCCCTGTCTCATCTCTTCTGTTGACAGAGCTGCATGGCTGACCCTTTTAGACAGAGGCAAAAAGAGCAGATTTTTTTTTTTTAATTACTGTGCTGCAAATCAGTGTAATTGCTCCTGCTGCAGCAACATCTGCCTTTCCAGATACTGAGAAAGCAGATACTGGAAAGCATCCTGCTACATAATGGAATTTGAGATCCAGAAAACAAAAGAAATGCTTGTAAAAACTTCTCTGATCTTTCCCCCACCCCATGCTTTTTTTTTAAAGTGTAAACCATGTAACAGAAAAAAACCACATAACAGAAGACAGCTCTTCCATTTCAAACCAGTTAAGGTGCTTAAAAGCTGTGTGCGTTTATTTGCCTTTTGCACTTTGTTCTTAATATCAATACCAAAAGATGCATGCTGTAATTGTTCAGATTTGCATTCTTTTTGTGTATTTTGCCTTTTATCACACTAAATTGTTACTAAATTGATGGTTTTGCTATTTAAAGGCTCTTGTTCTAGTTTTACATGCATGACATCCAGTTGGCAACTCTTTCTGCAATAGAGTGACAAACGTTTTAAAGCCCTTAAACCATAATACTGCTAAATAAGAAGTAAAAAATTCTAATAAACCAACAACACAGTACTACAAAGAATAATGCCTGTTCAGTTATAACAAAAGGAATAAAACAAGCAAATGTGATGTGCTTACCCTTCTGCACATACCTACTGAGAACGTTTGGACTAATTATATGCAAATGTAGAGTAAGAGTTCTAGTGTCCATTTTATCCACATTCAAGTCAACTGGCTACATTTTCTCTCTCAGTGGGCACGTATTGAGCCCCTGAACAATCCTTGGCTTCAGATGTACAACACTAACTCAAATATATCAATGAGAACATCGGCAAAATCACTACATTCTGCTACTCCAAAGGAACAAACTGGAAGTGTAGAGCAAGCAGTGAGAAAATTTACTTCAGCTATCCCACACAGTAAAATTCAGCACTCTGTCACATACCACACAACTTGTACTGAAATCAGCGTGAGCTCTGGGTCTGTCTGAGATTTGAACTTGATCCATTAACTGCACAATTTATACAACAAGGAAGTTATCATCTCAAACTAACAAAACATTGTGATCAAACAAAGAAAAATTGCTCAGTATATGCAATATTTTGGAAGCAAAGAAAAAAAAAGAGTAATGCATATTTTTTTAAAATCTGTGATTTGTTGCTTTAACACAAGCACAGAACCTTCACACCATCTGTAAATTGTTGCCAATCAGGTGGCAGCCAGCGGAGCTGAATCCGAATCTCAGAAACTTTGTAAATAACGCTGCAATACCAAAGCTTAACCTACTAAATTTGTTTTTTCCTTTTTCACATAACGTAACTATCACAGTCTCACCAAAATGTAATTGCATAACAAGATAACCATATGTAAAGTCTGAAGAAAAAGAATTGTCTTAACTGCAAATGAGCTCACAGGGCACATGTGAATGCTCTTCTGTTCCATCCACAACTCTACCAAAATCCAGCTGCACAGGTCTCCAGGTTTCCAGCACTTTATTGCCTACGCCGGCAGCTCTCCTGCTCTCAGCACTGCCATCTAGGAGAGAGCGGCGGCGTACCGCGGGCCGCCTGGAACACCGGCTCCCAGGCAGCAGCATTCCCGGAAAGCATCGCAAAGCTGTTGCTGCTGCTAAAATTTTAACTGCAGCCGGCAGTTAACTCCCGGCTGTGCCGGCTCCAGAGCAGCCTCCCCTACACCCCCCGGCCCTTCCCAAGCGAGGTTCGCTGAGCGCGTACACCAGCATCTGCTCCGCGTCTCTCGGCGTTCTGTGGCGGGGGAAAAGGGGGGAAAACCCAGCCTTGTGCACGCCGCCACCGTGCCCGGGCCCTGCGGGCGCGGAGCAGAGCGGAGCGGGCGCCCCGGGAGTGCGAGCGGCGCCGGAGGAGCCGGGCTGCGCCGCCCTCAGCGCAGCTTCGCGGGGGCTGCGCGGACACCGCGGGAGCGGGAAGGCACCGC